>CM076728.1:14175593-14588093 GCA_038501795.1 Pseudopleuronectes americanus | reverse complement strand
AACCCATGTTTTACTCCTGATTATTGAACCATCTCCTTTTTTCTTGGGAACTATCAGTTTGTTTTTTAATCTTTTCAAAGTCCTGATGCTTACGATAATGTGGTGCTGATGTACCAAAAGATGAAGAATTTTGCTATTTGTAAAGCCTATATAATACAAATATAACAAGATTCTCCACATCCCTCATTTTAGCACAAGCAACAGACTGGTTTTCTGATATTCCTCCCCTAAAATGTAATTTAAACTAAAATTATGACTTTATCCTCATAATAAAATGACTTTTCTCTTTCGCAATATTAACTCTTGTAAATTGCATCATAATTCTCGTATATTTACGGGGGGTTTTTCTCGAAATATTACAACTTTGTTCTCAAATAGTTATGACATTTTATCGTTTAATATTATTCTTGAAAGATAGTTTGAAATTCTCGAATGTTTTGTCATGAAGAACAAAAAAATCTGAAACTCTCCACAGATAATGATCATAAAAAGAGACATTTTGGAGTTGACAAGTCTCACCAGACAGAGATCATGTGTAATATGACACAACCTGCAGCCGGATGTTCTGCTAATGCACAGATGATATACTCCACTGCACAGGCTGAGAGTATATGTTTCCCTATACACTCAGGAAACATGAACTATACATGAGCGTGTGCTGTTTGAATGTGTTTTTGGCTGCAACATCCTTTCAGTCGATTTTCCACTGTTTCGAATTTTTTAAGACATATTCTCTCTGAACTTCTCTGCACTTCTGTTCTCTTCCCCCGGCCACCTTTCATCTCTGCTTTATCCGTCTCTTGCACCAATCCTCCTCTTCTTCTGGACGTATGCAGAATATGAGTGCAATTTAAAAAGACTGTGAAGTGGCTAATGAATGTAGGTGATGCTGTAGCTAACAAAGAAATGTCTCGAGCAAAACGAGAAGGAGATGCTTTGGAGGAGGAGAAGGAGGATGGTAGGGGAAAATAGAGGAGAAAGGTGCGTTGGAGAGGAGAGGAGACGGAGGAGAGGAGAGGAGAGGAGAGACAGAAATGAAGGGGGAGGCAGGGGGAGGTCAACAGAAGGAGAGGCAGATGCTCGTGCCTCGGATGCCTGTGTGCGAATAATTATCCTGATGAGATTCACCAGGAGCGGCACAAAATCTCTGTGTTGCGAGTTATTCCTGACGTCACAGAAAATAAAGCCGGACAAAGGGTGATTAAGTTTTATATAAATATGCAGCGGTAGATTGTGTCCGTGTGGTATATGGTGGGCTCAGCGTGCCGCTACCTGGTGTTTCTCCCTCCTCCGTGTCTGGTTTCCTCCCTCCTCGTCATACAAGGCGGCATGAGAAAGTGGAGCCACCTAATTTTAAAGATGCATGAAGCAGCAGCCTCAGAGAGTCAAGATGAGACTGAAGAAGAGAAAGAAAGAAGCCTTGGCTCCATGTAAACCTTCAGTTTCTGTCTGCTGGGGTCCTTTTCTTGCTCTGACACTGTGTCCTTCCTGCTGGATTAGATTCAGGTTGTGTCAGTGAACTCATTCTCACACTCTCCCTGTTGGGTGATATCAGGGCCGATGGGCTCACCCTTATATCAGTGGACGTCCCTTTTTTGAGATTCGGCAAGGCACAGTGAGATGGCTGCACATCAAGAACACAGAATCAGCACCCGTCTCTTTCTTTGTGCTCTGTTGAAAGAGCCTGATCTCACTCGCTCTACGATCCAATGCATTTTGCTGCGATTCAAAGGAAACGCAGGTGCTGTGTTGTGCGTGCACGCAACCACCTGTCTCCATTAGCTGTCTATTCACACAACACAGACACACACACATACACAAACACACACACACACACAGAGAAAAGCCACATTCACACAATCGCAGCATATTTTTGGCCAAACGCCTGCTCGTGACCCTTATCAAGAAGAACATTTGACAAATCAATAATAATTGATCTATAAGTAAAATGGCTGCCGTCAGTCATTTTACTGACATCACTTCCTGCACTTTCAAATGCCCTTGGATTCTCAGTGGGAGAAGGTTCACCTCTGGAGATTTTCTGTCAACCAAATATGATGTGTTTTTGTTGTCAGATTCCATGTTTTTATTCTGTTTGAATTAAAGTTGCTATAATTTAGTTATCAACAACAACATGTTGTTCTGTGTGTCTATTTGAAGGTGATGCTCAAAGAGGATTATCCCTCCCTGCATCTACCAAGGTTCTGTGGTCAGATCCTTTAAGACCCATCACACACACTCTTCTCTGAATTTGACCGATTACCTTCAGGCAGACGTTACAGAGTCTAAGACCAACCGCCTCAAGCTCTCATTCATCCCAACGTCTATGATACTACTCATTAGGAAACATCTTGATTGGGCCATGTATCTCATTGACCTTTTCACTTTGTCTGAGACATTTTACGATCTGGTCTTAGGTTTTAATGCCAGTTCCCATGGTGACAATAAAGTATATTTGATTTGATTTGATTTGATATAACTTTGAACAGCTGCCTCCCTCTCTCTCTCTGTTGAAAAATCAGAGGCACAGCATTACTTGATAAAGGCCACATGTGAAGAACTGCAAACTAATATCCCCTCCTTTCCAGGAGTAGTAAAGCGGAATACTGGTAACACATCCTCCTACCTTATAGGCCGAGGTCCGGCCTCTTGCCTCTTGATTGGTTGTATTTCTGCAGTGTGTCTTTTGACCACTCTCCTTCTGCCTATACATCTGCAGGTCTGTAAAGTGTGACATTTCATTTTGGAAGAATGCAATAAGTGAACTCTGTCTTTTCACAGGAATGTGTTTTAACTGACAGTCTGCCATGCAAGCAGATCCATGCTGAACAATAAAGTTTGCATGCTAACACTGACATCTCCTAAATGTAATGTAATGTTTCTATACATCAACCATTCTAGAGTATATAAAGATCTGAAAATTATGGTCTTTGAGATCAGTTGTTATTCCTCGATGAAGATATCATGAGCCTTCTAACTAGGCTCTTATTTTGAAAATAAAACGACAAAATAAGTAGTTGGCTGTGTGGTAACATGTGGCAAGTGTGTGGAAGCCTCCACAGTTTATTATAATGTGTTTTTAAACTTTAGTCTACGGTGATGTGGGTGCTTGATCACTGTTGGATCCTAACACACTTTAACTTAATAATCATAAACCTGTGATGAAAATGAACCGTGAAACATTTATAGCTGAAAATGAGTTCATGTTTTGGATTCCCCCTACGCTGTGATCACGATCAAAGTCAAGCATCTGCACTTCGGTTTGGGACTTGTCCTGAATATTTAAATTTCTAACCAGCTTCAAAGAAAAGAAAGAAAAAAACAGACTCATGTCAAGTTGTCGACTTTACAATCTGGATAAATCTTTAATCCACATATGAAGAGCAGGGCCCTGATGATGACGCTCGAGGAAAAGTTAAGGGATTAACAACGTTTTTATGATTCATGCTGGGGATAAGAACATGTGAACCAATTTGCACAGAAATCAATTTAGCAGTTTGTGAAATGTTCAACTTCAACTGGGGGACCTGCAGAGTCATTTAAACAAATGTCTGCTCGATTTTTCTAATCAACCCGTTACGTTAAACTATTTCCAATATATTTCAATTGTATTTCTTTCAAGTTCATGCATGTGGACCTAAAACGATCATAATCTATTCATTGGAAATACACTTTTAAATTTAAATGTTTCCTAAACTATTGTCCTTCACCATAGTGTAATAATTAACAAAATCACAATGTCTCATATTAGTATTATAAATATTAGACAGGAGGACTTCTAGCTTATTATACTTCTCTCTCTCTCCATCTCTTACTCTTTCTCTTTCTCTTTCTCTCTCTCTCTCTTTACTGATTTGTCTCTCTCTCTCTCTCTGCCTCGTCGTTCTTTCTCTCTCTCCCTCTTTTTCCTTGTTTGTCTTTCTATCTGTCTCTCTCTTTTTCGCTTTCTGTCTCTCCCTCCCTCCTTCCCTCTCTGTTGGATGCGGCTTCAGATTTGTAGGTCATGTGTGAGCATCACAAATGAACGGAGAGAGTGACTGGGCAAAGGACTTTAACCCTCTAGTGGTGAGCCTGGGGAAAGGCCTGTCCAACTCAGTTTGGATGAAAAAATTATGAACGTCCAATTATCCCTGTTCAGTTGTGCATGGAGGTAGTGACCCAGTTGGAAATCAGTTTCAGATTTTCCAGATTTCATATTTTATTCACCAGAAGGCCTCACACAGTTGAGTGGGAATATGCCAGTTCGGCTAAGTTTTCTTTTTCAGATGTCTGACTGAATAAAAGGAGGAGACTGAATCAGACCGGTGGCTCATGTGGTATTACTGAGAAATTAAAACTTTTTTTCATGGTAAATGCTTTTAAGATGTTCACCATCAAAATTTGTTTTCCTGTTTTCAAAAAAAGATATGACCCTTGGGTGCAAGTTGCTTGTGCTATAAATGATTGATCATAGTAATTTAAATTCAACACGGGGAGAAATGCACCCTGTCTTTTTTCATTTCAGCATTAATGATAGCCATCTATATACATGATGCTTTGTAAACAAAAAAGGCCAAAAGTGACAATGAATAAAAGCAACTCCTTTAGAAAACATAAATTAAACATTCCTCTGTAAATATGTAATGGGAGTCCAACTTTTCCATCATAAAAATAATACTTGTAGAAGAAATAACATGAGGGCAGTAAATATTTTTTTAACCTCAACGATTAAAATAACCTCATTTATTGTCAACATGATCCTCGCCTCTGGAACTGCTCACAAGAGGAGCTGGTAGGCACCACAACTAGTAAACACTTTTAAAAGAGATCTTGAAAACCTTACTCTTTAGAAAGGTGCGTGGCTGTGGCTCTGAATCCATATGCTCTCCATTGCAACCTTGGGCAAGAGAGCAGACCCCAGATCCCTGAAAGCACTGCCGGGACTGTGAGATAGAAAGAAAGAAAGAAAGAAAGAAAGAAAGAAAGAATATTTGTGATGTGATTCTACTGTAAAACACTTTGAGTGGTCAATAACACGTTTTATTTCACTATTATTTGTTTTGCATTTTGTCCTATTTTGACCGTACTATTAAGCACCTTGTATATCAGCTTCATATGAAATGCGCTATATAAATAAACTGTGATTTACTTCAATGATTTGAATAAGTTGCTAAATTATCCTTTTATTAACTGTCCTATCCTAACCCAATACACACGACACACTGTTTGTGTATTACCAGTTGGAGAAATCATTGTGAAGCACATAAAAAAATCTAATTGGTTGAAATTCAAGTTTTAATTTCCACTGCTAATTACCATGGATACATCAGTGGTGTCCCTGACAGTGCATAGTGTTTTATATTTCGCACATAGACACACACGCACGCAACACAATCACACTTCTCACACACATACCCCCACAGGCATATGTTTAGAAAAACTGTCAACCAGCTCAATATTTCACGGTCTTCTCACTTGTCCATATTCCAATGCTGAATCTGTGACGACGTATCTGGGAAGCGCTCATGCCCCCGAGAAGGAAAAAGAGAAAATATTGAATCGAGCTGTGGTGTTGGTAACGCATGCCACCACTGCTTCATTATTTCCCATTAGAAGATAAACAGGGAAATCTCCCTGAGCCTGTGAGCCAGTGTGTGGGTGTGAAAAATGGAGAAAGGAGAGGAGAGACAGAGAGAGAAAGATGTGTCAAGGGATGGAAAGAAATGGAGAGAGACAAAGAGAGGGGAGCCAGGGAGGGAATAGGTAATATTTAAAATGAAGATGACACGTGGGAGAGTTTCCATTGTGCCTCAGCGGGCTCTCTGGGGATGGAAGTGACTTAACATTTCACAGCATCATGTGAGACGCAGACACACTGAGACATATGCACAAACGTACACACACGTAGACACACACACACACACGCACACACATAGACAGCTTCATTTGGTTCAGGAGAAACGAATCTGAAGGCTTTCGTTTGAGGTGAAGGAAAGCGAAATAGAATTCAGTGTTGAGTTTCCCAATGATCAGGGGAACGTTTCTCTGCTGCAAATAATGACACACGGTTGCTGAGGTGTGTGTGTGTGTTTGTGTGTGTGTGTGACAGAGAGAGAGTTTTAATTTCAACAACTGCATACTCATATCATCATGGGAGCTTTTCCCCATTATATGTTTGCGATGTTTATAGTGTGTGTGTGTGTGCAGCACTACAGATTTAAAATTCATAGAAATCTTCCACCCTCTCTGTACCTGTTTGCTTATTTACTAGGAATATACATAAAACATGACAGATGTGCCCTTTCATTTCCTCGCATTCCCACGATTCAATTTATATTCTACTGAAATGGTCACATCCCCACAGATGTCCCAGTGCAAACAGGGATTTGAAACTATATGATGTGTTCTACGTTTTACACTGAGGGTATGTCAAATACTTGCACAGCATTATATGTTCAAAAGGATATCGCTTTTGTGCTTTTAGTTTGTAATTTAGGTCGGGCCTCTTAGTCCCAGTCGAGGGAGGCTGCAGCTTTTCTATGATACAATGGTGGTAATGGCTCAGGGAAGCCCAGTCTTATATACAGTGTGTTTCAATACATCCTGTGCACAAAGCCTAGTCAGTTAAGAGGTGATTTCCTTAGTTTGGGGTCAACTCGATAGATGATAGATGATTTAAAACAGTAGCTGCACAGAAACAGAGCTGAACATGGATTGTACGATGAATAATTCATGTGCAGTCACTTTTATCACTTATAGCTCTTGTACTTTATCTTTGTCCTTGGCACTTGCTTTTTAATTTCCTTTATGTTTCCCCTTATTTTTCACTTAATATACACGTTTGTTGTGCACCAAGGCAAATCACTTGTATGTTGAAAACCAACTTGTCTAGAATTATGATTCAGATTCTCAACAATCACAGAAGACATATGGCTGCAGTGCTCAGTAAGATAGAAAGATACTTAATTGATCCAGAGGGAAATGAGGCAATAAGTACACTGCAGTGAGATGAAAGTCTAGCCACCAGATCTAATACAAAGCTCTCATTGTGAAGAAGTATGTGCTAATATACAATATTTTAAGTATAAGAATATAAGCAATATAACAAAAGGATCAACATATATCAATATATTGCTTATTGCTCAAGGAGGTAGAACGTAGAATTCATCTAGCACAGATTTGTATAATCAATTACATTCTGTGTCCATAGAGAAACATTTAATAACCACCCAGGAGCAAAAATAATAACAACACTTGAAGGAAATAAGGATGCAACATTTTATCGTGATGATTATTGACATCGACTGATATGAAGAAGAAAACATTTTCAGCAATTTTCAACGCACACAATTTGCACCAGCATATCAATATTACACATCTTTACTATCTATCTGCTCTGAGTGGCTGTGGGTTCAGGCAGCTGCAGGACACCACAGTGACCACAGCACCACCTGCTGTTCTCCAGGGTGGAGGAAGGTCCAGACCCTGAAGGTGAACTTTTAAACTCTATGAAGCTGCCATTTATTTGTTCAAAGTTAAAACTGCTTCACCTCAAACTCAAGTCGCAGGGAAACGGTTCAGCGTTTTGTTTTTCCCCTCGAGTAACTGCTCTGGACACTTTTTACTGTGCTAGCAACAACATGCTAACGTTAGCTTAGACAAAATGTAGTTCGCTAACTAGCTAACCTTTTTTCGAGTTTTAACAGTGAAACGTCGGGAAGGCAGGTGGACGTTAGTTTCCTGGCGTGTTTCAATTATCTGTTAACTCTCTGTATGAGTCCTGGCACAGAGGAATCAGGTGTTAGCACGTGTTAGCAAGTGTTAATTGATTAGCCTCCATTAGCTGAGTGAATCTTTGGGTTAGCAACAGGTGTGGTGTTCAGTGGCAATCAGGTCAAAGTGTTGGACTCCAATTAATGTTTGATTTTACTAAAGAGTCACTTTTCTTTGTTTTAATGGTTTAATCATTTGGCCTTAGTTGAAATAATACTATTAAATATGCAAGGGGACATTTTTAAATGTATTTTTTCCTCTCAAACGGTCTGTAATACTAATAATCTGTTAACAACTTTACTTATAATGCGTTTTTATTGGCAAATAATTTGAAATTCATAAAATTTGTCCATAAAGCAGAAGTTAATACATTTAAATCAGACAAATTAAAGGAAAGTAAGCTTTAGACATTCTGTAAATGCATAAAGAAGAGATTTAATTTTAAATTCTATGTTGATCTGTTTATTGATGAATCCAGTAATGATTATAATTTTAACATCTCTGAGCTCATCTCCTCAAGTTGATGTTGGTCTGTGAGATCCAGTGTTGGCTTTCAAACCCTATATTATATTTACAAAATGATATTCAAAAGCATTAACATTCATTTTGGGGATGTTGAATTGCAGAAAATTAACAACAAAAATAAAGTACCATTAACTATCATCTCATGAATCTGACATAACCAGCCTAAATTTGTTTTAAATGTATTAAAACAAACAAAGACTGGAATCCTCATTTGAAGGGCTTTTGTATGTAATCAGTAAGCATAATGGGGAACCAAATAATTAGCTTGTTTTTTGGAGTTATATAGAATGTATAGTTATTTTTGGATAATAAATGTCAATATTTAATTTAAGCCTCCTGAATATTTTTCATTCTACAACATGATCTCATCCTATTTTATGTCTGACCTGTTAGGATTGCCAGATAATACATGTGATTACTTTTCCATCCTAATCCTTTGTGTGTTTGTTAGGCCACCTGGAATTTAAGTGACTCTTAAAAATGGGATAGTATTGAACAGTGGATTTTATTGACACATGACAATTAAATCACCACCATTATGTTATCATTCATTTTTCTACAGGTTGCTTTCAAATCATGGAGGACCGAGAAGCATTTAGTTATAGGCCAAGAAAAGGTGCTGCCAGTTTTCAGTCTCAGTCAGACTTTGAGTCAAGCTCCCAATTTGATCTACCAGTTTACAGCGGTGCTTCTGGGCTGAGGTAACATGAACAATTTGTTGAACGCCGTTCACAGTATCTCTGTAAGAACATCCAGCTTAGCGATAATTGAACAATTAGAATAAGAAAAGGATAAGAAATGTGTTCCTTGAACCCTCCTGGTCTCTTAATCGAAAGAAATTGTTCAGCACGTCACAGCGGGGACCTTCTAATCCTTTCTTCAAACATTTCAAATGAACTGTCACTATCCTCTTTCTCCCAATGGTACAGACTTAAACATTATCGGTGTCACTTCACTTCAGCGAAAAATCATTAGCGGTGCACTATAAAGCTCAGGCCAATAAAACCAAGCAGTAGCTGCTCTTTTAACAGTAGTTGTCTTTTATTGTTTCAATAAAAAACTGCTTGTTACTGAGGCTTGTTACTGAGGCTTCAGAGCGAGTGCGTCCACACACACTGTCAGTTACTGGAACTCATTAATGAGTGCACCCACAGTTCCAGGACTGTGGACATCCCAGTGGCTCATTTGGTTGAGACAACCTTCATGTGTTTGGTTTCAGGTACAGACAATGATTAATTGGCTGTTGAGCCTCTGAAGAATGCCATGCTCTTGAGTCTCACCCTAAAAAACCCTATGCTTGCTTTCTGCTGGGCACTTTTAATCTAGATGTTCTTTCGAAATGTGTGGGAAATGTTGCAACCACTCATGATTAGAAATGCTTGAATGTTTAATTTGATGTATTATATAATGGTGATGTTGTGATACTTGAGTTCTCAGAAAGATGCACATGCCTCAGAAGACCATGACCATGCGGAAGAGGTGTTACTTTCTAAAGGAAGTGACAGACTCAGAATAGAGAGGGCTTCTGCCCCCAAACCTAAAGATAAACCTGGTGTCTTCAACTTACAGTTGGGAGATGAGGTAAATAAATGGAAAGAGTGAATTTCCACAACTTTATTTGCTGTTTTATATCAAAGGAAGGGGTTATTGGTAAATGTCCAGGGCCTTTCTGTGTAGAGTTTGCATGTGCCCCCCGTGCCTGCGTCTTCTCCGGGTTCTCCAGCTTCCTCCTTCAGCCCAAAGTCATGCAGGTGAGGTTAATTGGATTGTTTAAATTACCCGTAGGTGTGTGTCTGAGTGTGAATGGTTGTTTGTCTCTGTATGTCACCCCTTTGATACTCCGGCGATCTTTCCAGGGTGTATCCCCACCTCTCACCATATATCAGGAGGGATATGCTCAAGCCCCCTGCCACCCTCAAAGTATAAGCACCATAGATTATGGATGGATGGATGTTATTGCTTCCCTGAGACTTTCAACTACAAATTAGATTTCAAAAATGACAATCTGACAGCAGCTGTCACTCTGTCAGCTTGTCACCTCCAGTAGCTGATGTTTGAGGATGAAAACCTAATAAACATATAGCTTGTATGTAATTGCGTGCTCTACACAGAAGGTGTCCTTCACTCAAAACCTGTGATGATTTAAAGATAAGTGAGATGAAATGACATCAAAGTGAAATCTCTCAACATCTGTGATGATTAACGGCAGATTACTGGCACAGCAAAGACGTTTCTGATTCCATTCCTGGAGGGCTTGAAAACCATCTGCAGCCACCCACCTTGTCATCTGAGCTGCGAACAACAGAAATACAGTCTCAGTCTCAGATTACACAGCCCATCTTCTCTCAGCTCCCAACACTATGTTTCCATGGGCTGTGAATTCACACGCTTTAAATTAACACTTTTATTTGTTGTGTTTAAGGATGAAGACTCCTATGATGAGTCAACCGTCTTCTCTCTCCCTGGTGTGTCACCTGGTGAAAGCATAACACTGGATGAAGAGATCATCCTGGACCAGATCAAGGACTTGGAGATTGAAGACAATAGCACAAAGCCTGAAGGTGCAGTAGATGTCAGCATTCAGTATCTCATTCTAGTCTGGATAGGCGATTCGCCATTACTTCAAACATCATGAATTTGTATCAATGTAGTACTGTATGTCAAAGAAGTTCAGTGGCGCCACAAACAGGGCTCTACAGTTTGTCCAGAATATTTCTATTTAAGAGTAAGTGATAGTGCTACTGGATTCCTATTGCAGGTTATGTCCAAGTTCAACTCTCTGCTGCTATTGAAGCCGATTGAAGAACTGCCACCTTTTACCTCAAAGCCACAGTCAAACCCTGTTATCTGGACTAGTAACTCTTCTCTTTCCTGGTCACATCGAAGTAGAATAAACTTCCCACGGCTTTTCTTACAGTCTGGCAAAGTGAGTGGCACAAGAAACACATGGCAGCAATAAGTAGTGAGAAGTTTGACAGCCTCCTGAAGATGTTTCCTGAATTCCACCACTCCAAGAGCCACATGGCGGCATTTGTTTTGATAAGGGGTAAGCTTATTGTAAACTTTTTTCAATCAATAATCAGCGTATCTCTGCTCTGCAATAGAGAAAAAAAAACTAAATATTTTATTGTCTAGAAATTCACAAACAGAGCCCGTACCAAGGAGAGGTCATTATCGCAGTAGCATATTAAACGCCTAGACATGATCATTTTGCATTCTAGTGCTCATCATGAATCCTTCCAAGCATGATAAAAATACATTTCATGGTCAATTGTGGGATATCACATGTTAAGACATCTATTTATCTTCATATGATGCTGTAGACAGTTAATTTCTCTCTTTTGTTATTGAAGAAGTCCTGATTCATTTTGACCTGTGAGTTTTCAGTCAGAGGGCGGTTTGAATGGAGATGGACAAGGATAGCATATCAATGATATTTCACTCTTGCTTGCTTCTAGGTCCTTTATGTTCAATCGAGGCTTTTGTTCGACATGTTAAATGCCCTTCACATGTCTCCATGTCACATCTCAAACATGAACTACAGGGAAAAGGTAATGAAACACTGAATGTGAAATAGTTAAGTCTCCTCTACAGAGGTGTTGGATACTGCAGGTCGACCCTTTGAGCATTACAAGGTGGTGGCACTGGGGGATGGACGCTCAGGCTGCAACCAGCAACTTCACTACAATGGGACGATGGTCCATGACTGCAACGCCATCATCATCGCCAGGCGGGCTCTCCTAAGGTACTAACTGCCAATTTTAACTATTTACCTTATTCAAAGTCTTTATACAGTCAAAAGTTGTCATTGTTTTATTTCAAATTGAGCGTGCTCAAGCGCAGAGCTTGCACAACAAAACACTCTCCATATACTTGAGTAACCTGACTGTAGTTACACGCTGAATATTTGAATTGCTGGAACAGGAAATGCCCCCATTTCTAATTTATGAAATCGTAACTTAAACTGCTGATGCATTTGAAATGCATCTTTCTCATTGATATTAAAGATGAAGTCATGACATGTGTTTACCTTGCATGTTAAAGTAGGCTGACTTTTCTTGGAAATGCTGGTGGTTTGTACTCAGGTTTCTGTACAAACAGCTTCTGCTCTTCTTTGATGCTGATCCAAATGCCAAGGAGAAGGGTATTTTTGATAGCAGTGCAGACAGCCATCAGCTTCAGCTCAAACCCAAGATCAGCCTGCACCTCTACACCAATCAGTGTCCTGAAGGATCCGCTAAGGACTTATGCTTCAAGTACACAACTTACTTTAATTGATAAGAACTGGAAATTAAATTGTGTTTTTGATGTATCCATTCCTATCGTCTTGGTATATGTTTACCTTGTCCGATAGAGTAAATATATCTTGTAAACTTATAATATACAATGTCATGTTCTGCTCAGGGGCTCTTTGAACAAATCTTGGACAGAAATGAAGCTGCAGTATCACGCCAAGGGCCAGCTGGTCCCTATAGTCTACCTTGAACCGAGTTTCTGGGGCGCTAGAGTCTGCTGCATGTCCGGCAGTGACAAGCTGTGTCGCTGGTCTTTCACTGGGGTTCAGGGTGCATTACTGAGCCACTTCATTCAGCCACTCTACATCACCAGCATGGTGCTAGGTAAAAAGCCTCCAAGCTATTGATCAGCATTTTTGGAAGCGTTTTTATTTTCTTTCTTGCCTTAAGAGTTGGTTTATTAAAGTCTACATCTGGACGCTAATCAGCAGGTTCCTGCTCCAAGCCACGAAATGATCTGATGTTTGACTTCGTCAAACATGTGGACAGACACGAGTGGTTTCCATCTCTATGTCTAACTCAAAAAATTGCTAAATAGTGTCTTAACTCTCCGTTTAAATCCAATTGTAATAAAACTGAAGGTCGTGTTAAATTGGTAGGATTTCTTATGTTTCCATAAACGTAACGCAACTATCAACAGTTTACTAATTGTTGTTCAGATTGGGTTAATGTCTATCACCTGTGCCCGTTTAAACCCCTTAAATATTTAAGAGAACAAACTGAAATTTGTGTTGATTTAAGGGGGCCAGAAGCTCATTAACGTAGAGGGGTCTGATGTCCCCAACGTGGATGCTGATGCATGGGAGGAGTTTCTGCCGCCAAACTACAAGAAACACAAGATCGTCTGCCTCGGTGGTGACTACGTGGGGCCTGTTGTGACCTCCTCACAGAACAAGAACCTCAGCATCAACTGGTGCCTTGGCGACAAGGATATTGAAGTTCTGGACAGTCGCAAGGGCTACATTGTTGATGGGTAAGATGTCGATGTCTTTCAGAAAAGTGCATGTCATTTAGAGGATAGTTTACAAATGTAGGACCAGTGTAATATCCTGTTGTCCCCTTGCAGAGAGTCTTGACCTGACTGTACCTTACCTCATCCACACTCCTTTAGCCAGATCCACGGATATGGCAGAAGTGCTTGCGGAGCCCGAGGCCCTTTGTCAGATCAGTGAGGTCTCCAGCTGTTGCCATCTCTTGGCTTTGGAGCTGCAGACAACCCCTGATGTCCAGTATCTAGAGTGTGGCACAGATGTAGGTCTCACTGGAGGCTGTGTTGTCCTTGAGTGGAGATTACAGCCCAAAATAGATTTGAGATCCTGCTCGGCACTCACAGCTGCACATTTCAGCCTCTGTCCTGCAGCCTGAACTGTTCTTTGTTAAGACTGTGGGTTAAAGTGTCAGTTTGAGGTTTTGTAAAGGGAAAACAGAAAAAAGATGTCAAGTGGCGCAAGAACACCTACAGAAAAACATTAGAGCATGAAACTTGTTTAATTAAGTGAGGTTAGAAGAAGCCGGCCAATTATTCCTCACCTCTTTCAGCTTTGTTTTTTCTACTGTGAAGCAATTAATAGTTTGCTAAAAAATGTGGCTTGCACCCAACTCTCTTGAATTCTGCTAAAAATAATCATTTATGTAAAAAATATGTTGGTAATAAAAATGTATAAAGGATGTTTTGAGTAGGATTTGGAAACTGATGGTGGAGAAAGTGTAGTGATTAAATAACTGACCTTGAAATATTTGGACATCAGTCACCCTGGACAGCCATCTGCTAATGCCAGCTTCTGTCAATGCTGTTACTCAATAATACCCTTAGACTTAGTATTTACCTATAGTACTGTTTGTGTCACAACACTACTCCATTCCCTTGGTTCCCCTACCAGGGTTCACCGTGGGGAGTGCGTTTGCAGCAATGGCAAAGTCTTAGGGAAATCCAGATTTTTATATTCAGCACTGCTAAGCCTCAATAGCATTGGATGTGGAATCATTATTTAGAACAAGTACATGAAAGGACCTAACATCACTGAGAGCAGTGCAGAAATAAACCCACATTTATATTTACGGTTTCTTGCGTGTTAATACTCAAAGGGATATCCACCAAGTCCCTCACTGGTGCTTCCTGTCTGGGTCCATATGTGTTGTCTTCTTGTTTCACATGTAATATTTTGAATGCACTAATATATACATTAATACAGCATATCCAGGGCAAATAACGCAACTATGGTGATTTTATATTTTTCTTATTTCCCAGCTCTCCCTATATAAGTGGGCCTGGCTTTTCCAGCAGACTTTGCAAGAGAGCCTTCTACAATTACTTCCTCCGAGTTGCAGAGCTGGGCGGGCACAGCTATCTGCTGGAGCTTCCCACCTACCACAGCGTCAAGGTGTGGGTCGGCTTTACATTATTACATCAGAGCTCATTTTGAAACTGTGGCACTGTAGAGCTCATCAGACGCAACCACTGTGAACATGCAGTGCTTCCTGCAGTTGTTAATGGCTTGTTGGCTCTCTTATAGGTGGAAGCCGAAGTCTACCAGACGGTCAAACTTATGGTCAAGCAAAAGTTTGTAAACATCCACGTAGGTCCGTGGAATTCAAAAGAGTTAGTGGATTGCTTTCATGCTTGAAATCTTTTTATTTTCTTTCTTTCTTTCTTTCTTCTTCCAGAAAATTGCCATGTAAAAGTTTGTCCAAGTTCTTTTTGAGATTTTGTTCAACGTTGTTCTTCGAACGAAACATCCCTTCAAGTAATTTAATATTTAGTTTCATGTATGGCGTTCTTTTCTGTTTGTGTAGGTGTGAAAAATAAACTGGACCTTAGTGCACCGCAGTGAAGTAGTCAGTTTGAATGAGTTGTGGGTGGAAACATGCAGCTTTTGGGCTGAAGCTTCAGGGAAACATTTTCCTTGTCTCTGTCAAACAGGATTGAGTGACATTTTCGCCCTGTTGTTGTGTAGCCAAAAGGTCAACAACACAGCAAGTTGTGCTAAAGTGCTGAACGAGGCCATTATTTAAAGGTAAATATATTGTGTTTTGCAATTTAGTGAATAATATTTTTGGGGATGATTAGATGTGGGTCAGGATCTCAAATCAGCAGCTGAAGAACCCCAGAAGTGTTCAAACTTCTGAATGAACATAAATTACAAAATGACAAATTTGAGACCATTGCATGTTTATCACAGAGACTTGGGCAGAGTATACACACACAAAAACACAAGTCACAAAAACACCGTTACAATCATTTCTTCAAATAATTGCTGTATGATTGTAGCGTAATTATTTAGTTTAATGTGAATACGTAGTACAATAGAGGAAGGAACACAGGGAGATTTGCGTCATCTTGAATTCAAAATTTAGTGTTTTTATTTTTTTCTTCCAGACTCTGGGTTCATTGTCACCATGGCTCCACTCACCAGTTGCTTGGCAACCAGCTCCTCCTTGGAATTGATGCAACCACTCATGTCTTCATAATTATAGGCTCTTTTATAATATTTAGCAAAAATGTAAAAAAAAACTAGAATAGTATTGTAAAATTATCTAATGAAGGTGTAATACAATGGTGCTTTTTGGCAAAATGTATCTACACTGATTACACATCTCTGAGTTCAAGCTGCTAGTTTTTTTGGGGTAGTTGCAGTAATTTGCATGTCGACGTGTAACTGTGTGATTTATCTTTGTTCCCGCTGGTCGAGCAGGTGATTCCTCCAGCCAGGTGTCGGGTTCATCTCCCTCTGGGCAGCGGGGCCTCCTTCCCGAGCTGGGCTTCTCTGGGCTCGAGGAAGAATCAGGGAATTCACAAAAAGGCCTGAAAGGTAATTAAATATCTGAATAATCTGAGCTGCTTTATTTCATTCATCCTCTCACATATCCTCTGGGCTAAATGAAAGGTTAGCTATCAGAGATAGTGAGGGAAACCTGTACGAAATGGCAGTTATATAATGTCAGTTTTGTTTGAACTGGATTAATTACAAAGGCTTTTGTGTAATTATTCAACGTTGGTGCGTTCTCATTAATGTATGCAGTGACATTCACTGTGACTCTCGCAGCCGAGGGACTGATGTCTGACTACATCTGTGATCTTCTCACGAGGAGGCTGAATCACAATAAAATGAATTATACCTTTTAATTGCAGCTTTAATTGTCTCACAATAGATGAGGATTAAGGAGTTGATAACGAGTATAATGTCATGAGAAGAATATGTCACAGAAAATGGTTTTTGAAGAACTCATTAAGGAGGATAATTGAAGCCGAAACCTTTACTTGTTATTTCTCAAAACACATTACACAATCCTTCCTTTGTTTTGTTCAATCCGTCTTAAATTTTCAATATCGTTGAACTTTTAATTAATCGTGGATTATCTTTTTTTTTCATTAACTGAAATGATAGTGTTGACAGACTGATGGTTATGGATTTACAGAGGATTATGAGCTGCTTATCTCACCTAGATTCGGCCTCTTGCAGGACGAGTCCCTCCGGCTGGAGTCGGAGGAAGCGGACGTGCTTTCCGTGGAGCTGGACTTGACTGAGTGGACCGACGGCACCGATGCTCTCGGAGGATTTGAGTTGGGTTTGGCCGCAACTCCAGCCGAGGCCGAGTGGCTCCACTCTGGATGGCAAAAATGCAAGTAACACGAATCAAACTCAGCGTTTCCCACACAACACAATAGAGTGAAAGCTGCAGTTCACTACTGAATATTCGGATAGTGCCAGTTAATTGATCAGATGCAGGTACTGGTTTGGAATGTTGCATAACGCTGTGTGTGGCTGTCGTACCAGAACACTCCTCCAGTCGAAAGCGTCCGAAGCAGAGGTGAATCCTCCACTGTTTCCTGACGTTCTCCTTCATCAGACAGTGGAAGAAGAAGATGAAAAGTCCTGGAATATAAAGAAAAGGGAAGTCATAAATTGTGATGGACTAGATTTGATACCTGGTTGATGGCTCAGTTCTTCTCCTTCGGTGGATATTGTTGATATGCCCTTGAAGAAGGTAAACAGTGGAGGGGTTTGGTTGCATCAGATAAAACATAAAAGTACCAGAGACAGTTGTGAAAGAGTTGCATCACTGAGCTTCTGTGTGATTTCTTCCTTCTTTTTTTTTATCCTGAGTTCTTTTGAACAGTGAATGTGAAGTGGGATATTCAGGAGTGGTTAACAAACCTCGACTCAGTAAATAAATACACAGGAACACTCACAATGGGCCTCATGCACGAAGGAAAGCAGCAGGAGAAAGTTATGCCTGTGAGGTCGGACATTATCATATTAACTGTGTCATAGTTGTGCCAAACCCTGACGTGGATATAGAGTGAATGGTTTGACATGAAGTCAGACAATGGCACTCCACCTGACAGACCTGCATAAACACCCTGAGGCAACCGCTGGTGTCCGGGTGAGACTGAATATAAAGGTGGACAACTCAGGTCAACTTCCTCCCAGTATCCAGAAACGAAGCCAAAATATGCCAGAGACGAACGCTGCCATCATGCACAGATGGTGTTGCACTGATGACCCTCAATCCAATACAATTGACAAGGCAGGGTCTATGACCTATACTGCAGCTAGCCACCAGGCGGTGATCAAGAGGCTTTGCCTTCATTTTTGGGGGCTGTCATGTCGTCCATCTTAATATACAGACTATGGTGTCAGGCTAATACAATGCAATTGCAAAATCAAAAAAAAACGCCACTTAAGAACTATTCAGTTTCACGGGCTGTTCCCGCTCAGCTTTCAGTAACTGAACCTTGCAGGGTGTTGAGTCCAGAGAACAGGTACAGCATAACCATTCTGGCCGGCCCCCAGGTACAAAAGCCAACTGTCCACGTGAGTCCGAGCAACAAGGTGAGACTGGCGACTCCCTTCAGGTCGTGCATCAGCCCACTGCGGATCCCAGCCGGGCTGTTGGCTCGCATGTGGCGGATCTGGATCAAAACCACCACAAAGACCTAAACAATGAAAATACAAAAGAAGTATTTTAAAGGAGATAAATTATCATGGATTAAAAACGAGGGATGTAAGATAACAACGTGGTAGATCTATTTTAATAATAAGTGTTCATGATAATACATTCTATTAAAGTGGTAGAATTAAGTGTCCAACCGATACAAATGTATGAGAAAAATTGGATGCATTCAGTGTTTCAATTTTATAATCCTACATATGAACTTAAGAAAAGTTATTTTACCGCAGTGTTGAAGAGAAAGATCAGCACGGCAAAGGCGACCACGGACACGTAAAATGTAACATTGTCCTGCAGCCAACAGCTGAAGACCCAAGGATCAAGTGAGAAAACAGATAAATAAGACATGTAAAGATGACTGAAGAAAAATAACATGACAATTGACCAAATTAAATGATTAATAAAAAATAAGTAACTCACAAGTCGTCCGATTGGTCTAGTATGTCAAATCTGGGCTGAGTGTCGGTGTAGAGGTGACTGCCGTAGGCCTCTCTGTTCAGGACGAGCACCAGGATGCAGATCACCATAGGAAGCCCTGGAGGAAGAGTGCACAGCGTGTATCACAGCCTCAGAAACCATATCCATCACAATGATGTGCTTTCACTTAGCATCAAAAGTACAAACAGCTGATCCCACAACTCACCCCATCCCACAGCACAGAACTTGAGGATGTACGAGGGCACGTAGACGTTGAAGACTTTGACGAGGGCGAAGTACATGTTGACGGCTTCTAACCCCATCCAGGTGAAGGAGGCCAGGAGGAAGTAGTGCAGCGCGGAGGCTGCAGCGACACAGAGGGCGCGCAGACCCCAAGAGGACAACCAGGAGTTGACCAGGAACACCAGGTTCAAGCCCAGCAGCGCCAGGCAGAGGTTGATGAGGATCTGAGAGGGGTAGTCTCGACGAAGCTTCCTGAGGCAGAAAACAAGGCGGACCATGAAAGGTAAAACCCAGACAGTGTAAAGTAGAGAATCATATATATTAGCCACAATAGTTTGTACCTAATTAAACCTGTAATACCAGATTTTTTTTATGGCAGCAGAAATAAGTCCTGAACACAACATTAATCCTGTTTTTTTCCTACCTCCAGTCAGTAAGAGTTTCTATGTTAATGCGTGTAGAAAGAGTTGAAATGATAATAAAATCTAAGAGAGGAATATATAGTGTGAACTGTGCAGCATCCCACCAATAGATTAGCAGCTGGACACTTACTCGAAAACTGTGTAGGTGAGAACAGTGATCCCCAAGAACAGCGATGAGACTCCACAGCCGACATAGGTGATAATGGTCAGGATCTGCTCGTTAGCCGGGTCCAGCGGAGTCCGAGAGACATCCTACACACATTTAGCATGAGTGGGTTTTTACTTATTTCCCAACGTGCCACCAATAACTATCCAACAACGACACACATCGCAAGTGGTGTAATAAAAGCAACTGCTCCTGTCACTGCGCTCAAGCACAAACCAGCGTAAAGATCTTTCTGATCTCTCAGTGAAACACGTAAATCTAAAATGAACTGCTCCCTGAAGCAACAGGGTACAAATGAGTGACAACATATCTCAGAGGAAAGTTTTAGTGATGCTATATTTCCCCCATTGTTAATAAATCCCACAAAAAATCTATTAAATTCACAAACTAATATCGCTTGTGTCTAGAGAGAGATTGTATCCCTCTGTGCCAGACGGCTCCAATGTTGTCTAATAACTTTTTATTACAGTTTGTTTTATATTATAGTTTGAGGCACTGGAGCACATAAACTAATGTTCAAGTTCCCAAACTAGAATTCCTTGTTATACTAAGTGTATGACTTATGTTGACTTGTGTCCAACAATTTTTGTTGTGAGGTCACAGTGTATGAGAGATCCTCATTGTACGTATGCTCTATGATTGTTATTTACCTGTTTGCTTAATCTTGATAAATCTTGCATTCATTACATACAGGGAGGCAAAAAAAATATATAATGTATGGAGCTGAAGTTATTTGTATCTCACATTTAAAACAACCACAGTCGACCAAAGTGCTGAACAGGCTCAAAAGATAAATTATCAACACTTGACAATCAATAATCAACCATCATTGTACTGGCATTATGCTTACATTTAAATTATTGTCTTAAATATTTATGTAGACAGGAAGAGACAATATAATAGAGGACCAGGAACTACTTTAGTCCAGTTAAAGATTAAGTGAATTTGTCGCACTTTGCTTCATAGGTTTTCAGTTAATTTATTGTGCTTTGAACGCCCTCTACTGGTGAATTGCTTTTACTACTTCAATTTGTCCTTTGCAACCAGATTCACTGTTACAAAGAGGTTTAAATGCAGGTTTTTCTCTCCAGGAAACAGAAAATATAGTGGTTTATATAGTTTGTACCAGGAGAACTCCGAAGTGTGTGAGATGATCACACAGACACGTTGTGTAGTCGGAGCTGCTGTTGTATTTTCTGCAGCCGTAATCGTCCCAGCCTCCGTGTCCGTCTAGGTTGCGAAACATAAAGATTTAGAATCACGTCCTCCAACAGCATCAATTAAAATGTGAGAAAAATGATTTACACCCACCGTTTTTATTGAAGTTCCAATAAACGCACTTTACATCGTCGTGAAGCTGTAAACGGACACAAATGAAATGCTTTGGTTATTCATTTAACAGCAGAAACGTGAGCAGCTGTAGCTCAGCGCTCAGTGATCGACCACATTTCATATTTTGAAAAGTCAGCTGATCCTACTGTTGTGGGTATAAGGTGATGGAGCGTGATTTGGACGTCTTCATCCAGGTCTTTGATGGGGGAGCTGGTGTTGGTCACGCTGGCCGACACCACAAAGGAGTTGAGGGTCTGATCCTTTTCGCTGCTCTGAAAGTTACAGGAGGCTTGAACGTATTCATAAAGAAGTGCCTTGTGTTGAAATTCAGCACATGTTGTATTTCAGTAGAGGACTCGTACCTTGAAGAGCATGGGCATACCGTAGAACTGAAACTGGACTCGGGGTGGGCTCTGGTTCTGGTCGCCTTGTGGGAAACTGTGCTGCAGGACCGGCGGCAGGGAGATGTAGGCCACTGTGCTGTTAAAGGGGAACCTGTTGATAAAAATCTACAACAAGAAAACTTAATTAACATCTCAGACTCGATTGCTGCAGACACTGTGACACAAGTCTGAATGTTAGAAAGTTTAAAAAGAATAATAGAGTTGTAGAAGTTATGATCTTCTGCCGATTTTAGGTTGATAAACATCTACAGAATTTATAACATTAATTAGCTGCATCCTACTGAGGGAACTGTAGTCAGTTGAAGGTCAAACATTACTCAAACTTATAGGTTTATTTTAAAGTCTCATTCAGATCTTAAAGTTTCATAATATGAAACAAATGTGTCTCAAATAAGACATCCAGAATATTTCAATGTGCTTGTAATTGTACATGCAACCCTAAAATTGTGTCTTCTCTAAATAATCAATTTTGTTTGTTTTCTCAAACATAAGAGATATTATAATTAGTAGCTAATTTTCAATATCAGAAAGAATGAAACGATTATTGGCTTTGTTGCCATATTCACCTAAAATAAATAAATATGAGTAAGCTGCTTTTGTGTAACCTTACAGATTTCTGACATCTGTTATTTATTTACCCACCTCAGGCGTTGAGCCAACGCGATCAGACAACACGCCGAAAGTCAAAGTGCCCAACTGGTCAGGAACCACATCCACCACTGAGATGGCGATGGCCGGAGCAACCAGTGTGTAGAAGCCCTCGTAGCCGACCATCCTGTCTCCCACCGCCTCTGTGATGTTCAGGATCCTGCAGCGGACGACAGGGAAGAGGTCAGTGAACAGAAGGTAAAGGAAGATTCCACAGGTTGTGCTTTTGATTCCCTTTCTTACGTGTTGGTGAAAGGAAGCAGGTCGCTGTCAGACTCCAGTATGTCAGAGATGATGTTGATCAGAGCTTGGCCAAGATGTGTTGTCACCACACTCACGTTCACTATGTCCTCCAGCTTGTTGAGGACTGTGACCAGCTCGTTGTAGCTGATGGTGGAGTGGTCGCGGAGTAAATCCTTGATCATCTCCACCACGTCCAGAGAGTTGTCTGGAGTAAATCATACAACTTGTGAGTCAGGAGATATACTGATGGATTACACATCTGTGCTGAATTAGAGCTTGTATGATTGGGATTGTTGGGGGGCAAAGATGATTCCAATATTGGAGAGTAAATATTTCCAGTATATTGATATAAAATATAAAAAAATTTGCAATGATTCTTAAGTTGTCGCTATCAAACCCTTAAGAAAAGTAACTCTGGCTTAATATTTAACAGTTTAACCATAAATGTTTTTTGTTCTATTCTATGAATACATAGAGAGAACTATCACAACCTATTTTATTGAACCGGAATTAAGAAAATAAATATAGGAAAAATGTAAATATAAATTCACATCTTTTCTGCATTGTTTATTTAGTGAAGTTGTCCTACTGGTACATATCAGCAAGATTAAATGCAGATACTGGTTTGCTGGTGTAAGGCTTCTAACTCCAATTTCTGTTTTACTTCCTAAATCAGAATTGATCATGAAAAGAAAGTCACATAACTGATTTTGCACACTTTTTTTTGTGGGCATTATGAGTACCATAATTTTTGTAATGATAACGGAATAAGACACTGACCAGCGGTGACTTGGACATGCTCCAGATCAGGAATGGTTTCCACCACTGGAGAACAGGCTTCCAGGTCGGGGGTCATCCAGTGGGTACTGAGGCACAGCTTACTGTCACACAAGCAGGCGGGGGGGAAATGGCCTTTTGCATTACTACCTTTTTTGTCTGAGGAAATACATCAGCTACTTTAAAAAAAAAGGATAAATAAGTTGGACGTTGAATTAAAAAAAAACCCGAACAGCTGTGAGGTACTTGATCCAGGAATCATTTCACTCATCTCTTCTCATTAGTGTCAATAACCTCCAGATTAATGCTTTTACTGCACAGCTTCCACCGGCTGATGAGTAGCCATCAATAATCATCACCACAGTGAGTCAACACACAGAGTTCTGAGCACGGCCTGGGAATGTGTGCCAGCGGATGTAATCAATTCTCACCTCGGCCCGTGTTTCTTCAAGTGTTAAATCTCTGCCGACCAGATAAGAATGTGACTGTGTGATGAAGTAATTTGGCTCAATAATAGATTTTTTAACACCACCTGTCTCTTAGTTTCAATCCACCAGAGCATTGTTCATCTTTAGCTTTAACCTTTAACTCCCTCTGACTGTTTGGATTCCTACCAAACACCTTCCAGCCAAATATATTAGTATTTGTGGTTCAGGAAAAACATTCATAAATCTCTGTTATCTTTAAAAACCGTCAAACCCAACGTCTGAGTGAGCTGCCAGGGCTCTCACCAGTGTCGGGTGGCGTTGTGCTCATGGTTTTTGGGGCACGGCCGAGTTGCATTCTCTCCTCCTGATGTGGCCGGCCACTCAAACACGCCTTTCAGCGTCTGGTCGGTTTCTGCAGTGCACTTCAAGATCACTGAGGCAGCGCCACAGATGGAGAAAGAGATGAAGACGAAGAAAATTATCTTCTTTCTTTTCTATAGAGTTTGGAATATATTTAAGTTAATAGAAGTTATACCATGTCTTTTGTCACTCACATATGCGGCTTATCTTTACGTCCTTGGTCTCTACAGCGATGGAGCCATTGTTATAAGGCATTAACAGCAGGTCTCGTATCTGCTCCTCCATTTCCTGTGTGTCTGAGGGTGACATCATAACTTGAACCTGGAAAACACAACTCTCTCTGCAGACAGTGACAGAGAATATAATGAATTTACACAGAAACACATGCAATATAGTGTGATTATTTTTAACTTCCACACAATAAAACAGATATTTAACGGTTAACATTAAAACATAAAATTTGCCTGTTGAGCACATTGTGTCTACTTGATGTAATAACTCTGTTATATTCGCTAAAATTAGATTTAAGTGAAATGTTGGAGAGCTTCATGATCCATACCTGGAAACTCTGCGTTTGGACATCTGGAAAAAAAAAGAATGAAAATAGTGACACTGGTTTCAGGGGGAGAAACTGTTCAATTTCAGCTTTTAAAACCTAAATAGGTTTGATTCTGTGGCACAGAAATTGGAACATTTTAATAAGTTGATGGTTGGAAAAAACGAAAATGTCAGTCTTACAGTTTTTTACAGTGCTGGTTATAATAATAATAATAATATTTTTTGTTAATATAAGACTTGTCACAATGAGGAGTGTTGACTTACTCTATCAGAGGCATTGAGGTGTGACTCTGGGTCAGGATAATATCTGAAACATAAAAAATGCATATTCAAAGTTTTTTAGATGTAGATCTCTGATATGTCTGGAGGTGGATAATGATCTTGTGGCTGCCACGGTACCTTTGAGCTTTGGGGAGCAGCTGCAGGTTGAGCACTGTCATGTCATCAGGTAGACAAGAGACGAGCTGTAAAGAGGCAGTGACATCTTTAAAGACAAGAATCTGATCCTTTTGTCGGGGGAAACTCAAGATTTATGTATTTATTTTATTAGATATGTGATGAACTGTGAGATTTACCCAGGTGGAAAGAATCTGTTTGGCGTCAGAGTTTCCTTTTATAGATACGTTCACCTTAACGTCAAAATACAGCTCTGCGGAGGAGATTTGACACAAAACAAACAAGGTGTATAAACATGTTTTACGGCTTCGTCACACAATGTTTTGAATATGACTGTCGATGAGGAGATTGACCGGAGATGTTTGCCGGGCTTGTTGTGGCGATGGCTTCAGTGGCCGAACTAGCTGAGGTACTTTTGGTGCTGGTGGTCTGTGGAGTGATTGTGGTCGTAGCCTTGGTGGTGGTGACTGGGACCACATCAGGGGGAATGGTGGTGTCTGTGGAGAAGCTTTCTGGAAAGAGGATAAAAATAATGTTGTGAACTAGAAATTAGTTTTTCTGCCAACACACACTCACACAAAGTTAGAACCCCACCCTACCAACAGGTGTGGTGTGTATGCTGTCCCTCTCAGCCTGCACGTGCAGACCACTGATGTGCTGGTAGGGGACCCTCAGATCCATGTACATCTCATTCTGCACAGCTGCCACGTCCAAGCTGGGAATCACACTTACATGAACCAGACTGTGAAACCTACAGGGGGGGACAGAGGGTTAAAGGTCGTCTATAGCAGTGGTTATTTTATTAAACCAAGTAAGAACAACAATGAGATATCTCACAGTTCTCATAAGTCACAATCTTTAATTGTTGGCTGATTTGTTAGGATTGCAATTTAATGTTGTTGCACTCTGTATAACAACAATAAAACAATTTCTATTCTATTTTATTGTTATATTCTTAGTTGTAATTGTCTTATTTCTTACTTTTTAATATTTCATACCTTGCTCTGCCTCACTGTAGAATCACAGTCTGTTTTTTATTTATTTATTCTTGACAGATCAGAAGAGCACGCCCAAATATGGAAATGTATTTAAGTCTAAAAAAGTGTGAATGAACTCTTGCTTCCTGTGTCTGATCTAATGCAGTGAACCACGTTACCTCTTGCTGTTAATATTGGAGGAAATCTGCCGCACCTGAAGAGCAGAACACATGTTATTTCCCTGCACTGCTTTTTTAACTTCTATAATTAAAACATGGACATGAGCACCACGTGTCATTTATTTCTTGGAGCCTGACCAATAATCCAATATTGACCAAGACATTGATTTACATTGAATATCTTCATTTATCAGCCAGGCTCTGATGTGTTTCCTTACCATCCTGTTGTCATGTGATTTTTTTCCAAGTCCATCCTCTGTTCTGGATCTGTGTGAGAGACCAGAGACACTGGGGGTTTGTTTATGGCCTCATCGGTTCCTTCTTTCTCTGTCATTTGCTATGAAATACAGTTGACAATCATATAGGAATTGTTTGTTTTGTAAAGTCAAAGCTTCTCCTACCTGTTTACTTCAAACACAGACACTCTGTTTAAATAGATGCCCTTCGGCAGAACGTCTC
Organism: Pseudopleuronectes americanus; assembly: GCA_038501795.1. Taxonomy (NCBI): domain Eukaryota; kingdom Metazoa; phylum Chordata; class Actinopteri; order Pleuronectiformes; family Pleuronectidae; genus Pseudopleuronectes; species Pseudopleuronectes americanus. The sequence goes on along the minus strand of CM076728.1, from coordinate 14,561,560 downwards.
TGAGCTGCAGGGCAATAAACAAAGTCAAAATAAGACTTGTATTTTACAATCCAAACCAACAGCCCCTTAAAATGGTCCAACATTCTTCTAATTATACTAAGTTTAAGATGTACTGAAACATGTTTTATTCTTAATTCCTAGGATTTTATTATACTGTCAAAAATGTATCCTTATAATGACACCTTAACATTTAGCAAAACTGTAAATGTAGCTGTAAACTCTATTATTGCCGTTCTCAAATCTTTGTAAAAAAGCACTTATACCACTACTGTTTTTCATAATTAACTGTACCAGGCCCATATCTCCAAAGTGAAAGGAATAATAATGTTCTGGTCAATTTTTTATTGTTGTCTTATATTTTTATCTTTGTGTATGTCTTTGAAGTTTTTGTGTGTGTTTTTTACCCAGTGATGTGCGATGTCTCTGGCCGTGTAGACCTCAGTATTGAGCCCATCGTAACAGATGATTGCAAACATCAGTCTCACTTCATAACAAGACCATTCTGCCAAACAACCAAAGAGAACGAGACACTATGAAGTAAACATACAAAACATTGAATGCAATAATTCACCATATGACAAATAAACCAGTTTTGCCTTTGATTTAAGTTAATGATTTATTTATTGTTTAAAGAAGACAGGAGCGGCTTCTGTGAAACTCAAACATGGAGCTCTGCTGTAAAAACAAAAACTGGAAAAGCAGAAGTTAAAGTTGCAACGATGTCGATACAAAGATAAATGTATTGTTGAGCCACTTCTTCCTCCTGATCATATTTCAACATAACTGTGAGGAACATGTCCTTATACTGAGCTGTGTATTCAAATGTGTTCAAAAGTAAAACAATTGATTTGCCTCTAGTTTTGATCTAAAATGTCTTCAGTGGATTTTATATATTTCCGTCTCTAAGTTGTAAATATGACTCTTTTGCAGACGTGAATGAATATTTAAAACTTGTATAGCTCAGGATCTTTTCCCTCTCTTAGCAAAGCAAACTTCATAATCGGTTGTTCTTAAAAGGTAAGTTTATTAAAACCAAAAGGTTAAGGTAAATGCTTCCATTATTGATCAGTGAATGGCTTCTATATCTACTTATCTACTTAAATCTAAATAAGATGGATGGTAAATGTTTGATGCTACAGCTTAGGGCAAAATGCAGTTGTTATTACTTGAGACTTTTTTACTGCACCGTAGTGAATCTGCCACAAAGTGGGAGGAGACGTTGTGGTTTCTGTGGAAAAGCTAATTTAAACAGTGTTTGACTTCCAGATCGTAGAGGACGTTCTGTGTCGTTCTCACCACACTGCAGGCCGGAGCTGGACAGCTCGGTTCCCATCAGAGTGTCCCAGTTGTCCCTCTCCCACTTCAACACGTCCCCGTCTGTACAGGTCACAGACGTCACCTCCTGCGGGCTGCGCTCTCGCTGCCACAGTCGAAACAGAGACACTTTGCCCAGTATGCCGCTGAACGGAATAATCTGGATGATCCCATTGTTCAGGAGGTGCGACACACCCAGAGTGAGGGTCCCATTGGGAGCCAGTCTGTGGCACGAGGGGGGGAGGTGAGGGACAGGTGTCGCTGGGGTGAGCTGAGGGAGAGGAGGAGAGCGAACGGAAGTATGATGAAGGAAAATGTTGAAACAAAAGAAGATGTTACAACACAAAATAGAACTCACCTGCCGTCATGTCCAGCAGTTGGCCATCAATGTACAGGGCAGGTTTGTCTTTGGTGTGAGACCAGGCGAGACACAGCGAGTACCACTGAGACAGACTCAGTTTGATCTGAGGACTCTTCCACTCTCTCCCAAACAGCCAGACCACCAAACCGTCCGGCCGACCCCCCCAAGCCCAGCTCAGCATACTGAACGTCGGGATGACGGTACATGAAGATGGTCTGTGATGATGAGGCCTGGACCTACATATATATATATTTCATGACACACACAACATGATTCATGAATTGATTTTAAGAAAACCGACGGAAGAGTAAATGTCTCTCGTCATCACCGTCTATACCTCCATCTTCAGACTGAGGCAGACGGTGAGCTCCTGCAGGGCGGGGATGGAGACGTGGGGCTTCAGCTTCCAGTGGCTGTATGCATAGTTGAAGTCCACCATCTTTCCCCACAGACTCTGCTGAGGCACTGACACCAGGCACAGACAACACACAGTAAATCATTAACGGGAGGCACATACAGTAGTGGAGCAGTTTGTGGACTGAATATTGTTATCGCATCCCTCTGATGCTGCATTTAGTTTATTTCATCAAACATTCAAAAACAAAATATATTTAAATTATGTTACGTATTTGAACCAAATCACAGACACTTCCAGAGTCGTATCATAATCAAACTGAAGCCAAACATGCACATAAACAATTTTGGGCTAGTGATGTAGTTTAAGTTAAACCTTTCACAAATATTCAACAGTTTTTACTTTAATTCGTTTTTTCTTGCCAGCACTTTAAAGAAATGTTTATCTCGTGTGAGGCCCAAGAACAAACATTAACTTCATATAATTTTCTGTCTTTAATTCTCGATTAACCATGACTATGAATTATTATCATTCACTGTGACCCACCCACTCACATTAAAGATCAGAAAACGAGTCGAGCTGTGAGACGTACCTCGCTCCACAGAAGACGCAGAGATTCTCAGCAGAGACAGACTCACAAATACATTCAAGAGGTTTTGAACGAAAATCATCCTGAAATCTGGAAAGAGTAAAAAAAATGTTTTGCTATTTTGTATTCATTAGTGAATTCATTGAGAGTTTTTAAATGATATACTTTTTTAAACTAAAGTAACAATCTCCCTCCATTAAAATAGTTTGAGATCTAAGCTCCTAAACAACTATTATTTCATCAAAAAAAACAAAAAAAAATAATATATATATATATAAGAAATGAAGAAATACTCACATGTGTTGAAAAGATACTAAACTTACAAATAAATTTGAAATGGGAGGATGACTCCTGGCCCAGCAGCAGCGATTTCTGATACTGAAGACTGGTCCTCCCGAGTTTCATAAACTGGTCTCTGCAAATAAAGATGGTGCCACTGTTTGTGCAGTGGAAACCAGTGTGTTGCTGCTGAGACCAGTGTAAATACATGCACCGAGATAGAGAGAGAGCGAGAGAGCGAGAGAAAATCTCATCTTACCAGTCAATCAAATTAGAGTTGAAAACAAAACTTTATTGACTCCCACACAAAGCATAAAACCAAAGGTAATTACTCTTGACAAATATGCCCTGCTCTGTGCAAACACTGCTCTCCACCTGCACGTGTAAATCACTGCTCCAGTCTGGTATACAGCTCTGAACACTGACCTTTACTGGGATGGATCCGGTCTCTGTGTGTAAAGCAGGGGGCAGAAAGAAATGCCATCAATATTTTCAGAGAGAATAAGCCTGTTGCTCCAATTTCTCTTATAGGGGAAGATATATTTTTACAATGAAGCCGACACTTCCCATTTCACCAAGGATCTGGTTTCATATAAAGTATGTGATAAATACCCTGTAGTTTCATGGCTCCACTAACCAGGGCTGTTTCAGTCTCCATATGTATATCGTATATGCCACTGAAATGTAATCAGTTCATCTTTGACTGCTCAAAATTTGGAGACTTACATTATGTTCAAGAAGCCAAAAAACATGAGGCCACCGTGACCTTTGACCGTTGGACATCTTTAGAAGAACAACACAGATGGACAACCTGAAAACACAAAGCCTGCAGCCACTGGCTGTTGTCAGGCGGAGGTATAATAAAAACAATCTAGAACTCTGTTTTGTATAAAGTTTATTTCATATTATTAACACATCAAAGCATGCAATTTCAATACATTTCAATTTTATATTCATTTTGAAATCTTTCCTTTGAGGAAAAACAGTTTAGAAAAGTGCATAAAAGTTTATTTACTCAGAAAATAACGCAATAACCATATTAATCCCTTGGTATTTAGAAGATACAAATATAGATACAAATTTGATTATTAAAATACAATGTTTGGTCATCGATCAAGATATTGACAAGACGTTAAAGTCACTAATATAGACAGGATTTTTTTGTGCTAAAAAGTATATGAATAAAATACAAGTGACATCCTTCTGATTTTAGAAAAGTATTTCAAATGTATTTATCTAAAACACAAGTATGGATTTCTGAATTTCGAACAATACAAGCAAACGTCTGCAACACACAAAATCAAACATAAACTTAAAGACACTGTTTTCACTGCTGTGAGACGTTGTGTCTCCGTCTCTACTTGTCGCCGCAGTCGGAGCAGAGGATGTCTCGTCCCTTCATGACAAAGGGCTTGTTGGACAGACTGAGGGAGCATCTCTTACAGTTGAAGCAGTACTCGTGCCAGGAGCCGCCCTCGTAGTTCACAACGTTCACTCCTTTACCGAACCCTGAGAGAGGAGAGGAGAGTCTGTGTTTATTTACCCATGTGCGCCATCTGCTGGTCTTTTATTTCCTCCATCTTTCCATACCTGCTGTTTGCAAGCTCAGAGAGTTTTAACTTTGATCAACACACATCTGCTTTTCCCACCTTCTATTTGATAAAAAAAGCCTGAACTTACTCCAACCATCTCCACCATGACTCACCTCCATCCAGCTCTACTAAAATCTCCACTTTAATAACTTCAGATATTCGAGGAATATCGCATGACCATGTTCTACTTTGTCTTTGCATGTTTATCTGGAACAGGTCAATATTCTTAAAAAGATAAAATCCATTGACCTGATACAGTTTATTCCATTATATGGAAATGTTGATAAAACCCATGTAGTTGAGAAGCTGGTTAGCGAGGCCACTTCATAATCTGTCTTTCCAATGTAAGGCGACAGGCAACAGGAGACCTGGTGCAAAACCCTTTAACCACTGGAACGTGTGGCCACAGCAGAGATCTCTGGGAAATGTAGTCTCACAAACTGTTGATGGGCCATAATTTAGAAAATGGTGAACAAAAGAGTTCTTGAAGAAAATCTCTAACCAAAAACTACTCAATAAATAAACATTACATGAATTAAATGTATTTGGATGCAGTGTTAATGAGAACAACTCCACAGGTTTATACTTTTGTATTTTGCATTGTACTGCGTCGTTCTTTGTGTTTGAACGTGAGTTTACCAGTGATGGCGTTCTGGCAGCCGCTGCACTTCTTGGCCACACAGTTCTTGTAGCAGTCGACACAGAACACCTGATCCTGGTGGGTTGTGAAACTCGTCCCTGCCAGAGGCTTGGAGCAGGTGCTGCACACGAAACAGTGGCTGTGCCACGGCTGGTCCTGGTAGTTCACTCCTCCAGTGGTTATGGCCTGGCGACACATGGTGGAAACAGGAGTTTTACCATCGACTGTGTATAAACAACAAACAATTATATCAGAAATCCTCTTTTATGCAACGTTCAAGGCAACAGATATATAATCATCTTATAAGAACTGTTGATGCCACCCTCTTGAATACCTTTTTGCAGCAGACGCAGTGTTTGGCGAACTTCTTGTCGTAGCAGGGGCTGCAGTAGACGTCACTTCCTTTGGAGAGGAAACTCTGCGACCCGATTGGTCGTTTGCAGTTGAAGCAGGTGAAGCATTCGTCGTGCCACGAGTTGCCTTTGTACTCCACACTCTCTGTGCCTGCAGGAGGAAAGGAGCAGGCGAGGAATCAGAACAAGCTGCAGGTGGTGTGTACGGTTAAATTCAATCTGGATCAAATCTGTGCAGGATTAAGAAGGTTTTGTTTTTTCGCCCCCGTCCATTTGTTTGTTTGTTGATTGGTTTGTTTATTTGTCAACAGGCTTACGCAAATACTACGGATTTGCACGAAACTTGGTGAAAGATGGTAAACTGGCAAAGGAAGAACCCTAATATTTGGTTGTGGATTGGGACCAGGAATTCTGATATTGCTTTCTTTAATCTAACACAAGATGGGGTGTTTTTCAAAATAATCATTGTTTCCTGAGAGGATATCAGGGATATGAATTAAAATAGCAGGATCCAGTGGATTTATATTTGGTTTCATAAGGGACTGTTGGGTCTATCTGTATTGCTTTAGTTTCCCTTTTTTATTGAATTTTTTACAGAAATGTTTTCATATCTATTATTTTATGTTGCATCCAGTGACTTCAAAGCCTGAATAATGTTACTTACAGCAACTGACATGCTTATGCACTGACATTTTTTAATGGCCTTATTTTTAGATTTTCTTTTTGTAATTCCCAACATGGTTTCCTTTATAATGACTCATAGGTTTTAAGTTGTTTTTTCCCCCCACAGGTTCTTATTTGTGTCCGGTCTCACCAGCCAGGATGGGTTTATAGCAGCAGTGGCAGCGCTGAGCATCCTCTCTGGAGCAGCACTTTCCACACATGATGCGGTCGTCCTTGGTGCTGAAGGGCTCCTTAGCCAGAGGCTTGTAACACTTGGTGCAGCGGAAACACTCCTCGTGCCAGTACTTGCCCTTATGGCTGAGCTCCTGGAGGAGGAAGAGAGAGGAGGAAGGTGGAGGTTAGAGGTACGAGGAAAGATGAAACATCACGACCCCGATGAGAAGTACTTGTCCCGTCACCTTGGTTTCCACAGAGATGGGTCGGTGGCACTGGGCGCAGGAGTTGGCGCAGAACTTGGTGTGGCAGCGGACACACACAGGCTTCCCCTCGCTGCGAACGAACCTCTTCCCCCCGAGGTCTTCCCGACAGTAGAAACAGTTGGAGCTGTCTGCCATGGCTGCACCGAGGGAGAGTCACACCTGCAGCAAACAGGAGGAGGAGGAGGAAGAGGAGGAGAGGGGAGGTCAAACTGTGCTCGCCATAAAGTCTGCTGAAGGAAACGAGGGAGAAGTTCAGTGTGTAGATATCACCTCATTGTTTTATTGGAGTTGGATGACCCCTGTTGTTTTTACTGTTAATTCTCTGCTCTCAGTAACAGTCAGTGTTATTAGCAGTACAGTTGTTTTAACTCAAGGATGAAACCTCAAGCCACCACAAGGGGGTGTTGTTGTTACATGTACTGTAACAGAGGAAGGAGCTGCTGATTAGAAGCCTCTCTTCTCCTGCTCAGACACTGAACTATTTGTAATACGCAGCAGCCAGTCGCACACGTCTGTGTTTGTGTGTCCACCTGTGTTTGCACTTGTGCGGTGCGTTTTATGTCAGATTGAAATCTTCATCTTTACCCTCCCCTCTTATCTCCTCCTGATAAAAGAGCTCATACATCTGATGACATGGACAATAAAGAAGAATGAATTCAATCAAAGTATTGACTGAGCGGTACCTGTCACTGGAGCTTATTCAAACAGACCTATCTTATTTTATACTAGTTCTTCTGAACTGTCTGGTATTATTTCTTCCTAGTAAAGCATTTTATAATACTGGACAGGTATGTATATATAAAGTTATTATTATCTGTTATCAATATTAGTATTGCTGTAAACTACAGGAAGCTGTATTTTGTTGAAGGAAAACAACCATTGTAGACATAAAATCATAAACTAGTCACAACTAGGCAAATATCTAGTTTATTTCTTATGAAAACCACATCAAAATGAATTAATAGAAAGAAACACCTTAATTACTAGTTATTGTTTAATGACTCTTTACCATTGCATCTGGTTACATGATATTCAGTCACAGCTTTCAGATGGTAAATAAAACACACATGATCAAAAACACTGGGCTGCAAAGACACAAAGAAAACGTGGAGGAAGAGATGGATACGGTTTGTTCACTCGGTTACTTCCCACATCACGTTCACGATGGCTGACCAGGAGGAATTCTCCCAAACTGCTGCGAGAGAGCTGAGGGGGGGTGTGTGTGTGTGTGTGTGTGTGTGTGTGTGTCCGTACAATGTGGTGAACACATGAAGGAATGCCTGGTATGACTAATGTGGTGAGATCTGGAGCGTCGACAACCCCTTGACGGAGCCTTCAGACACACACATACACACACACACTTTCGCCCTCATGCCTGCACCACTCCCTAGGAAACCACAAAGACCACAAACTACAGCGTTGGCCTCCTGGCTGGAACGGCATGTCAGCACAGACTCAGGAGGAAGTTCTGCTTCTGGCTCATGTCGGACGTTACCAGGAGTTCGGGCTGCGTTCACTAACAACCACATTTTCCCTTTTCTTGTAACTTTCCTTGAGCTCTTAGCAGAAAAAGTCAGAGAGGGGTCAGGGATTAGTTTTTCAGGGATGAATATTTATTTTCTCTTGGACGCCTTGGAACATAATTTGCTCTTTAGTTACAGGTGTACAGCTGTGGTTGTTTCAGTCAGGTGCTTGAACCACAGAGGCAGGAGGTGGAGACACATTGTCCATAGTTATTTATAGTCTATGGTTTTCCTTCCTAGCTTTGTGTTAGTGTGCTTATATTTGCGAGATGATACATTTATATGTCTGTACTAAAATGAATCATCTCCATCGCCGCCATGTGCAACTGCTGCGGTTAAAAATATCTTTTGCAGCCTAAATATTCTTGTAATGAGACTTAAATTGAATATAATTAAAAGTTTTCAATGAAATAAAAATAACCTTTTACTGTGTTATTTACATTTTCTTATGTGGTCAGGGAGAAACAAACTTATACCAGTGACTGACAGATTTAAACCTTGTTATTCAGTTTGTGACCCACTGGTGTTTGACAGAGATTTGTGGCTGAGGTTAAAGGTGCTACTGTTAATGAAGTTGATTGAATAACCTCTTTTGTGGTCTTGTCTGAGGCCGACGTCATGTGGAGCCGCTCCACGCCGTCCTGTCGCTGACCTGCTAACTCGTTACTTATTAAGGAAAAAACCTTCGGCTGGTTATTTGTTCACCGGGCGAGGTTACTCTTCCATCTCCGCTGGAAGACAGCCGGCCAAACACGACACTCACCTGGTATTTACCTGATGTAATCTGTTTCCTGCTGCTCCGTCTTGCTTGTTATATCCCGCCTCCCACTGAACTCGGTGGAGTACTCTGTTTGTTTTTCATATAAGGCTGTAGGGCAGGCGATATTGATGCTTGGCTAACAACATCTTGGAAATGTGATCTGATAGGAGACGCCGAACAATGGCTGACAGGAAGAGCCAGTGTCCACACAGGTTGCAGGGAAATAAATCAGGTTTGGCTGACGTCAGATGGCTCGGAGCAAAGTGTTGCTGCACGTCTTCTACTGTGTTTTTCCACAGTTAATGATCCTGCTTGTCACGGCACAACATCATTCTCTACTCTCCCAACTGCCAATACAAGAGTCTTAAATCCAGGCTGTGTCGTCCAGTGAGTTGAGGGCTGCGCTTCAGCCAAGGAAAACTCTGTGTGTACTTTATCACATTGTGGGGACGTAAATCTGTTCATAAAGTCACAATATGAAGACTCGCCTCCAATTTAGAGATGAAAACCTCCACAGGGAGAAAGTTACATCTGAGGGTCATGTTAAGGTTTGGGTCGAGCATGTTGCGGTTTCTTTTTCCACTGCCATGAAATCAACTCAGACAGCACTGAGTTGAACATGTTCTTGGTATTGAATGGAACACGTCTCTCCCAGTACAACAACAATGGAGGTCTATGTTACAGAGGAATAAGTTGTATAAGGCTCTGGGTACATGAGCGATACTTGTGATCAGTTTATAGCTTAGCCAGAAGCAGTGTATTGTTTCGGTCGCTATGCAAAGATTGGATTTTCACCAAACTTGATGTGACTATGACTTGGGAGGGAATCTCCACATCATTAACTTTTGGAGCTGATTGGTCAAAGAATCAAAAAGTATTGTTGGAAAAAAACAAATTTCCAAGATATGGCTAGAGAGATAATCTATTACTTATATTGAGCAGAAAACGAATCCCCATAATGTGATGTCATTTGATGGGTGATGTCACAAATACATTTTCCTGGGTACGTGCATCCTATGGAACCACACACACGACCCAAGAGCTCATAGATCTTAAAATAATTTACAGTCATACAGTAGGAATGACCTCAGCTTGAAGTCACAGAATTACCTCTTGTGATAGTAAAGCATTAACTTTCACCACCGATATAATGACTGAGGAGGTGGAGTGAGTCGTCCTCTCACCCAGTCTCCTTTTAAAAGTTTTTAAAACCACGATTCAACCTTAATCCTCCTCCTCTGTTTTGTCTCTCTATCATTTCCATGTCTCTCTCTGTCATTGTGTATCTTCTCCCACCTCTGTTTGAGTTTCAGTCACCTGCCTGTAACAATTACACCCCCCCAACCCCAACCCAGCCCACTATTACTGCTGCTGCTGGAGATCTGGGGTTTAAAAATAGAGCACAGAGAGGTGACATCATGTCCTGTGCACAAGAGCAAAATCACGCACACGTTTGTAACACATGGACGAGACGAAGGGGAAAATGAAGAAACACTAAGAGAGAGAGAAAGACAGAAAGAAAGAGAGGGAGAAGAGAAACTAGCGAGGGCAAACATGACCAGACAAACTGAAATAGTGTGCAGTGTCTGCGTGTACCAATCTGTGTTTGTCCGTGTGTGTGTGTCTGTGAGTGTGTTGGCATGAGCTTATCGCCGAAGAATGTACTGGAAAACTGAGAAACAGGAAGTCTCCATTAGATCGGTGAAGTTGGCACCGTTCTGCCACAGACACACACACACACACACCCACCCACACACACACACACGGACTATTAAGAAGTTAACATTAACATGTCACTCACGTCTCCAGATCAACACAGACTGTGGCTGAAGTTGTGTTTCCCTCAGTGAGCTGCAGGTGCGACCTCGCAGCAGACCTGACTTTAAAAAATGTCTGACTCTTTAATCACGCAGTTGATTTTGCAGCCGGATGAAAATATATCTTGATGGGACTTAAAAAGATAAGAGTTGGACCAGTGAATGTACAAAAATATTCACTGTGCACTTTTAAACCTGAGCTTTTTTAAATGCTGTAAAATGTCTTTTTCGGCTTGTCTGTTTCCTCCCACTGTACTAATAAAGTTTATTTAAAGTTTAAACTTTGGAATACATGAGGAATTTTAAATGGGATCAGCCTCTCAGTGCGAAGGGTCACTCATTGTTTAAATGTCATGGTGACGTGATGTGATTGTTGGGAAGGAACAGACCTTTCGTTTGTGAAGCTGGAAGGTTTGTGGTTGTAACTTTGTAATTGATGTGACTTGATTATGTTATAACATCTGGCTACTTGAAAAGATAATATTCAAAAGTTAAATAAAACCAAAACATGAGCACTGCACTTGTGTTTTTCTCATAAAATTAAAAGGTAGTTAAAAATGAACTTATGACTTTCTGTATCAATTCATTGGCAAAACTATAGTTTATTCTATAAAATGTCAGATAGGTGAGACAATTTGGATCCCAAGGTCAAATCTTCCAAAGTCAAAAAGCAAATAGTCCAAAAGCGAAAGATATTACATTTTTAATGGTGGAAGGCTGTTAGAGTTTATTTTCTAATGCCACAAATATTCAAAACAGAAAGAGGAAGAGATGAAACTAAAGTCTCAAAACACCAGAATGCACATAAACAGACCTCAATGTTAATAAAGTAGTTCCCTGGTGATTTTGGAGTAATCTTCTTAAAAGGAATGTTAAAGCTTGATTGGACGGGAGCTCTGACAGCACATATCTCTGTTAATTGGGCTAATTGGCCATTGTGTAACCATATCGACTGTATTGAGATCAGGTCTGTTAACACCTTCTTGATAGAGGCAGCTCAATAATGTCTTAAACTTACTTGCATCTATTTACTACTCTGCTGATTTGTCTTTTTAGCAGATACCATTAGCAACATTGTCTTTCCTTTAAAGTCTTTGAGCTCTGTTTTGGTCTCCACCCTCTCAGGCTCTTTAGCTGCTTAATGTTCCACTATGAAGTATAACACCTTTCTGTTTACATGTAGTCATCGGATCCACTGTTATTACAGAAACATTACAAAGAGCAGCTTTAAAGGTCACCTCCTCACAAGCCGACTGCAACAACATCCCTCTCGGAGCGTTCCAACCCACGATTCCAATCATGCTAATCTCGAAGATAAATACAAATCACGTTTTGAAGCTGAGCAGCGGGTTCAGCTAAACATTTTCAGCCAACGAAGAAAGATAATTGTTTTATTTGGCTCTGGTGAGCCACATTCCAGACGATGGATTCAAGCCAACACCAGAGATCTGAGTGAGAGTCGAGTGAGTTTGACGAAAAACTGCTTGTCCCACTGCAACAGGACAGATGTGATGGTTTTACCAGAAGCTGCTGGACGGCTGCACCCAGCCTCCCTCACCGTGTCTGGAGTTACACACAGTTTCTGAACAACCTTCTGTTTTCACTGTTCAGGGTCCAAGATGCTTTTCACTACAGAGCAGATGGCCAAACTAAAACCTTTAGCAGCACCAGTGTATGAGCAATGACCATTTGCATTAATATCCATGACATGTTCTCTGTGTGTGTGTGTGTGGGGGGGGGTAGGTGGGTGTGGGTGTGGGTGTGTGTCTCCTAAAGATCCAAAGACAACGGTAACATTTTAGGTTAAAATGATCTTCAGGGACATTTAAGCTCTCAGCACCATCCCAAGGGCTTGTTCATTCAATTTCCGTTCATAAATCAAATATAATTTCTGTATTCAAATACAACTACATATATTATTTTTTTTAAATCTTTATGGGATCCATTTAAAATTGACCAAAGTTACACTATAAACATCAGAACATATGTTCTAGAGCATATATAACGTATAAAACTGAAAAAATGTGATACTGTTGCTTTAACACACACACGAGAGGTATTAATGCTGTTACATAGAGAAAAAGTGAGGAAATGTCAACAAATATTTTTAAATGCAGTTATATCTGTATTGTATTATCGTTTGACTTCTGTTTCACGTTTTCTTGGATTGCAAAATGCAAAGATGTCCCAATAAACAGCTGTAATACTTTGCTCACTCTTATTCACGTGATACAAAGGAGCTCTTTGTCTTTGGTAATTTCACAATAACTGATTAGCACAAACACACCTAAACACATCGCGGCACGTTTGAATGGCCGCAGGTCAAAGATAAACTGTGCCAGGTCCCTCAGCGAGAGAGCCTCCTTCACCTTAACCACATCGTCTGAGTCCTCAATCTGCAGAGCTCCATTAAAACTTTCCATTTCAAAACTTCACAAAAAGTTACGAGTTTACCACGGGGGGGATCAATGGGAAGCTAGAACTCTACCGCGTGCCAGCATCCCATTTACAACCCATCCCCGTTAAAATCACCACAGGCCAAAAACCCAACAGGGAGTTACAGTCCTGTGGAGGCAGACAGGGTGCGTAAAGCTTTATGAGGCCGTGATGTGTTTTATGGGAATGAGCTCATGGTAATTTTAAAAACATGCAGATGCCGGATTTGAGTCAAAGTGAAAATCTCCCTGCAGCCACCGGCGAAAGGTCAGTCGCACACATGGCTCCTGGTTGACTGTGGTTGGATGATGGTTCAGATCCGCACCAGCCTTTATACCCGAACATCTGATAAGAAGATGTTCAGGCATCAACGTTGGTGATGTTAATATTTCACAACTTCCAGCATGGTTTTCTCCTTTTTGGTTCTGTGGTCGCTCGACTCCTTTGACAAATAAATTACAACCTTTTATTAATGATCACGGTTTTATTACTGCGTGACTCAAAGTTTCCTGGAAAGACTCGAAACTCCAGACAAGAAAGAGGTCGGTGACATGCACACATGGATTTGAAGTTACCACATGGCTGGTCGACATTACACTAACGCCATATGCAGAACTTGCATGGATGGGTACACACTCACACACACACACACACACACACACACACACACACACACACACACACACACACACACACACACACACACACACACACACACACACACACACACACACACACACACACACACACGACAATGAAAAATACAGTACAGGAATTTTAATTGACCTCTGTGATGCATTTTTCTTTTTCCTCGGCCGTTCCATCATCTGGTGGAAAAAAGGGAAACTTCCTAACTGGAAACAGATTTCAGGAGCAGCCCAGACTTCCACAAGTCAGCATGTAACTGAAGCTCACACACACACATATGGCACACACAGACACACACACACTGACAGACACACACGAAGCCAACGCCCCAGACAACTTAAACATTTGTTTCCTCACAGGATGTCAAAGTGCTGCATTGCAAATACAGTGGGTATGAAATCTAAAGGTGTGTGTGTGTGTGTGTGTATGTGTGAGTGTGTGTGTGTGTGTGAGAGAGAGAGAGAGCGAGAGAGAGAGAGAGAGAGAGAGAGAGAGAGAGAGAGAGAGAGAGAGAGATAGCAAGACAGAGGAGCAGAGCAACGTGCTACAGATTTTGTTTTTTTCATATTACATAGGTGATGACTTATTTTCAATAAGATCAATGATAAGTTGACATTGCCGAAGTTTGTAGAAAACCCTGGAGATAAACTCTTCACACTTAAACTTCAAACTGCACGAGAGAAACTACAACAACAATCCGACATGTTTAAAATCCTCGTTCAGCTCAATGAGGTTTGGTTGTTTGCGGAGTGAGAACCAGTGGGGCTGATCGCCAGCTCCTTCTTACCGGGTTCAGGGTGATGTGCGCGGCCGAGGATGAGCGTCTCTCTGCGGGCAGCGGGACTTCGCGTCACCGGGACCCTCGCGCCGTATAAATACTGCAGACCGGAAGAAGGAGTCGTTCACTTTCAAAACAAAAACTTGGAATGAAGCCGCTTGAGTTTGCCTTCAAAATAAAAGTCAATTTGGCGTTTTCACTTTTCAAATTGGCAGATCACTTAAACCGGATATATAAAAGTATTAGTTTTGAATAATGTTAAATGTATCAATACAGAGCCTTGACTGTATACATATGGATGACATGACAGTTCTCCTGAAGTGAAGCCAAATAATAAACCTCCATGTTTTTTCTCATCTTTGGTAGTTCTTATGTCCAAGTTTTCCTTTTTCCAGTAAGTCTGATTTCTTATTAGATATTCTATGCTCTATAAGTAGGAGTGAAACATAATTGTTGACAGTTCAGACAGCATCCACATCCACAATATTTTAGCTTAATCTTTGTACAACTGGAGACACGTCGTCCAGCTTCATACACAATAGATATTTGTTCCCTTTGTTAAAATAATGAGGCGAAGGCGTGTTTATTTTTCATTGAACAGAGTTTTTATTTACTTCCTGTACACTTGCAGGATGTCTGAGGACACACCGTTAATAACTTCGGAGCAACACAGGGAAATATCTATTCAAACTGAGGTGAACTTTTTTTCCCCTCAACATAATTCACATTTAAAAAAAACATTTACATATAGACCTATTGCAGGTGTAGTTTTCACAAATACATCTTTCATTAAACAGTTTTGCAAACTAAGTGTAACATTTTCAGACTTTTTTTGTTTTAATTTCCACATAAACAAAGTTTGTTTTAGTGGTTCAAATATTTTTAAGAAATCAAAATGTAAATGAGCTTATATACAAGGGTTACATAATTGAAGTAATCATATGATTCTGTCCAGGATTGTATTACTTCCCAAGTCGTAAAAGTCAACCTTGCTGTGTTAGTCGGGCCTGCTCAGCCTAGAAATATCTCTCACTCAGGTGAGAATAGAATGGACAAGCTCAGTTGCCAAAAACCGTCCAAAACGGACAAACCATCATCCTGTGAATGAGAATCTCTCCCTTCAAATTTAAATTCAGCTCCTGATGACTTAAGCCACATCAACTCTTTTGGGAATCCAGTTTCCACAAGTTCAGTTCACAAAATTCTATCTGACAAAATATGAAGTGTTATTCTGCATTAATGCAAATTCAATATTTTAGTTTGCACTCTTTAGGGCTTCAAGAAAACAAAAAGTAAAATGGCAGTTAACTTATTATACTAGGAAAACAAGGTCTGACCAAGGAACTATAGAGTCATATAAAAACCAAAAAGAGATTACATAACTGCACATTAGCAAATCAAATATATACAAATCTACATCAGGTAAATTGAATTTCTGAATAGGCACTTTAATTCAAAACAGTTGAGCCAGCCCTCAAGAGTCATCTTTGATGATACCACATCACAAAGACGCCGCAGCTAACTTGTTTTTCTTCTCTACAATTAAACCAGATGACGACAGGAAAAACAAGAAATAGAAATTAGCCCTGGTTATCACGTCAATAACTTTGGCCAGATTTGCCACACACACAAACAGGGAAGCTCTAGTTTCCAAGTATCAAGTAGAAGCGCTTGCTACAGTTTGACATTTGTTTAAAACATGAACACAACATCGAGGACGGCAAAGAATGAGCGTCTGCCTCCATCATCACTTCCCTGCTTTAGAACGTACCTTCAGTCAGAGAGCTTTTCACACTCACACTTCAAAACATAAATCATAAATAAATAAATAGACGTCATAAATCATTTATAAATAAAAGATTTCAAAAATGAAATAGATGGTAAAGTAAAAAGACTGACTGAAGAGAAGAGGCGGGCGGTGCTGAAGATGCTCCTGGACGCCGTTACAGAAACAGCAACATCATTTTGGGGGCCTTATGGAATCTATGGTAGCTAAGGGCTGCAATTTATGATTATTTTCATTCAACTGATAATTATTTTCTTGAATTATCAATTCTGTTTTTTCTACGAGGATTCATGCTGTAAAAATAGGGAAAATGTCAGTTATAATTTCTCCCAGGGAAACAGTGTGAAACTGTTGAATTTAGTGTCATAAAGAAAATAACTAATTCTCTTATTTGAGAAGCAGAAATCCGACATGGTTGTATTTTTTTGCTTAACAAAGAAGATAAGTGATTGAATTACTGCAATGTTGAAATAGTTTCCATTTAAGTTTCTGTCGATCGACTAATCGATTAAGAGGCTTAACACTGCACATCTAGTTTACCTGTAATCTTTAGAAAATATCTTTAAAGAACACCCCTCCTCCCATCATTTGTTTAAGAGTAGGCTCAAAACCTTTCTTTTTGATAAAGCTTATAGTTAGAGTTAATTAGTGAGGCAGAACGTAACTTGCTCTATTTAATGACATATGACACACGGAGCTTCTTTTTCCAGCTTCTCCTTCCTCTTCTCCATCCCTAACCCTTCCCCGGGGTCCCTTTGCTTTAACACCCGCAGATCCAGGGCCTCTGTGGCCGCACCATGGATTGCTGTTTGTGGATCGCGCATCGGGGTCGCAGTGGTGGACCCAGTGTGGCGGATTCTGTGTTGTGTGGGCTGATCGTGGTGCTGGTGGCGGACCCTGTGTCGCGTTGGCACTGGGTACAGGAGGTGGACCAGGGCCGCGGCGATGGCTCGTGGTGGGTCCTGGTGGGCGGCGGTGAACGGTGACTGAGGACTGGAGTGGCCTCTGGTCTGGATGGTGGATCGTGGTCCTGCTGGTTGCTGACCATGGACTGTGATTGCAGCGGGACTGCATCAATGCCGCTAAAGACTTTAATGATGAATGTTTTTACACGTGGCATCTATTGCACTTCTGTCCGTCCTGGGAGAGGGATCCCTCACATGTGTCTCTCTGAGGTTTCTACTTATTTTTACCCTGTTAAAAGGGTTTTTAGTAGTTTGTCCTCACTCTTGCTGAGGGTTAAGGACAGAGGATGCCACACCCTGTTAAAGCCCTATGAGATGAATGTAATTTGTGAATATGGGCTATACAAATAAAATTTGATTGATTGATTGATTGATCACAGATCCCAATGTCCTTGTCTCGTTGCTCCCTGTTTGGCCAATCAAAATCCTCGGTTTCATCTCTTTGACGAGAGGCAAACATACAGGACGCAGGGAAAGAGAGCTCCAGGTCACATTGACTACGCTTAAGATACATGAGTAATGTCAGTAAAATGCTCCATAACAACACTGAATGTTAGTAAGTGCCACGAGAGCTAATTTTCAGCCTACCTGTTAACATTGCATCATTATACAAATACCCAACAGAAGCTAAAACAGATGAAACTGCATATGAAACTGTTTGAGGGATCACTGCACACAGCCAGAGGATGATCAGAGCTTTGAGAGAGCACAGATAAAAGCACAAAGTCACAGTAGTACACACTGGGGAGCAACAACTACCGCCCCATTTTTTTTTGCCTCCTGAAACATTAGCTATATGTGCATCTTGCGTTGTATTTAGGTAGCCAATAGTCTTGAGGCGATTTTAATTTACAGTACCTTACTTTACGTATAGTGCATTCACATTCAAGAGTTAAATAAAACGCGCCCCAATTTGTCACGAAGCAAGAGACACGGGAGGAGGACTGCATCCAAGTAAAACAAAAACTGTTTAAATTGAAAATCAAAAATAAAACAACAGATTTTCTCTTTGTGAGAAAATAAGTTTAGGGGGGGTGTATGCTTCCTGACACTGCATGTCTTACAGTCTGTGCCTGCGAGGGTCAGCGCGCGGCGGGGAGGGCGGGGGGGGCAGCGTGACCGTGGTCGGGAGGTCCACCGGGTCGTCCATTGGCAGAACCAGACGGGTGCCTCGGATCGGCACCTCGTGTTCCGCCAGGGAGAGGTCGTGGTCCAGGCCTTCTTCAAACGGGTTGCGCCCTGTGCTGGCGGTGGAGGAGCGATTGCGGTTGACGGTTCGGGATCCGGACGCGTCGGTGCTGATGGTCACGTCGGCGTACATGGAGCTCACGCTGGCGTCGTTCAGGATGAAGTCAGAGTCATCGTCATGCAGTTGACCTTCATTCTGTGGAGAAGGGGAAAGAAGAGGGAGGGAAGGAAAAGATGAAGATGCAAGAAGAACCACCAAGAAAACTCTACTTTTAGTAAAATCCCAATCCAAATCTTATTCACACTTATTCAACTTTTACACCAGTATAATTTAAGTTTCATCCCTAATGTGGGGAAATAATGAGTAAATAAACTCATGAATTGGACGTGTATAGACTGAAATAAATTGTGTTTTATGTTCCAACCTCATAGGCCTGTGGGCTGGTGAGGCATCGGGCCAATGGGCCACAACAAGCCGGCATGGTAGCAGTGAGAGGAGGTCCGCTGTGCGTCAGGAGGGGCTTCAGGTAGCTGGGGAACAAGCCTGTCAAGGACTCAACAATTTAAACACACTTACTTCACTTAAACAAGCTTATGAGTTCTTCAACTCTCTGTCGTGTTTGCAGCTGGTAACACAAACTGCAAGGTTACACTCCTGAACAGAAAGATCAAGTTTCTACTGCTTATTTCTTTTAGTTTGTAAAGAGCACCCTCTGCTGGGCAAATCTGAATTCAGCATCTACAGTCCCGAGAACAAGATGTCAAATAAGATGTGCACCAAAGGATACTTTCGGTCGAAGTTATACCAGATCCTGAACGGCCACGCACTCTCGTGTTTAGTGTTCCTCCGCTGCGACCCATCCAGGACCGCAGAACTCTGATAAGCAGAACATACACATATATTTTAGTTTTTTGACATAAGGTTGAAAATGCAACCAAAAGAAGAATTTATAAATGACATAAACGCGAGATTTTAATCCGCGGTGATTACTTACAGAGTGGTCCTGATCAGAGTCCACACCCACCCTGGAAGAGAAAAGGTAACAAACATGATTTTGACAGAAAAGCGTTAAGAGAGGATGAAACCCGTGAACAAGACGGAAGCTGATGAAAGGCCTCACGGTATGCTCATGAAGGACAGCATGGGCGTGGTGCCGCCGCCACAGATCCACACGGTGAAGAAGACGATGAGGAGGGTGGTGGAAAACATCATCTGACGAGCGTAGGTGGCCGTATCTCGGATGGAGAGAGCAAATGTCATCGCCCCGCGCAGACCTGAAGGAGACCAGACAGTATGGGAATTTAAGAGAGTGTGAGTGTTTCAACAAAATAGAAACTTCTGTCACTAATATTTTCAAAATTCTGCATTTTATACAGTCTGCTGATACGGGTGTTTTTTTTCTATAAGGGCCGATCCGATGTATTTTGTAATTTAGGTGCAGCTGTTCAGACTTGTGTTCTTTGACGGTTGTAGAAGCATTACATACATGAAGAGGATTTTTATTATTAAGTCAGCTGGCGTAGAGGCCATTATTCATACCAATACTATACGAGTAGGAGTCTTGTTGATCTAGAAAAGTTAGCATCTCATTATCTAATGTTTCTAAAGCTTCGTTGACAGTATTTCATGGAACCAGGTCCCAAGTAACAAACCTGCAAACATCATGGCGTGCTGAAAGTTGGAGCCGATCTTTCTCTTGCGGCCGAAGTTGAGCAGGAAGGACAAAGGGTAGATGTTTGCTGCTCTGCCCACAAACACGGCCAACTACACCACGCGACAAGGTCAAGGACACACAACACAGTGAAGTAATAACGCAGTGCTGGAATGGAACATAACCGTGGGTTGATGGCACGACGGAAAGTCTCACTTTCATTCTGCTTGTGCCATCACAAAGTATAGACTGCTTTTTCAATCAATAGTAACAGTATCAATGTTCATAGTTTCATGACATATTTACAGAAATGAGTTGGATCCAATCCAGACAGATTTAGCAAATTAACATGTTAAAAATAACAGCCTTATCATTTACTGGCCTGAAAGAACCCAAGGTTAGGGTGAACAACACTGTTCCCCGGGCAGAGGAAAAGGATACAAAAGCTCCAATGATGAACAAAGGGTTGAAGACATGTGACTGGAAGGAGAAGAGAGTCAGGCCCATGTAGGAGAAGATGAAGTTCTCTGCCAGGAAGTTCAGCAGCTCAAACAGCTGACGGGGGAAGAGAGAGAACAAACACATTGAAACCAAACAGGATGAAAAGTCAAACGTTGCATTCATGTCACTTTGGATGTGAGAGGACACTGGGCACTCTGCGTTCTTTCACTTTTGCTGATCAGGAAATTTCCATGGTTTTTTTTTGTTTTCAAATTTTTCTTAAATTCTGCAACTAGAATGAATTAGATATTCAAATGGAAATAAAAAATAAACTCCAGTACAGGTATTTGCAGACTAGCAGGGATTGAAGCTGTGTAAAGATAGTAGACTCAATGGGACGGGTTTTACCTGTTTGGTCCTGTCCTGAGAATCAGGGGACAGATTGTTGTAGGTGTAGTGAGCCTGAGTGATCCCACAGAACAGCACAGCGACTACACCTGAATTAAAACAAAGATACACAGATTAAAGTACAATGTTCAACAGTTCAATGTCATGACAACCACACCTATCTATACTCAAGTGTTGGGGGTCGAAAGCGATTAATAAAATCAGTGGAAATAAAGACGAATATATTCCTTATCCTTTTTCATTAAGAAAATGAAATGGTAAAAACTAAATGTATGAACAGATAAACAAAGTTCTTGGCTCATCTTGTGGTTGAAAAGACGAACGCATCTAACTTAAAAAGTCCCTCACACGCCCATCGAGTGGCCTGGGGGTGTGTCTCCGATGGTTTGATGATTTCAGAAATCCTGGTGTGAATTATTCATCCCTCACTGTGTTAATAATATCATCACTTTAGGGCACTAGTTGGAACTTCCTTGGAAAAAAACCTAAGACAGCTAAAAATATCTCGTTGCTTGATGAACGGTAACTGTGAAGGTTTTACTAAGTTGAAAAAAAAACATGACTCAAAAGTAGGTTGAATCTGATAAAGTCCTATTTGAGTCAAACTTGACTCGTATGTATTTGGTTCTTCTACCCAGCTCTTCCATAGAAATGGCCAGAGTGTCACTAGAGGTAAATTATATTGTTGTCTGAATAAGAGAGTTAGTGGTGGGTGAGTCGTGCAGGTGTACCTGTGAAGCCACAGGCCTCTGCCAACAGGAACGTGCTCCAGGACATGAGGAAGAAAAGAGCTGTCTCCAATAGGGGGAAGTCTCTCAACTTAGTGAACTTGGTCACGTGATCAAAACTGAAAGTCAAGGACCAAACAAGAACTGGCACATCCAAGACAATAACATGACAATATTAAAATACAGAGGTGAATACATGGGAACAAAGTAAAGTATTCAAGAACAAAGGGAATAAAGCAATTCAATCTGAGTTAATAAAAAACTACTCTTCCATGATGGATAAAGTTCATACAGGCTTTTCTTATCTCAAGTTGAATATGAATTAAAATCGCCAAACTACGAGTTGGAATGTTTATGTGTTTTGTAACCAGTTGTTTCATTTGCATATCTTGCAATATATATATTCATTTTATAATTCACCATTACATAACAGGCATGTTCGAATTGGTTACTGTGATTGCCTATAGGTGTGAATGTGAGTGTGAATGGTTGTTGGTCACTATTTGTCAACCCTGTGATGGACTTGTCCACAAACTACCCTGCCTCTCGTACAATGTCAGCTGGGATTGGTCCCAGCAACCCTCAAAGGATGAACTGCATTGATAATGAGCGGATGGATTATGTAACACTAGGAAACAGGTGAGAGGATATGAGGGCCGTCATGACTCCAGTAGCCACACCGAGAGCGAAGGATCCGCTGAAGACACCGATGAAGATGCCGAAGGACTTCAGCAGGGCCATGGCCTCAAAGCTGTGGCTGTTGTCTCCTGTCGGCTGGTACGCCACAATGGAGCTAAAGGTCAGAGAGACACGAGTACACAGAGATAATAAAAACATTAACATGAAAAAAGGAAATAAGCTATTACTGAGAATCCAGGAAGTGGTCAAATGCTTTGCACTTGCTCAGAAATGACACAAACAGAAATTTGGGTTAAGATGTTAGAGTCAAGCATCAAATTAAAGCTGCAGCAACCCAATTCAGACTTCCTGTAAATTTAGGGGATTTTGTTTTCCACTGAAGAACAGTCACAAAGACTTAACACACAGTCTGGAGTTGGGTTTCACAGTTACAAAAGGGTGGGAGGTTGTGGTATTGCATGCCCAATTCTAACTGGATCCTGGATCTCTCAAATTGATTTGGTTTATATGCAACTAAAGTTCAAATAAGTAAGGAAACAGCCAATTCAGGTGCTACAACTTTATGGGGCATCCAAACGGCCTAAAGACCAACAAAGCAAAACACTAGAAATAACTAATAAACTAGCAGTAAAAAACACACAAATCAAAGCATTATTTAAAAGTATTTTCTGGTTCTGCTGAGCACTAAGAAAAAGGAAAAATGATACAAGGAATGGATATAAATAGGGATGGAGGGGGTAGGGGCGGGGAACTGATCATCCTAAGGCTTCTTTCCAAATAAAAGATTTGCATTACATTGAATGCAGATGCAGATGATCAGGGTCTAGCACTACAACCATGCACAAAATCCCTCTAGCCAACCAATCCCCCCACCCACCGGGGGCTCAATGTCTGGTTTTCTCCCAGCCATTCCTCCGCCCCCTCGGGCCAGACTGGGCCATCGTCTCCTGAGGACTGCATGGCCTCAGCGCCCTGCCTACCCTCTTTCTCCAAGCGGAGGAGAACACTGCAGACGTACGTACAGGCAGGCGATGAATGACACGAGTGGGTGAAGGGGGGGCAAGCAGTGAAATGACAGGGATTCATGGTTAGTATGATTAGTGTCACATACATGTGCAATGTACAAAGATGACTGTTTACAGTGCAGATCAACAACACAGAAGTTGGATTAAAGGACAGGTTCAAATTTTTTTCAAATTTGTCTTAACACAATAATCAGATGCTCCTGTGCACATTTTAAAAGTTAAAAGCCAGAGTCGTAGCAATCAGGGGATGGAGCCCTGATTTCAAATGTGAACCTGTGATTTAATGTGGAACTACTGTTCCTTTGGTGGAATACAGATCGAAATACATAATGCTGTGAGTGGATATTTCTGTAGCATGAAATCAGAGCTTACGAAGAGAGGACGATGGCCACAGCATCGTTGAGGACACTCTCTCCGAACAGTAAAGCATACAGGTCCACGTCCACCTTGAGCTCATTGAAGATAGCCAGCACTGTCACTGAAATACAGAGGAGACAAAAATATCATGTGAATACTTATTTAACAACAGGACCAAGGGAAGTCTTCAAACAATTATCATATAAAGCAGAAATCCTGAGCTGCCTCCATTCTTGTTACTTTCACCAAGTATTCAATAGCAAACTCTACAGAAGGGAACGAGTAAGAACTCATTGAATTTTGGTGAGGATCCGCACAAAAAGGGCTAGCCAGGATTTTTCACTTTCACTTTCTTTAACACTGTGAGATGGGCCCTTGGCAAAGGTATGCAAGTGTCAGTCTCTCTGGATATGTGGGCACTGAAAGCTAATATGACAGAACCTACCTGGGTCTGTTGCTGAAACGATGGCCCCGAAGAAGAGACAGTCTGTAAAGAAAAAATCTCCCCCTAGCTGTCCCACAACTTTCATGAAGGACACGAAGCCATACATGATCAACCTAGGGAGGAAAGAAACAAGTGTCAAAAGAGACAAATGAGGCAAAATCTTCTGTCTTTAAGTCTGAAGGTACGGTATAATGGTAGAAACAAAATATGACTGTTTCTGAGAATATTTTGGAAACATCTTAACAACTTACCCAATAACAAAGCAGGATATAACTGTTCCAACGAAGGCATAGGCCAGGATGGAGCCGATGTTCCTGAAAAAATGTCTCTGAAACAGACAAAGACACAGGTTTACTAAAACAGACGCTGTCTAGTGCTGGTTGTTAAGTTGAAAATATCTAGATAAATAATCTAAAGCGCTCGAAGAATCAGATGCAAAATAATAAAAAATTGACATTGTTGTAATATATGTAATTTCCACAAAGGGAGTTTTATAAATTCTTTTGACTCTCTTACCCTTTTCAGACTGTAGCCAGCGTGGAAGATGATGGGCGGCAGCAAAATGTTGAAAAACACTTCTGGATCAAAGGTCACCTGAAGACAAAAGGTTAGAAGAAGAAGCAACTTAGTACCTGATTTCTCTAGCGGAATTAAGTGTATGTGATTCAAAACTCAATTGTATGTCATCACAGAATTAAACAAGTTTCTTCTAAAAAAAATTACTGTCACTCCATAAGACATATCGTCAGACAGCGACTTCATTCGCCTCCTTGCCTTTCTCAGCATCTCGTCGTCCTGCACTTGGTGACCTTTGCTGCGGCTGACTTCCCCCTTCAGGGTGTACTCGTAGAACCGGCCACTGACATTGACCAACAGAGTGGCGGGGCTGGCGTTGACGGCACAGCTGAGGACCGTTTCGTTCATGCTCTGGGGCACGTGGACGCCGAACCGCAGGATCACACCCACCAACACACCTTTGGGAGGGAGGAGGAGAGAGGGAGAGAGGGAGAGAGGGAGAGAGGGCAAAGCAATTAGACTAAGGAACATGAGTAAGTTTCTGGTAAGCAGCCGAATAGAATAGAATCTAATTAAGTGAGTGAGCTACATACTTAAATTAGATTGATCTCTATTTAATATAACAAATTACTTAATGGATTCATGGTAGCAACTTCTCACTGCATCTGGAAAATAAATGAAAGCGCAGGCGTCTAATGATTTAACTGGGGGGGGGGCTGGGTACACCCAGGTTGGACAGGTCGCCAACAATCATTCACACTCATAGTTAAATCTATGTGCAGATGTCCAGCAGATATGGTAATATAAACAATATCAATAATTATCGACATATAATTTTCATATATAGCAGGATAACAAAAGCTCTGTATATATTTGCTTCGTCTCATATGTTGTGCTGTTGGTTATTGTTGTGCATTGCACAATTTTTTTAAATTGCACCAATTTTAAAAATTAGCCAGGGATGAAAGCGATCAAATTGGCCAGTTGAGCTAACGTTATAATTTCAAACTTCCAAACATGAATAAGAACCTGTGGTAGCCTTCAGTTGTCCTAAAACTCAAAAGGTTTTTAGTTTGTCCAGTCAGGGCTACTGTAAAAAAAGATGGTGGCCTCTATAGAGAGGACCTGCTCCTAAATGTATATATAAGGTATTTAAATGTAAAGGGTAAATAACACGCACAACTTAGATGTAACACATTAGTGACAACATCACTAGGATAATTATATATTGTGTTATTATGTTCACCTACACCTTACACACTGGACCTTTAAACACGAGTTTCAAACCCCTTACTTTCACTCAGGGGCACAATTCAGTCTGTAAAATGAATAACGATGTTTGTCTCTGTGCTCATGGGCAGTGTCACGCCAGGGGGCAGCCAGCGAGGAGCTAACGGCGGCTAATGTTTACTCTACGTTAACATGCGTGATTTGCGGCCGTTAGCCCTCCCTACCGTAGATCATGGCGAGTCCGGTCTCGTGCAGGAACCGGAACCTGCGGTGCTTGAACAGCCATATGGTGAGGATGGTGAGCGTTAAGAGCATTATGAATATGAGGAGATTGGCGCTGTCCTGGCGGTGGCTCTCCTCAGCCATCCGCTCCGTCGCGACGTTGTCCATCGCATGGCTCTCGCCCTGGACGCCGACCAACACGAACGTCAGCACGGAGGGCGCCAGCAGGAGCCTATTCAGCGCCTTGACACCAGGGAAAGGTCTCGGTGGGGTTCCCATCGTGGTTCCTCCGTGAGCCGCTCACATTTGCCGTTCGATGCCCGTCCCGCTTGTGTGTTGACGGGGGGGGGGAGGAAAAAACGACAGCGGATGACAGCTCCTTCCGCAGCCCTCTATCAAAACACCACGACTTCCGCCTCTTCAGAGTAAAAGTCGTTTTTTTTTGTGCGTTAGAAGGGTTAAAAGTTGAGGTTTGTAGAAATTACTCAACTCGCAATTGTGCAACGAAATCCACTGGAAACCAGAACAGCACTGAGTGGAGCACAAACCTCTGCCAGAGTTCAATGGTCCCATTAAATTAAGCTGCACCACATTACACAACCTCTTTGATATCAGTTCCCCATCACAACCCATTACAATAATATATTCATATGTTGACGATAATAATAATTACGATAATGATAATTTAAAAAATATATAAACTAGAAGGTTTTGTACATTCATTGTACAATATATTACACTATGTAAATAAAATAAAAATTATAATAAAAAGAAAAAATTTGAATTGAAAAAGTCCTTCTGCGCAGGAGGTAAATAATTAAATTTAAAAAAATAACAAAATAACAGAAAATAATTGACAAGTAAAGTTTCACCACTTTCAATTTTTTTGCAAATACATTTTATATGTCAGAGTTGTGAGTTATTTGACATTAAACCCACCCAGCACGAGGCCTAACTACAGATATATCATCTTGATCTGTCGACTTATACGTCACCAGTTTCCCCTGACAGGAAACAAAACCCACACTAGTCAAGCGTAGAGCAGCAGAGGCAGAAAGACATCATTCAACGCATCGATACTCTGATGTAGAAGTAGACCTTTTAACTTTTGTTAAACACGATGCCGACTAGACTGCTCATACTTCTCTTTCTGTCTGGACACGTATTTTCCAAAGAACCACCTGGTAAGAACTTTCGAAGACAAAACAACTTTAATTTATAGATGAAAGGCATATTATCACATTAACAGTTTTAGTCTTTTTAGACATGTGTGAGAGGTCATTCCGTTTACTTGAGGCATTCTAATGATATATCCAAGATGCCAATGCCAGACTTCTATATTTGTTTACATCTACATTGTTAGTTAATATTCTATCACAAATCAAAATCTTGAAAAACAGTGAACATGATTGATTTAAACTTTCATCTGATCATTTTCCTTAGCGTAGACTCAAGACAAGAAATGGGAAAAACAGCACCACTGCCTTGAAATAGGATTAATCCTTAATAAACCAATTAATCAATGTCAATGTAAATCATATAACTTGATCAATAACAACTGACAACCTGAGTTAAATAAGTTTGAGGTTCGAAGTTACTTCCTTGATGATGCATGAATTCCCCTTGTATGTGTGTGTGTGTGTGTGTGTGTGTGTTTGTGTGTGTGTTCCAGGCATAGACTACTTTTCTATTGTTATCAACCTCTTTTTGGTTTCTGACAGAAGTGGACTGTTGGGTGATTCATCTGGAACATGTCAACTGTTCCTGGAATAAACAAGGGACCCCAGACGTCAATTACACCTTCAACAGTTGGTTAGTAGCCTAATGTGGTGACAGTTACAGTAACAAATCTCTTTTTAAGTCAACTGAATTTGTCAAATGGGTAAAAGGGAAATTTCGACTCTTTTACTCCAAAGCTCGAACCATGATACATTGTATAACTCCTAGAGGTTTGATGAATAGAAAGCCTGATATGATATCTAAATACAGCAAACAGGCCCATTTTCACTGCAAACATCTTACAGCAGGAATATAACAGCTATGACTAACAAAATATATAATGGCTGAATTCCATGTAGCTCATTCTATGTTACAAAGGCAGATTACAGACGTAAACATCACCTAGAAAAGTACAAGTCCAGGACTGATTGGAATTAATATTGAATTGAAATAATCCCGATGTACAATTGACAGTTGACAAAGCTGTATACTTTGTGCTTTGAGTGTGAATGAATAATCAGGGGTTTCTACACAGGTTCCTGAGTGAGAAGGAAAAGAACTGCACCACCTATGTGTCCGAGAACAGCACGAACGTTGGATGTATTGAACCCTACGACGATCTGAGAGAAAAAAGAAGGTTCCAAACATTCCACACCAGACTGTCACATGGCAACAAGACTTTCGAGAAGGAGCATGAAATGAAACAAAAAGGTGTGTTTATTAACTGGGTTATATGAATGATTCAAAATTCAATAAGTGATATTTCCTCCCACTGCTGCATCATAGAAAAAAGTTGTATTTATAATTTTTGAACATGGAACAAAAAACAATTCCCAGATCTATCTGGCTTATTCTCTTCTCCTAATATAAAAAGTATTCTCTGTCACTGAGTGGTCTGTCTTGTCTCCAGTGCTGTTATATGCACCAATCAACCTGACTGTCAAGAATGGCTCGGACTCAAACCTGTGGTTTTACTGGAACCAGACTGCTGCGCATTGTGTGGCGAGTGAAGTTCGCTTCAGGGTCAACGACAAGAATTGGGAGGTAGGAACACAAAATCATATTATTTTTCATTCTTTGTCTACATTTTTTTACACTTTCTGCTTCATCTCCACAGACTTCTCTGGTCAGTATTGGGACTCAGAAATACTGCATCAACTTGCCTTCCAGCAGTTCCAGGTATGAACTGCAAGTGAAGAGCAGAGTGGGGAAAGACTGCGGAGAGTCATTTAACTGGAGTAGCTGGAGTGAGCCTGCTGTCTGGGGATCCAACAACAGCACAGGTAAATTAAAACTGGGTTTGTACTTGAATCGAGTAGATATTTAAAAAATTGTGTGAACGGGAATAAAAGCCAGTTTCAAAGCCAGAAATACAACTGAAATCCAGTGATATTCATTTTAGGCCGATGCAAAGTATTTGATGTATGAGCGATTAAGTAGTGAAATCCTCTCTTTTCTTTAAATATGTACTCAGTTATTTGACCCAGCAAATTGTACATTGTCCATATGTTCTGTCTAAATTTTTACCTGAGTACACATCAAACGTGGCTTTAACGATGCATTTGCTGCACCAATGTGCACGAAACACTGATGGTATATGATTAAAAATCATCTGTCTCCCTCTCTCTCTCCTAGACACCAATGTGTCTGTGTCTACGTGGACTCCGCTGCTTTATGTGGTCGCTGCTGTTATTCTCATCCTGTTCATCATGATGTTCCTGCCCAATGAAAGGTGGGTTGGCCCATATGTCACAAAAAATTAAGAGTGGTAGATTATTGCAGTGGGTTCATAATGTGTACTTGCTTCCTCAGGTTTTTTTGCAGTAAATTGTTTAAAGCAACATTATGTAACTCTGACTGAGCAACAGTGCCCTCTGCAGCCATATGTGGTGAACCAAGCCATAGACTATATATAAAGCCTTACATGCGTGTCCAGCTCCTCCCACTGTCCAGAAATGAGGCCTAAATACTCTGCGTACAAATGCCAAGATCTCACGTATTCAAAGTCTGTGAAGTAGCGATTGGGGGAAGGAGCTGCTGTAGCGAGGTGGATCTGTTGTTGATCTATCATGTGGGAGTAAGAATGTGTTTACCTCCCATACAGGTTCCGAATCATCCCAATCCCTGTAGTTCCAAAGCCATCCCTGCTCCTTTACGACATTGAGGTGAGTACACAGCACCCAGCAGCTCATACCTCTCCCAGACTAAATATCTACAGATATGCCAGTGACCACTGGAGACTGAACTCGTAAGAAGGTTTACGTCTTTTTTTACATCTTAGTTTAACGAATTTCACTGGTCAAAATGGACAAGTTGATATTTTGACCTAATGATGTCACAAGGTCACAAAAGTTATTGCAACTCATCAAAGGGGAGATTCTGAAAGTTTGTTACCAAATTACACGTCAACATTTCCAACAGATATTTAAAAAACTAGACATACTAAACCACCAGTTATGGGGAAAAAATGGAAAGTGTTGTTTGTGTCACCATTTGACAGTGAATTGATAGTAAAAAATGTATCATCACTTTTTGGCTTCAAGGATTGGCTTCAATTCTCCAAAGGCATGAAGGGGAATTTGAAATACAACGAGCAGGCCTGTCCTGTCCGGGAGTACTGCCACGTCTCTGAGTCCGACAGCGAAAGCTCTGATGGCTCCACCTGCTCCGTCACCACCGACCAAACCGATTGCTCCGTCTCCATCGCTGTGAACAATGCAGACGACCTTTCCACCTCCGCAGGTCTTCTCTCCTCTCAGGAGGAGGAGCAGGTCTTGGTGTAGGAGGCCTCTCAGTCAGGGTCGGGGTTTGTCACGACTTTTCGATCAGGAAATTCTTATACTGACAGTCACATCTAAGAATACATGATGTATGCTCTTTAAAATTCTCCTTTTCAGATGATATCATAGTATATTGAGACACTTAAAGGCACACAATTAAATCAAGATTATTAGTGTGTACGGATACCGACCACAAGGGGCAAATACCCAGCTTCACTATTTTTGAATGTTACTTTGCCAGGAGAGACTTTGAAAATCTATATAAGCAAAACAGGACTTTATTCTTCGCAACACTTATCGTTTAATAAAATGGTAAAACCAATGAACTCTTACTTTTTGATTCACAAAGGTATTTTTTCCTTTATATGCATATTTGAAGTTAGATAATCTGTGGATGTTTCATGATAGATTCAGAAAATTAGCTCAAGGAAGTATAAAATATAAATATAATAGAAATTATATATACAATTGAAAAGAATATATACATTGGAATGCATTGGAAATTGACCATTGAATTCCACAGATAAGACTGAGTATTAAATGTAAAATAAATATTGTTAAAATAATATCAACGACATAAAGTCTCCAGTCTTTCTTTTTTAACACTTTTTAATTTATGTGTGAATCCTTGATCATTCGTCATTATGGCGCCTCCCTGCAACAACAACAACAACAGCAACAACAGCAACAACAACAGGGCATTGGACATACTGTGAGGCTGTGAAACAAATTTTGATTTGTGAATATGGGCCATAAACATTTTATTTGATTGATTGATTGATTACTCCCTGTGACATTTGTGAAAATGTGATATTCAAAAGTATTTTCAACAATTCTTCATTGTGTTGATATAGCCCTACAAAACACCACATGATTTGTTCCACAGGTGTACCTTCTCAATCTTTAATTCTGTAACAGTTTCCGTTCACAGGAAACAAAACCCACAAAAAACAACCTGAGAGCCGCAGGCAAAGTACAGAACATAAATATCAGAGAATAACTTTCAGTACTTTAGTTCAAGAAGGCCATGATGCTACACAGAGGTTGTACAGTGGCCCCTGAAAATCTTCGGTCATCTCGTCTTGCACTTATTTGTCTTGTAGATTTAATTAGAAATTAAATAAATGCTGTTTTGTCTGTCACTAGAAAACCATTTTCTAGAGCTTTAAATGTTCACAGGAGAACATTGGCCTCAATGTTTTTAAATTGGGGGAGGTCATGGTATCACAGAGTGACCAAGAACTCGTGGATCAGCTTCAAACGAGCTGCTGAATTCCTCTGAAGAAAGAGGATGACCACAGCATAAGCAGTGTATTGATCAGGCCTTTCTGGTGGAGGGGCAAGATGGAAGTCACTCTGTGTAAAATGCTTTTGACAGCTATTTTTAAGTTTGGTATGTGAAGGACTCTGGGGACATGAGGAAAAGGATTCTCCGGTCATACCTGGTTAGACAAAATTGAACCTTTATAGCAGAACCCTTAGAGATTTGTTTACCGAATACCAGAAGCTGCTCATCAGGTAAGTAGCATCTCTACAGTGAAGTATGGCGTGGAAGAAAGATTAAAAACCGACTGCCTCTTTGCACTATTTAAGTTTTTTGATTGCAGTTGCAAGCTTTATTTTTATTTTATTTTATTTTTATTATTTTTCACCTGTAAAATTGCAATTTCAACAATTTAAAATTAAATTTTAAACACAACCTCGGCAGTAGACCAAATGCATGTAAGGTATATGGTTTGTTTACTGTAAAAGCAATTTATGGAAATGAATTACTTTCCATACGATTGATGAAAAGAACAAATACATGAAGTCTATGGTTTCACTCACATTTACTTTTATATGTCAGACATGTGAGTTATCTGACATTAAACCCACACAGCACGACGCCTAAATACAGATATGTCATCTTGATCTGTCGACTTATGCGTTAACAGTTTCCCCTGACAGGAAACCAAAAGCCCCAAAAGTCATGCGTAGAGCAGCAGAGGCAGAAAGACATCATTCGACGCATCGATACTCTGATGTAGAAGCAGACCTACACTGATCCTGTTTTTGTTTCACACGATGCCGACTAGACTGCTCCTACTTCTCTTTCTGTCTGGACAAGTATTTTCCAAAGAACCACCTGGTAAGAACTTTCGAAGACAAAATTACTTTAATTTATAGATTATTGGCATGTTATGATATTGATAATAACTGTTTTAGTCTTTTTAGACATGTGTGAGAGTATATCCGTTTACATGAGGCATTCTTATGATATCTTCCATGATTGACAATGTCAGACTGCTGTATTTGTTGATATCTACAATGTTAGTTATATATTTTATCATAAATCAAAATCTTGAAAAGCAGTGAACATGATTGATTTTAACTATTTTATGATCATTTTCCTTAGCGTAGACTCAAGACAAGAAATTGGAAGAACAGCACAACTGCCTTGAAATAGGATTAATCCTTAATAACCCGATTAATCAATGTCAATGTAAATCATACAACTTGAACAATAATAGCTGACAAACTGAGTTAAAAAGTTTGAGGTACAAAGTTACTTCCTTGAAAATGCATGAATTCCCCTTGTCGTCATTTTACTGCCATTTCCTCATTTTGTGTGTATGTGTGTGTGTGTGTGTGTGTGGGTGTGGGTGTGCGTGTGCGTGTGCGTGTGTGTGTGCGTGTGCTTGTGTGTGTGTGTGTGTGTGTGTCAGGCGATAGTCTGCTTCTGTAGTTTACACAAAAGTAAACCTAATGATGTTTATTCTGCTGCCTTAATAAAACGTTTCTATTGTTTTCAACCTCTTGTGTGTCTCGGACAGATGTGGACTGCTGGGTGATTCATCTGAATTACATCAACTGTTCCTGGAATAAACAAGGGACCCCAGACGTCAATTACACCTTCAACAGTTGGTTCGTATTGTGGTGACAGTAACAGTAACAAATCTCTTTTTAAGTCAACTGAATTTGTCAGATGAAATGAAATTTTAATCTTGAGGGAAAGTAAAAGTCCATTTCAGACATATGTTTTGAGTTAGATAAAGAATCATAGGTGATCACACCTGCAATAGCTGAATTTTTTTTAAATAGGGTACACTAGACTTTTACATTTTATTTTGAAATTGAGAGGAGGTTCTACCACTTTCTGCAATCATAGACGTTTGGTTTACCTTGAGTAATGATTTGACAATTATTTTTTCTCTAGTTCGTTTTTGTGATGGTTTCCATTAAAGGCAGTTTCAGTTATGATATATCATAATCGTGTTAGTAACCTGTTACGAGTACACACCAATAAAATCCTAATTTTACAAAAATTTAAATCACATGCTTTTGTGAAAAGGCTAAATGCACCACCAGGAGCACATGTGATTAAACCTGACATCTGAGGGACTTCACT
Source organism: Pseudopleuronectes americanus (assembly GCA_038501795.1). Lineage (NCBI taxonomy): Eukaryota > Metazoa > Chordata > Actinopteri > Pleuronectiformes > Pleuronectidae > Pseudopleuronectes > Pseudopleuronectes americanus. The sequence continues at coordinate 14,527,523 of CM076728.1, read as the reverse complement.
GTAGGTGAATGTTAATTATAAACAAATGTTTCTTATTCTTCACATTAAGATAAAAACAATTTTTACTCCGAAGCTCGAACCATGACATGTTGCGTAACCCTTAAAGGCTTGATGAATAGAAAGCCTGATACGATATCTAAATGCAGCAAACAGGCCCATTTTCACTGCAGACATCTCACAGCAGGAAAATAAGAGCTATGACTAACAATATAAATAATGGCTGATGAAAACTTCACCAAGAAAAGTACAAGCCCAGGACTGATTGGATTTAATATTGAATTGAAATAATCCCGATATACAACTGACAGTTGACAAAGCTGTATACTTTGTGCTTTGAGTGTGAATGAATAATCAGGGGTTTCTACACAGGTTCCAGAGTGACGAAAAAAACTGCACCACCTATGTGTCCGAGAACAGCACGAACACAGGATGTATCCAACCCTACGATGAGCTGTTAACCAGAAGGTTCCACACGTTTCAAACCAGACTGTCACACGGCAACACGACATCCGTGAAGACACATCAACTGAAAAAAAAAGGTTTCCCAGATCTGGCTTATTCTCTTCTCCTAATATAAGAAGTAATCTGTGTCACTGAGTGGTCTGTCTTGTCTCCAGTGCTGTTATATGCACCAATCAACCTGACTGTCAAGAATGGCTCGGACTCAAACCTGTGGTTTTACTGGAACCAGACTGCTGCGCATTGTGTGGCGAGTGAAGTTCGCTTCAGGGTCAACGACAAGAATTGGGAGGTAGGAACACAAAATCATATTGTTTTTCATTCTTTGTCTACATTTTTTTACACTTTCTGCTTCATCTCCACAGACTTCTCTGGTCAGTATTGGGACTCAGAAATACTGCATCAACTTGCCTTCCAGCAGTTCCAGGTATGAACTGCAAGTGAAGAGCAGAGTGGGGAAAGACTGTGGAGAGTCTTATAACTGGAGTAGCTGGAGTGAGCCTGCAGTCTGGGGATCCAACAACAGCACAAGTAAATTAAAACCGGGTTTGTACTAGAATTGAGTAGGTATGTGAAAATAGTGTGACCGGAGTGAGATACAGTGGTAAAGGGAAAAGAGGAAAGATCTTCAGATGAATGGCGACATATGGGTTTGCCACGTTTAAAACATTCTGTAAAGGTATGAACACTTCTTTGTAGGATTCCTGACACAACACAGTTTGGCAAATAAAAGCCAGATTCAAGGGCAGAAATTAAACTTAATTTTGTTTTAAATGTTCTCAATTATTTGACCCTGCATATTGAAAATTGTCCCCCTCTCTCCCTCCTAGACACCAATGTGTCTGTGTCTACGTGGACTCCACTGCTTTATGTGGTCGCTGCTGTTATTCTCATCCTGTTCGTCATGATGTTCTTGCCCAATGAAAGGTAGGTTGGCCCATATGTCATTGTGGTAGATTATTGCAGTGGGTTCATAATGTGTACTTGCTTCCTCAGGTTTTTTTTGTAGTAAATTGTTTAAAGCAACATTATGTAACTCTGACTGAGCAACAGTGCCCTCTGCAGCCATATGTGGTGATCCAAGCCATAGACTATATATAAAGCCTTACATGCGTCTCCAGCTCCTCCCACTGTCCAGAAATGAGGCCTAAATACTCTGCGTACAAATGCCAAGATCTCACGTATTCAAAGTCTGTGCAGTAGCGATTGGGGGAAGGAGCTGCTGTAGCGAGGTGGATCTGTTGTTGATCTATCATGTGGGAGTAAGAATGTGTTTACCTCCCATACAGGTTCCGAATCATCCCAATCCCTGTAGTTCCAAAGCCATCCCTGCTCCTTTACGACATTGAGGTGAGTACACGGCACCCAGCAGCTCATACCTCTCCCAGACTAAATATCTACAGATATGCCAGTGACCACTGGAGACTGAACTCATAAGAAGGTTTACGACTTTTTCTACATCTTAGTTTAACGAGTCAGTGCTAAATATCTGATGGGAATTTTACTGGACAAAAGTAATTACAACTAATCCAAGGGGAGATTATGAAAGTTTGTTACACAATTACGCATCAACATTTCCAACAGAATTTGACATTCTAAACCACCAGTTGAGACCACATGGGGACAAAATGGAAAATGTTTTTTATGACAGTGACTTGATAGTCAAACATCATCATCACTTTTTATCTTTCCTAAAGGATTGGCGTCAATTCTCCAAAGGCATGAAGGGGAATCTGAACTACAACGAGCAGGCCTGTCCTGTCCGGGAGTACTGCCACGTCTCTGAGTCTGACAGCGAAAGCTCTGATGGTTCCACCTGCTCCGTCACCACCGACCAAACCGATTGCTCCGTCTCCATCGCTGTGAACAATGCAGACGACCTTTCCAACTCCGCAGGTCTTCTCTCCTCTCAGGAGGAGGAGCAGGTATCGGTGTAGGAGGCCTCTCAGTCAGGGTCGGGGTTTGTCACGACATTTCGATCAGGAAATTCTTATACTGACAGTCACATCTAAGAATACATGATGTATGCTCTTAAAATTCTCCTTGTCAGATGATATCATAGTATTTTGAGACACTTAAAGGCACACAATTAAATCAAGATTATTAGTGTGTATGGATACCGACCACAAGGGGCAAAAACCCGGCTCACTGTTTTTGAATCTAACTGTGCCAGGAGAGATGTGGTCTTAAAAAGAGGCTGCAATAAAAGTACTCATTGAAAATCTCTATAAGCAAAACAGGACTTCATTCTTCGCAACACTTATCGTTAAATAACATGGTAAACCAATGAACTCTTACTTTTTGATTCACAAAGGTATTTTTTTTTATATGCATCTTTGCAGTTAGATAATCTGTGGATGTTTCATGATAGATTCAGTGAAATATATGTACACTTTTCATATTTTAACAAAATGTATACCCGGGTATCTCTGCTGCACCAGAAATGTGTTATCTGCTCTATACACTCTGGCACCCAGTTTTAAATATTTTGGATCTTATATTTGAAATTATTCCAGTGGTTGACTGAAACTTAATTTCAGTCTATGAGAGAAAGTTCAAGATAGGTTTTTGTTTGCTTTGTAAAATAGTTTTAGTTTCATGCAGTTGGATCATGACAAAATATATTATCCAAAATATATTTTTTACAAAATACCTTATTGGCAATGTAGATAACTTTTGTTAATTGATATGAACAATAATCAGATAAATGATAGAAAATAGATTAAAAAAATAATTCGCTGTTAACCCACTTATTACATATTACTTTACTCTAATAAGGCACCTGATAAATATTTTTAGATCAAACTTCTAAACTCTATATAGGAAGTACTGCTATATAGCCTATAGCAGTAAAGGCTGTAACCACTATGTGTTTTTTGTCCAAAGGCTCATGTTAAAATCACCAATAGAACAGCATAATTTTCTTAACATAATATACATTATATATTGGAATGTTACTTTTTTTAATATCTTTGAATGTACTTTTTAAAAAGAGGCTGGATGTTGTTGTCGGAACCTATTTGTATTTTCATTGTCCATTTACAAGATGACTTACTGATGTTTGAGTACTGTTAAGTTTTGAGGCCAATTTGGTCTTAACTAGTTAAGTGGGGGGCGGTGTGGCCTAGGGGGTAAGGTGGGCGTTCTCCCAAAAGAAGGTTACCCCACTCTTCCCCATCTGCATGCCGGAGTGTCCTTGGCAAGATATTGAACCCCCGAAATGGCCCTCATAAAAATGTTGAGTGTACCAAAAATGTAATTCGCTTTGGACAAAAGTGTCTGCTAAAATGGCATGTAATGTAATGTTAAGTGAGCCTATATAAACTGTGAATCGTCATGATTGACAGCTGAGTCTGACTCGCGATTGGTCGAGCTACATGTTCTTTAAATCCTTGAATTTACTTTTTTTTAATTTTTCTTGGACGTCGCTGCTGGAGCCTTTTTTTATGTTGTTATCGTTTATTTACAGTGTGACTTAGCTGTAAACTCCCGCATGTATCATTTTGTTTCAACTGGTTTGACATTGTTGTTGGAGTCTCTTTGTGTTGTTATTGTTTATTTACTTAGCTGTAAACTCCCACATGTATCATTTTGTTTCAACTGGTTTGACGTAGTTGTTGGAGCCTCTTTGTGTTGTTATTGTTTATTTACTTAGCTGTAAACTCCCACATGTATCATTTTGTTTCAACTGGTTTGACGTAGTTGTTGGAGCCTCTTTGTGTTGTTATTGTTTATTTACTTAGCTGTAAACTCCCACATGTATCATTTTGTTTCAACTGGTTTGACGTAGTTGTTGGAGCCTCTTTGTGTTGTTATTGTTTATTTACTTAGATGTAAACTCCCACATGTATCATTTTGTTTCAACTGGTTTGACATTGTTGTTGGAGTCTCTTTGTATTGTTATTGTTTACTTAGCTGTAAACTCCTGCATGTATATTTTTGTTTCAACTGGTTTGACGTTGTGTTTGGAGCCTATTTGTACTCTTATCATTTATTTACTTAAGTGTAAACTCCCACGTGTATCTGTTGTTCTTTCCAAATAAATATGACCTGATAAGAATCCCGACACAGATTTTTGACTCAGCCTTGCCCAAGGTGCAGTGACCGGCATGTCCGCTAGGGGGTGTGCGGAGTGTCCCGCACAGCGCGGAACTGAGTCAACGTATTTTCCAGATTCTCGAAGGGCAGGGCGCAGGGCGGCTGGCCCCCGCAACGAGAGACTCCAGTCGGCTACTTCCCTAGCTGAACCCACCCGGCTGCCGCTAGCGATCGATGCCTTCAGATGAGATTTAACACTCCGCCGTGCATATAGTTGCTTTGACGCTGATTCGCCGTTGGTCGTCCAAAGATTACAACCTGACAAAATGACAGATTCCACGGTGGCCGACACTCGCCGGTTGAATTCCAAGCCCCAGGACCTGACGGATGCGTACGGCCCCCCCAGCAATTTTCTGGAAATAGACGTTTTCGACCCACAGATCGTTGGAGTCGGCCGGACCCGATACACAACCTACGAAGTTCGCATGCGGGTGAGTGTTTTTGGGGGGAAAAAGAACACACCATGGTTGCAGCATTAGCCACTGGGGTGGTTCTTCTCGAAGCTAACTGGTTATTGCACGGTCGCTGCTAGCGTTAGCATGTTTACCCGCCGCGCTGGTGTCAACACACGGAGCGGGCTGTGGCGCCTGCGACGGGCGGTCGGAGCCGGTTCCGGGTGGGGCGCCCGGAGAAACTCGAGGAACGGGGATTCTTCGCGGCCTAGCTGCTTGGGGTGGCGTTAGCATGAAGGCTAACTCGTAGATGAAGTTTCGTGAATCTATCGACGACCTGCAGCACGTACAGAGAAAGCAGATGTAGAATATAGAGTTAACGTGATATTTTAACGCTTTAATCAACTTTTATGCTTCCGGATAAAGTGAAAAATTAGGCAGGAAGGGGAAAGGGCGAAGCTAGCAGCTACTCCTATTTACACATATTAAATATAACCACGAATTTAGCATTGCCTGCCTATGTACACATCATTTACCATTCTATGTTATTACAAAGTAAACATTTCGACTGTAATCGGTGAGAAAAGTAGCTGGGCGAGGGACAATAACAGGAGCTTTATGGTTAGCAACTTCAAATTTCACACATTCATATAAATAATCAGACAGATAATAACGTCAGGGATTCTAGTAAAAGTTTCAGTTCAACTTCCTCCTTCAGTTCCCAGTGAGTCTTAACACGTTGAAGTGTGAAACTGATGAAATAACAGACAGATGGTCTGACATTTTAGGGAAGGTGATATTTAAAAATTGCAAGATTGCTGTTTACTGAGCGGGTCCCGACCACAGACGGATTATCTGTGTGTGATGATGTCTCCTGGGAGAGTTTCTCCATCACAATGTAAACAAGGTGCTGCTTGTGTCTCTTGAAAGGCTCCTCTCTCTCTCTCTCTCTCAACACAAAATTCACACACTCATAGGTTGGGATGGTATCTTGCATCAGAGGTGGGGTCCACTCGTTTGCGGTAGTGTGTGTGTGTGTGTTGTTGCGCATCTTAAATCAAATTACAGACCAAATTGGATGAAAGCAGAGTCTGTGTGGTTAACAGACACCGGCCTTCCCACTGACTGACAGTCTGCATGCAGAAGGATCACCCATACTGTAGCCACTGACTCTCTAGCAGATAGGACTAATTCATCTATTAGATAAGTAGCTGACAAGTTATTTAAACACATTGACTGACATTGTTTCAACTAGATAAAACCATATACATACTTTAAATCCTTAGTACAGCCAAACAACATTGCTGCATATCTTTCATTCTTCCACCTACCTACCTATCTTAAGCATTAACATTGACGATTATTCCACTGTTTTAAATTGCCACAGGTCAGCTTTTTACTTTTGCTCCTGTTCCTTTTTAGTATGTTATAAAAATCACAAATGCAATTTTGGATAATGTATTGTGACTGCTTGTGTACGGTATTGTACTCTTTTGTGTGTCATACATCAGTAAAAGAGACATTTCCAATGATACCTGCAGTATTGCACAATCACGTTATGAATCTTAATCAATTGTGTGAATTACGAATAAATCGAGGGCTGTTTTGCTTTTCTCTCTCTTTTCCTTCACCCTGTAGACAAACCTTCCCATTTTCAAACTGAAGGACTCGTGCGTGAGAAGAAGATACAGCGACTTCGAGTGGTTAAAGATTGAGCTGGAAAGAGACAGTAAGGTGAGTGAGCAACAATGGCATGCTTAAAGCTAATCACTTAAGCAGACTGGCAGGCCTTGTAAGTATCTACAATGATCTGATGAGTGATAATATGTTAAAGTTACAAGTGGAAAAATATAATCATTTCTACGGGTTCCACAATATTAGGAAAGTACGCGATATCCTTGTTGAATATCGCAGTGACGACATGACTTGCGATAAATACACAAATGCTTATGTAGAAACTGTTGAAGTCTTTCTGCTTTAGTTTCATTACTGTAGTAAGTGGTATATGCAGACACTGAGAAAAAGGAGAAAAACATTATTTCCATTCCAACAACATGGTTTAATCGAAAAAAATTCTGCCTGGCTACGGAGGCAGGGACCACGGGCGGCTCCACATCCCAGGCCAAAGCGCCACCAAGTCGGGAGCAGACACCCAGGGAGCCGTGCACAGTTCCCCTAAGTCCGCTCACATCCTTACTTAGTTTCTAACGTGTTAGGATTTGGGATTAGATTTAATCTTGAGCACCAATTAAGAAAAATAAATTCAAGTGTGGGGTGACTTTCATTAACTACTATGCCATAGAATTAGACAATGAAGATTTCGAATTGTAGTAGATATGTCTCATCTTATCTATTGTTATTTTGACCTCTTGCAACAACAGATTGTAGTACCACCTCTGCCGGGCAAAGCCCTGAAGAGACAGTTGCCGTTCCGTGGAGACGAGGGCCTTTTTGACCCAAGCTTCATTGATGAGCGGCGATCTGGTCTGGAGCAGTTCATCAACAGGTTAGTCAGTTAAAATACACTAAATAAGAGACTTTCTTTTAATGTATAAAACATCTAACTATCATATTGGTCGCATAGACTGGTTATAAAGATGGATGACATGATGGCTCCCCATAAGTGGAGCCAAAGAGTCCTGACTGCCCCCTGGTGGCTGGCTGCAGTATAGGCTATAACCACTATGTGTTGTATTGTCACATAATAATAAATCCACACCTCCACAAACAGCATTTGAATGAGCAGCGAGTGAATTCTGCATTGTCTGTGTGTCTTTGTGTGTCTTTCTGTAGAATTGCAGGTCATCCATTGGCCCAGAACGAGCGCTGTCTTCACATGTTCCTGCAAGATGAAGGCATTGACCGTAACTACATTCCTGGAAAAGTACGGCACTAGGGTTTAATTGGGGATATGAGCATGTGGTGGTTAAACTCTTGGTCGTAAAACGGACTGACTTGCCTTTTTCTTCCCCCACAAACTCTCTTAATCTCTCTCTTTATGCCTTATCTGCCCCTCTTTTTCTCTCTTTCTCAGTGTATACCAATTTAAAGTAATTTTCACTTTATCTTTGGAGTTAGAGTATGTTCTTCTGTATCAGGACATCAATCAAATTTGATTTCTATAGCCCATTTTCACAAATCGGAATTTTTTACTAAAAGGGCTTTAACAAGGAGTGACATCCTCTGTTCCTAACCCTCAACAAGAGTAAGGAAAAACTACCGAAAAAACAGTTTAACAGGGTAAAAAGGACGTAGAAACCTCCGAGAGAGCCACATATCCCACATCCCTCTCCAAGGACAGACAGAAGTGCAATAGATGCCAAGTGTAATATTGCTAATGTTTCAGAGAACTCTGTGACTCCTCTTTACTCTTGTGCATTTGTTTTATAATTGTACAATAAGGGAAGCATCCCTCCACAGCTGTGATTGTGTGGTGAAATATTTGGCTCTTGATCGCAATTTTCAGGAATGTGAAAATAATGTCTGATACATTTCAATATTTTCTTGATGAGTGTCATATATTCATCATTGAGATATAATGTTAATAAAGTAGAATTGTCTAAATGTGTGTGTTGGCACTAATGTGAACAATGATGCACGCAGAATGTTAAGGAGATTCTGATGATGTTTTGTTCTCTTTGTTTTTCTGTTTTTTTTTAGGTATGAATGAAGTAAGTTTGCTTTATTTTATCTCGCCTCTAAGAGCTTTCAGGAAGTTAAAGGTAGTTGCATGGGCCCAAAGGCGATAGTTCACAGATACTAAATTAAGATAACGCTGATGTCATAAATAAACGATCAACAATCTTGTAAATATCTTGCACCTAGATTCTGGTTGTCACACAACACAACCAGTTATTCCACCCCAAAAAAGTTGGAGTCATGGTGTGTTGTGAAGGGAAAGATACTCTGCAAGCCAGTTTTAAATAAGCCACGATGTAGCATGTGGAGAAAGACTAATGTTAAATCCCATTTGCAGTGGGACTTTTTAAATCTGTAATAAAAACGCACTTGAGTTTATCAGCCATAAACAGGCTTGCAGACGTTTCTCATTCCCCCAGTGTCAGACCACCGTAAAGAAAAAACAGGTGTTTTGAGTTCTGTGAACTATTCTTTGATAGAGAAAGTTTTGTACTTCGCCTGTGACTAGAGCTCTTGTTGAAACATTTCTTTCCAAACTAACTCATTAGCAAGTGCACTAATCATCGAATGCATGGCCAACCTGCACGCTTACTTTGCAATACATGTGTGTGTCTCACTGGCAAATGATCTTACATGCAACTGATCACCATCCTGCTGTTCAGATCTTTATTTCCCTGAATCCATTTGTTTTTATGCATATATCATATTGAACATTATCAAAAAACACAACCATCTGCATTGCATGATGCTTATTGGTGAAGTTTGATGCACTGCAACTCTGCAGCACAAAAACTGTCACTGCTCAGTTCGAGCATCACGTCATGGCGCACTGCATGCAGGCCTGTTTAATGTAGCATGTTTTATTCGTATTAGAGCTTCAGTCACAACTTTGTTTTATTAATGCTGCCTGATCAAGGAATAGTTTGTTACATTTAAGTCCAAGAAGTGTTGTCAATCTTCAAACAACACATTGAAAGAGGCCACAATCTATTTAAGGAGACAGTTAGATCTTGATACCAACAAGGAGCATTAGTCAACGTGTGCAGTTTTATTCTTGGACTTCAAGGGATAGCTCACACGAAAATGAAAATCTACTTATTATCTACTCACCACATTTGTCTGAAGAAGAGGAAACCAGTTACTTCAATTTTATTAGATTCTGCTCTTACAAAGATTACTACCCCTGAGACTCCTAAAGTGTTTTGTGGCCTCAATAACTTTACCCACCCCCCTATCAACTGTGTTATACCTCCTCACTATGTTATTATATCAGAATATATTGGACTTTTATTGTTAAGGTATCGACGGAAATTAAACTGCGATAATTACTTGTATTGTCCAGCCCTAAACTTAACTCTTGAGTGTATAACTGTAGTCCCTTAAAAACAGTCTTGTCTACTTACTGTGAATTATAATATTGTGTTGTTTTAATTAATTAGTGCATCACATTGCTTTCACTGTGTTCCACTTACAGCTTGAACTCGTTTGAAAGTTATTTCTCATGTTTACCATATTTTTCTCCCAACACAGACTGCTGCACCTGCCCCGTGTACATTTATTTCTACATCACGTCATTGTAAAGCCGCTGGAAATGTCAGAACTGAGGAGTGTCAACAGTGTTGGAAAAACACAACTATTGCTCAAAACTTTATTGAAATCCATTGTATTAAACATTTGATGTCATGTCTTTATTCAGCCATTCCACATATTATATGTACATTATTTTTGATTCAGTAATCAGAGAAAATTAAGACATGTTCCATTTTATCATAGCTAGATTTTTCTTTTTTTTTACAATGATGGTTATGTTTTCTGAATGTCTCTTTTTTTTCTTTTTTTTTAATTGAGTCAATCAAGTTTTAAAAAGAGTTTAATTTCCTGCTTCAATTTGGGTTCCTCGGTGCGAGCACATATGAGATTTTGATGGAAACCTCCCAAAGTCAAGCAACATGTAGCATGTTGGGAAATAAAGACAGAGACGTGTCATTCCAGTCGGTGTATTTTCTCCTGAGGTTTATTTTCTGGAAAAACTCATAAATCAGGATTCTTTTACGACTAACTGTTTTTAACTCTGCTGTCTGAGTTACATCATCCTGCTGTGTTGTCCAGTCAGCTATTGGGAATGTTAATTTAGGTAAAATAACAATATCTAAGCACTGTGACAAGAGGTTCATTATATGAACAATATTTCATTGCTCCAAAGGCGTAATCAGCATCTGGTTCATTGATCCACAATATGGATAGTTCTGTGCTTAGTTTTCCAGTTTTTCTTTTTCTTTCTGTCAATATTATTGTGAAGTGTATTAATACATGTTGCCATTGCAGTTCCGCTCTGGGTGACTGGGAACTTCCTTGTTACTCTTGTCCTCCCAATTAAATTTCCCGCTGCCTGCTGTGTTATGTCTGCATATCTCTTCAGGGTTCTGATTCGAGGAATTGCAACAAAATCACTAGAACTGGGCTCAAGGTCGTGATTAGTGCGTCACACTGTGACAGATCAGAGAGTCATGGGAGCTGCTAGAGTGGCTGCAGATTGGCAGGTGCCATAATTTAACAATGACATGTGAAAACATGAAGTTTGAAACATATATTATACCTTATACATAAAGGCTTTATTAAACAGGGTTGAAACATTAAAACTAGTTTTTTATTTGTTGACTGGATAGTAAAGTACTGTGTGAATTTGTGGTGTAGTGAGAAGAGATGAACCTGCTTTACCTTTGTAAAGTCTCAGTTTTATTTCCAGACTTGGAATCGACTAAATCAAAATGCTTGCACTACTTCCACCACTAGGAAAAACATTTTGGATAATATTTGGCAACTAGTTTGATGTCATTATTTTTAAAGATATCAGCCAAACCTTTTCTATTTCAAGCTTTTAAACTATGAGGATTCAATGATTGTCTCTTTAATACTTGATTGCAAATTAAATATATTTATTGTTTTTATTGTTGCTCGAATATACCAAGTAATTTGATGATATCAGTTTCGGTTGAAAAATACACTAATACTTTTTCTTTAGCTTCTGGCATTTTATCGAAAAAAAATATAGATATGTATGAAATAACTGAGCGCACAGTCCTGTAGTGCAGCCAATATAAAAACTGCCTTTTTGTCAGGAAGGAAGTAAAACCGTGGCAATGCTGGTTCTTTTTGTTTTGCCAAACATGAGTCTCAAAGTCCTCTAATCTTTTTTCTTGTTGTTCACCCTCAGGAAATACAGGGATTAACAGGGGAGAGGGAAATTCTGGCCACAGGTGGATTAAACTTGTCCCAGAATAGTGATCTTGTGATGTAGGGCTTGAACTGCAGGTGATCTAAATTAGACCCAACTGTAACTATACACAAGTGGTTGTGTGAATATAAAATAAAAGGAATAACAAACAATTAATTGGTTATTCATATACTTTAACAAACAGTCATGCTTTTTTCGAATTTTTCCTTACGCAAGATATTTGCAAGACAAACAGTGGGAAAGCTCAAGAAGAGAAACAAGAGAAGGACCCAGATTCCAGGATGGCATACACATGCAATACATGTGTTCGAGCATTAAAGAAAAAGAAGAAAATTAACTCGGTATTTATGGGAAATGCGTTTTTTGGGGATGGTTTATATAGCAAAGAAAAACATGCTTTATAACCTTAAGGTCAATGGAACAAGACCATAATGATGAGTAATCAAATTTGAAAATATGCAGAAACCCTGGGATCCACACACCAACCCTGACCTTCCTCCTCAGTCAGGACCGTGACCTATAAAACTAGAGAGCTTTGATGTGCTCGCCTTGTCCTGAGTAATGAAAGTGGGCAGACAGGATGGGCACGCTGAGCCAAGGCGGAGATTAGGTGGTGTTTTGTTAGCAGTTCTAAGGCTGGAGCCTAGTGTGCAGCCATGACGCTGGTTGTGTTTGCAGAGACACCCAGTTGGGTTAGGTTGATAAAGTGGAAGTAAATTGAAAGAGCAACCCAAAGCAGTGTGGCTGGGCAAGGACAAAAGGTGAGACGAGTGGCTACTATAGTACCGTCGGACGGAGAGCGATGGCTGGAGAGGGAGAAAAGGCAATTTGGAAATCCATTTCATTTCAGGTTACCTCTCGGGTTATTTCCCAAGGCAGGAAAAGCAATTCATTGGGTGTAGAACAGATGAGAAGCAGTAATCCAAACCTAAACATTGAGAGATGAAGACAAACAATTCACAATAAGCATCAACAACTGAAACACAGAATTACATTGGATGAGACTGTGGGTGGCTTGGCTTGCACAGACTTAATTCTCATTCATAAAGCCACGATTGGCCCTTTATTTCTATTATAAATTCTCTATGAAAGCATAAATCAGTTAACTTAAACACAAAAATAGTCAGCAGTGCGCTAAATTTCAAGGCTGGACTCAGAATTTGGGTTGGCATGGGGGTGCAGTGGTTAGTACCACCACCAGACAGCAGGGGACCTGGGTTTGACCAGGGCCTTTCTCTGTTCTCTCGGGTCTGTATGGGTTTTCTCTACCGAGTTCCCTCAAAGTTTAAAAGTCATTAATTGAACTCTAAATTACCATGTGTAATGGAGAACATCGGCAAAATAAGTATTTAAAACATTGATAGCATAAACAGTTCGTAGCGTAATGCAAAGTAAATGAATTGAGATGTTATCGTCAATAATGGTAGAGTGTCTGAGTCGGCATATTGTATATCAAGCAGTCATAATCCACAATCCATTGTCATGCTATGACCTGATTTAACCTGTCTCCCACCCATGGTCAGCTGGGATGGCCTCCATGCCCCTGACGACCGACAAAGAATGAGCGGTACAGATACTGGACGGACAGACAGTCAGAATAATGTGTTCCTTTGCATGGCTGAACTGTTCACAAGGCAAAGTGGGAAAAATCATTTTGAGATAACCAAACCACAATATCATTTGAAATGATTTATCACAGTCGAGAGACAATGTTAAATTTAATAAATTGAGGTTATTTATAAATGCATTTTACTCATTTTCTGTGCAATTATATACTATATATACATATTTATATGTTAATATTGGCCAGATACACACTCTGTCTACAAGTCTGGTAGTTCTGGCACCAACTTTGAGACTCCAGTATCTGTCAGACTATATTTGGCATTGGTATGCTGATACTGTATTTCGCCCACTGTATTTATTATTAACTCTGATGCCATATTGTATCGGCGTTGCATCAGATGTTATAAAATGTCATCTCAGGAAAACAACTGCGATAACTTACTCAAGTGAATGTTAAATAGTCTGAATAATATATATACATGGTAAATATTACATTATAAATTATTACAATTATTATGAATATAACTATACTCTAATGGCATCTTATAATAAAATTATGTAATTGCCTATATTAAATAGTTGTATTTATGTAATGTGGAAAATGCATTTAAAGTATCAAAAGTATCACCCTGATGACTTTTGGAAGTTAAAATACAGTTTCCAATTTCTATGCTTTCATCTTAGATCCATTTTCATCAAAGGAATTCCACCGTTGAGTTTATAGAACTGGACTTGCAAGTAAAAGTAAAGTAACTCTGTGTGTGTGTGTGTGTGTACAGTGTCTGTGTTAAGTAAATGAATTCATCATGTCCTCCATCACAGGTCAGGATTTGGACGATGACCTCAATGAGCCGCGGAGTAAAAAGTTCACATAGTTCAGTCAACATCACAGGACACTGACGGAGAACTCCTGCTCCTTTGATCTACAAGGCACTGGGGTATGTGGCTGCAGCGTCGAGGCCTGGTCCATACGTGGCTGACGCAGAATGTCCATATATGGTCATCTCTACTACGGAACAGCAACACAGTCTATGGACAGCACGCGGACACATCCACGCAAACATTCTCTTTCGCTCGTGCTCTCGTTCTCCTGCGTTTTAATCTTCTTCGCTCCGACTCCGGTTAACAAACAATCGACGACGGTATCAGAAGTGTAAAAAAAAATCTACGCTGCTTTCCGCGTTGTCGAATCCCAGCAACGTCATTGTTCTTTCCGCCCCACCCCTCCAACAGTACGGAAAACCCCGCCCCCCCACATTTGCGTCACATTGTTTACACGCCTCCCGTCGGTTAAAAACAGACACACGCACACGAGCGAGCGGTAAATTTCATCAGCGTCCGTGGTCACAGGTTCCCCGGTGTTTCTCCTCCTGTGTCCGCTCTCCATCCTCCACCAGAAGAAGACGGAGAAGGTAAACCACCCTTGTGTTTCATTTACACGACAATAGGATTTGTTCTGCGTTAATAGCGTTGTAACACCGGGTTTCCTATGTCCACTCAGACTGATGCAATCCCCCCCCGCCCCCCCAACACCCCCTCGTGTGTCTGTCAGTTGTGTTGGCGCTAGGTTTTCCTTTTCTAAACAACGTGTCTTTCACCACCTCCAGTCGGTGTACACTTCTTTCTTTGAACGAACCGACAACGTGGTGTTGTGCGTTTTTGATTCACACTTGCGCTTTATGACGAGCGCCTGGGTGTTAGTGAGGCGGCTTAACGTGTCATTCGAGCGGGGGACTGAGCCGGTGTAGTCCCGGGAAACTGCTAAGTTAACAAAAGGCGGCCATTGTGGTAACAAGTTAAACCTGCTTCCTGTTGTTTTTAACCCCGCCGCACGACGTTTGGCGTGTTTGCTCCGATGGGTTTTATTCACTGCTTTACCCGGGTTAGCACCAAATTAGCGCCCGGTTAGCACGCGACCGAGGCGTGGACCGACCAATACGTGCTGCTTTCAATGACCCGAGGAAAGCGTAGAACATCTTACAATCTAGTGAGTTATCGATGCATTAAAAGCAGAGTGTGTCACCAACAAAGCTAGCTGTCGATCAGAAGTGCATGCATTTGTATTTAAGCAAACGCGTGTCCGCCGTGCAACTGATGCAACACAACAACAGTGGGTTCACGTGCAGTATTGTCTGCATGTAAAGCTACAACACACTGATGCAACATTGCGTCTCAAGTCGGCCACCTGCGGCTGCTTGCAATGCTGCATGCTGCATACAACAGGGCACCAGGAAATGTGTAGCGAACCCAGATGGGTATAAACCAGTTGTGTTGACGTCAATGGCACATTCTGGTGTTTCCGGGAGTTGTGAAGGCGGCATCAACCCCACGCGAGAGCCTCGGCCACGTAGTTGGTGTTTAGCCCCGGACCGACTGACAGCTCGGTGTCTGCCCGCGCGGTCCACTCTGCGTGTAAGTAGACCTTTTCATTCTGACGTGGATTTCTGTTTATTTACACCAACTCGGACTTCCGATGTCCGCGAGTTGCCCGCGTCTATGTGAATCATCCTTCCGGGTTAGTTCCCCCCCCCCTGTTCTCGGTGCTCGGGAGTGCCACCATGCTCCCGTTGCATCAGCCGGTTAAGAGCCACACTGTGTTTAAAACCGGCCGTGCGAGTTCGGACCCGGGTCGGGCGGCGGGATCCGGACCAGGGTCGGGCAACGTGATCCGGACCCGCCGGGTCGAGCAGAGACGCTGCTGGACAGACCAGGGGCCACATCCATTGTAATGATTGCAGCTCAGATTGAGAACAGGAAACGGAACCCTTATTGGGGGCTAGATTTGTCAAGTTTGGTCTTACACAGCCTGTTAATGTTTTTTTTTAAATCCACAGAATGTTGTGGTGTCAATTTTACAGTTGATATAATTCTGTTGAATTCTGTTGCTTTATACTGAGCTGGTCGAATAATTGATTAGTCAGTTCACAGAAGAAAAAAGGAAACGTTGTAATCAAATTTTTGTATTTCAAGCAAAAATACCAAACATTTTCTGGCTTAAGTTTGGTAAAGATTGAAGATTTGTCCGTTTCTCACACATGATGATAGACGGGTGCCTGGAGAAAACAGGATGTATGACACCTGAAGCTAAGAGGAAATTAAAAGAATCACTTTCTCTTATATTATAGAGACAAATAACTGAAAACATATCATAAGTTGTTCCTGTACTAGTTCAATAAAAAACAAAGGTTATGGACAGGACCTTTTTTGCCAGACAGCGTATGTATTAATTGTAAATATGGGCTGTCTTGCTGTTTCCCACTGATTAGGAATACTTATGTTTCAAAAGTTAGTTGAGTTTTTGGTACATTATTGCATCAGCCAGGTTATAAAAACTTGTTTTATATATCTGGCATGTCTGTTGTGCTGCCTTTGTAACATCCCCCTTGTTAAAAATCAAGAGAGGAATTTCTGATGATTTCTTGTCAGTCAAGGTAAACCTGTTATTTGTTCTTTTCGAGAAGTGAGGTTGAAACGATTATTTCGGACAGGCTTGCACCACACCCTTAAAGTTACTGGTTTAGAAATTGTCACTACGCAGGTCTTAATTGGCCAGTTGTCCTTTGCTTCTAACGTGTGCTTCTGTTCTTGTGGCTGGTGTTGTTATTGTGACGGTAGTTCTGGCATTGGTCGTGGGAAAGTGACCAGATCCTGAGACTGTCACATTCAATTTCACAGCCATCACAGTTTCTTGGCCGGGGCCGTGGTGTCCGGCCAGGTGACTTAAAGGGTCGCTCGGTTTGGTCTCAGCGAGCGGTCGGTTCACCTTGTACTTTCACACACAAGTTCACACACATGCATCAGCGCAAAAAGTTCAAACTTCTTCACGAAACTGCACAAAGTGTACCTAAAACATACAAACACTGGGGAGAACATTGTTTGTAATGGCTAGAATAATAGTTCACTGAGTGTGTGCGGCCAGACGTGATTATTTGTTCCTTCCAGGGTTATGCAAGGTCATGTGTGCTCTTTTTCAAAAGCTCCCCCGGATCATGTTGTCCACTGTGCTCGGCTGCTGGTCTCACAAATGATGATACAGATGTATTATCACCAGAATTCTTTTTTACTGATTTTATTTTGCTTTTTCCATTTCATCAGCGGTAACTACCTAAATGCTGATATGAGTCTTTCTGGAAATAACGTTGCTGGTCTTGTCATAGAACCCAGGTGCTGTGTTACTGTTGACAACAAATCCATGTGTTGTTTTTATGTACAGAACGAGGAGCAGCAACAAGCTAGTGTGTATTAGGGTCAGCCGTTTTGTTACTTGTCCCGATAATCCTCTTAGACTGCACGGCAGCAGTTGCAGCCACACTAAGTCAAGGAACAGGGTCATTAGCCCTGTTGTAACCAAGGCAGAGTTCGCTCGAGTCGTTGATGGTCTTCCTCGAAAGATAAAGAACCCTTTGGCCAGGCACATGTTTGACAACTAACCAGAAATCAACTTCTCTCCCCTTTTCTTAATTCATATTTTCTTCCCATTGAAAGTTGTGCCTTCATTTCTTTTGAACTACAGGACGGGGAAATGGCTGTCGGTAGCACACAGACCTTTTCCTCTGGCTGTGTGCGGGCAGTTGCGTGGCGGAGTAGTTCACAAGACGGAACATTTGTGAACTACACCTACGTGCAAAGGGGGCACCCTCGTGAAAACCACAAGGAAAAGATTAGCTGGTAGATGACGTGAGGGCAGCCTGACATTAAGGTGGTTCCAGCATAACTTTAATGAGACCACCCCTAGATGATCTGTGCCAGAGATGATGGAACTGTGCCTCAACTTGGCCGTTAGACATGAAAGGAAGGAAACGGGAGATTTCCTTATAAATGATCATTCTTCTTCTTCTTCCGTAAAGGATGAACTCTTCGTCCTCTTGGTCTTTGACAGTTTGCCCAGTTTCAGCTGCACCTTTGTTCCACTTTGTGAATGTATGTGCAGCGTTGGGGTGAACCCCCGGGGAGATCACAGCCAGCTGGGCACAGTGGTTTAGTAATAAATGTTTATTGACACAACATTCACACTCTCAGATCTCAGTTCCTGGTGTGCATGTGGAAAATGCTACTGGAATGTCACACCAAGTGGGGAGTGGGAGCGTTTCCACCCAACTACCAGTTTCCCATCAATCTTCAGAAGGCCGAGTGTTTATTATTGCAGCCGTCGGGTGCAGCGTGCTGTTTTTATTTCATTGTTTCACTGTGTTTGTCTTTTTCTCTCAACACTTAACTGTACTAGGCAGGATATTCTCTTTTGAAAATCGGAGGTTAGAAGTGCTTTGATAAATAGGTTATATTGTTTTTATGGTATTAATAGAATATTGCTATTGTGCAGAAACACTGTGAGAGCATGTATCCTGCGTTTTATGAAATAGAACAGACCAAATTTAGATTATAACATAAACAAAGTTTTTTCGTCTGCGTCTTTTTTTAATTGTTTAGCATACCCTGTGACCCGAACGTCTATGAAGTGAACTTGTTGACCTGTTGAGGTTAGGGTGCTTCTCAGCATTTTCATAATTTTTTTATAAACCAGAAAGCTTCAGAAAAACAAGATGGTTAATAACCCGAAAGTGTTTTACCACTTTGTGTTTTGCATGTTGTGGCCTCTTTGTTTTCACAGTTTTTGTTTTTTTTTCTATCTGAAAGCACCTGCAGCCTCAGTTGGTGTCAACTCTTCAGCCAGAATGAAAGCTGACTTTAAAAGTTTTGCAAAGCACAAAAGAAGGCGAACAAAAAGCCCGAGCTGGTGATCACAGCTTCAGGCTGCGTTATGCTTCATTAGGTTCCTGAAATGGAGATTGTGGATATTCTCATGTTCTGCCCGCAGCAGCTCGGGTTGAAACGAGGTTAACAGGAAAATCGGCACAACAAAAAATGACTGAAAATCTGAATAGTGGCCTTGCAATGGTCACTCATCTGAGTGCCCACCCTCTGATCCAGGTAGAAACATACTGGTCTGTGTGGACTGGGTTAGTGTTTCTCTTCTTGCCTTTGCTCCCTGACTGGTCAAGTGACTGATGGGCCTGAAATGTCCATCTGCCTTCTCAGCACTCACACCAGGGAATCAGGTGTCATTGCCTTAATAGCCTCGGACGCAGTTCAACGTGGCCTTGACGCCGCTCCGCCCCCGCAAGTCCTGACTTTAAGCTGTGTTGGAGAAAAAAAACGCAAAGCTGATCCGTGACACTGAATTTCGAGGGAAACTGGAATTCACTGGCAAGGATAAGCTTTGCATTTTTTTGGTTCTCCCTGCATAGTGAGACGTAAGGGTAGGGAAAGAAGTTCTTTCCTAGATTAGTGTTTATTATGTCATCAGTCTGCAAGAACAGAATCTTTTAGATAAGAACAGCACAGTAGAGCTAAGGCTGTAGTCATGACAGTGCTAGTGAAGGTAGTGTAGTATTTGCAGATAAACTAGGCACACCTCGCCCTTGAGCAGAAGCCCGGCTTTGTTACAAACAGTACATTACATAATACAACATCCACATGCCAAAAAGTGTGTTACCTGAAGTAGCAGTTACATAACTTATTCTGTCATAACTTGGACTTTGGCATTAATAATCTTCACTTCATATTTAGTTTACATCACGGCTCTGCCAACATTTGTCGACATATTGTCTGTGGCTGGAAAACACCTGTGGTATTTTTTTGCCTGACGCATTACAGCAGCTTGACATTTCAGATATATTTTTTCCCCAAGCCCGTCTTTGTCGATCAACTAACTGCCTCCAAAGTCAGGTTGCAATACACTATCTGTCTCCGATTAGCTTTGCCAAGTGTCCTTGGCCAGATATGAACCGTTGTGTTTGTGCGCATGTTTCACTTGCAACACTCACCATTGAACTTGACAGGGTCGTCATCACTGACGTTTATCACGCGGCTCTTGTCCTTGACAATGGTTTTGTCTTTGTGTGATTCTTCAAGCTCGAAAGTTCATATCATTGATAATGCACAGGTCAATTATCAGTCAGTGTAAATATGTTCTACACTTTGATTAGGCGACAACAATGAGTGTCGCTCCATAATGAACACACATTGCACTTTTTCATAAATATTAAGCGTGCAGAAGTCGACCTTTTAAAGGAGATACATGTGATCTTAATTATTTGCAGTATTTTACTTCCTCTTTGAGGGTAAATGATTTGTTATTTGACATTTTCAGGGAGTTGTTACTTTGGGTGAGTTTTTATAGAGGGTCTTATCCATTATATATCAACCTTCTCCCAGTGCAGCTGGTTTGCCTTATCAAGCCGCTGGTTTGTTCTGTCCTCTTCTACCCCTGCTGATGTTAGTGTCTCCTCACAGCCTCCAGCTTTCCCAGGCTTCTCTCTGTCAGCCTCCATCTGCTGAAAAAACACAATACGAGCAGAAGGGCGCCCTTTTACGCAACAAGGGAGTGGTGAGGAATTGGGCAGGATTTTCTCTTGTTTTTATAGAGGTGTGTGTCATAGCAGGTCTACTCTCTTATTATGATTAGTTTTAAGCATAGTAGGATACCGTTGAGGTCTCTTTTTGTCTTCATGAGGGATCTCAGTAGCCTGCAGCGTCTTGTAAGTCCTTACTACCCTCGGAGAGGTTGAGGTATGAATTCCTGGAAGTTATGCAACTGTCTGGTATTTATACAGATTATCATATAGTGGAATGGAGCTTGTATTATCTATCAAAACCAGCCCTGTCTCTCCAGGAAAGTCTCCAGCATCTGGGGTGCTACCTGCGTTCACTAGAACTGTATCTAGAAACCTGCTGAGACATTGTATGTAAGATCAGACTGTGTAAATATGCTTAGCGACTTATGTTACCAAGTGGTCAACCCAAGGTTCACAGGGAACTTGTCCTAGATTTGACCGTTTCTTCGAGCCCTTCAGTGTAGGGTTTGTTTGTTTTTTAATCCTGTCACAGTTTTCGTGGATTTTGAACAACTTTCTACGAAAATATTCTCCTCTGGATTTATAGAACAGATTAATCCGACTGCACAGACTTCTGAGAAATGTCATCATTAGCAGTTACCAAACAGTTCCCCTGTTCTGAGCTGTTGTTTTCTTCTTGTGTTTCATCACAGGTCCTAATCTGCTGCTTCTGTGACTGGACCTTCCACTTCCTGTTCTGTCTGCTCGACTACACCTAAGTGAACACACCTACGCCAGTGGACCAATAACAAACAAGTTATTTGCTGTGTTTACCTACCCCATCTGCCCTAAGCACTTCTAATCACAGTCCTCTCATACGTGTTGTGTTTAAGTAGTGTCAGTCACACCCACACCCACACTTGAAGGATTTCAAATGCCTAGCCTGCTTCAGCACCCACGCACAGCAAACATGGGCACCAAGCTGACCAACTTTGGCAAAAGCCTGTTGCGTCGCAGGGCTTTGGACTGCTCCTGTGAGGAGACCCGATTCGCCCGCTGCCTGTCCACCCTGGACCTAATTGCCCTGGGGGTGGGCTCCACTCTCGGCGCCGGTGTCTACGTCCTGGCTGGCGAAGTCGCCCGAGAGAAGGCAGGACCGGCTATTGTCCTCTGCTTCCTCATCGCCGCTCTGTCCTCCATGTTGGCCGGGCTGTGCTACGCCGAGTTCGGGGCTCGTGTCCCCAAGACGGGCTCTGCCTATCTTTACAGCTATGTGACGGTTGGAGAAATCTGGGCCTTCATCACTGGCTGGAACCTCATCCTCTCCTATGTGATAGGTGAGATTTAACACTTAAAGTTATAAGGAATGAAGATTATTTATTTCCTGTCACCATTTTGTTGACAATTCTGCCTTCTTTTGTAGGTACTGCCAGTGTGGCCAGGGCGTGGAGCTCCACCTTTGACAGCCTAGTGGAACAAAAGATCTCTGACTTTTTCAAAGCCTTCATGACGATGAAAGCGCCCGGGAAAGTGCTGGCCGAGTACCCGGACCTGTTCGCCCTCATCCTGGTGCTCTTGCTCACTGGTGAGGAAGCCCTTCTCATTACTCTCAAGCATTTTTCCTTGAAAAACTTTTCATGCCAGCATTCTAGGAAAATGTCAGAATCTGTGCATGTAGAGAATTCAAAAAATTCATTCAAAAAAATTTATTTTAAGAGCAACCCCCTCAACTACATAATATTATTTAAACACAGGACATTACTTTGTGGCAGTCCATGCAAACTCAGAGATTGTCAGTGCTGTGTTCAAACATTGCATAATAGCCTGAACAGTTGTCACACCAACATTGCAGCTGGTGTGTTTTTTTCAGTCGCCATGTTAGAATGGAATGATTGGTGCATTAGTGTCGCTGACTGATGGCATGTGTGATGAAGTACGAAAACATCCACCCACATAGCAGGACATGTTGGTTTTGATGCTGAAATATGAATTCAC
Source organism: Pseudopleuronectes americanus (assembly GCA_038501795.1). NCBI lineage: Eukaryota > Metazoa > Chordata > Actinopteri > Pleuronectiformes > Pleuronectidae > Pseudopleuronectes > Pseudopleuronectes americanus. Next base: position 14,504,805 of record CM076728.1, on the reverse strand, counting down.
ATCCCTCTCCCTTTCTTTTCTCTCCTCTCTTTCTGTACTTTCTTTCCTCAGGACTTCTGGCCTTTGGCGTGAGCGAGTCAGCGCTGGTGAATAAGATCTTCACGGGCATCAACCTGGTGGTCCTGGGCTTTGTTATCATCTCTGGCTTTGTGAAGGGAGACACGTCCAACTGGAACCTGACAGAGGACGACTACATCGCCTACAAAAATAGCACCAACAGCAGCGTGCCATATCCGTGAGTATTTACACTCAAAGGTTTTACCGTCTCTTCTGTATTTTGATTGTTAGTCATGGCTATTAAACCGCTCGTGTTGTTTTCTGCTGCTCAGAATCGAGAAGGAATTCGGTGTGGGTGGATTCAGTCCCTTTGGCTTCAGTGGAGTCTTGTCTGGTGCTGCCACCTGCTTCTACGCGTTTGTTGGCTTCGACTGTATCGCCACAACAAGTGAGTGATTCTAATACTTCTGTGGAAACTTTCACATCATATTCCGACGATGCCGGTGTTGACACAGCACCTGTTGCGCATGTTTTAAGTCCATGTTATGTAACTGAGGGAACATGGGGAGATGTCACAATCTAGAAACACCCTTGGGCCTTTTCAGGTGCTTTTAAAACTGGAATGCATTGTTGCGTTTTATGGTTTTTCTACAGGCATCAAATCTCACCACTTCATTTCATCCTGCTGTTTTGTTTTGTTCTCAGGTGAAGAAGCAAAGAACCCCATGCGGTCCATCCCCGTCGGCATCGTGGCCTCGCTGCTCATCTGTTTCTTCGCCTACTTCGGTGTGTCGGCTGCTCTGACCCTGATGATGCCGTACTACAAGCTGGACGCCCAGAGTCCTCTGCCTGAGGCCTTCAGCTACGTCGCCTGGGCTCCTGCCAGATACATCGTGGCTGTGGGTTCCCTCTGCGCTCTGTCCACCAGGTAAAGACCAAAAACCTTGTTCTTGTCACTATGCTTTCTTTAACTTAACACTATAACTGTATTTCGCACTGAAGATTCAGATAATTTGCTGACCGTTTATCGCTCCTCAGTCTCCTAGGCTCTATGTTTCCCATGCCTCGAGTTATCTACGCCATGGCAGAGGACGGACTGCTGTTCCGTGTTCTGTCCAGGATGAACGCTCGCACAAAGACCCCTCTCCTGGCCACCATTGCTTCTGGTATTGTTGCGGGTAAGTTCACTCTCATTACTTGCGTATTTGACATAACTTGTATTCACTTTTCATTTGCTTCTGTGTTTGTATATCTTGCAGATATTCATCTTGTTTGCTCTATTGCTTTAGGCCAGAAGGCTGTTTGTTGCCGTGTGTCGCCGATAGTGTCAAGTCTGTCGAGATTATATGTTGATTGTGTTTAGTTATTTATTTTCCCACGGTCACAGCTCTGTCTCCTGCTTCGGCTCCATCTAGCAGTCTGTCTTTTCAGGGTCAATATCAGTTTCTGAGTCAGTGACGTATCAGGCCAATTTTAAAAATACAAAAAAAAAGAATATCTATTATAATTATTCAAACATTAGGATTGTTGTGTACACATCAAGTCATATACATATATAAATTACGGTCATGTAATGCGACCGTAATTTATCTTAAAATTAATCTCATATTCTCATATTTTTGTTCTATAATGTCACTGTCCCCTTATTAAATGTAGTTAACAGACTTATTTTCTGGTAAAGTGCATAACATTTATAAAAATAACATTTTAGGTCATACCACATGATATCCAAATGAGGCCACTAAATACCAGCTGTGAGAAAGCTTATTTTTTTTCTAAATTTGAGAGAGCTCTATCTAGCCGTCGGTCTTTTCAGGGTCAATAACAGTTTATACTATAGAAAGTCTGCAGGAAATGGAAACATGTTTTTTTTCTCTTGCATTGTGAGCAGTCTGAACCATTAAAGCTGCAGTTTGTTTCTCTGACATGTATAAACTAAAGAAATCTGTTTTTGCCTTTCCTCACAGCTCTCATGGCCTTCCTGTTCGACCTGGCCGCTCTGGTTGACCTCATGTCTATTGGAACTCTGTTAGCGTACTCTTTAGTGGCCATCTGCGTCCTCATCCTCAGGTAAACACCTTTCAGACGCTGCTAGTGCCGTCTCAAAGTCTTCCAAAGTTGTAATCATGTGTTAAATACTCTCCAGCAGATGGTGTGCTAATGTCATTGCCAAGTTCAAGTATTATAATCTGGGTGCAGCTGAAACACAAGGTTCACAGAAGCTTTACGCTGGTTCTCAAATGGCTGTGATCGCCTTCTAATTGGACTAAACAGGACAGGAATGTTGATATATTTTAAAGCTCTTATTTGTGCGTAGCCAAACGTTCTTGCTGCAGCAAAAGTGTGTTTTTAGCCACCGTGAAAAAATACCCACTCACTGACACACGTCCTCCCTCCACAGGTACCAGCCAGGCACCCTGAACTCCTCCAGCCAGACGGAGAATCTGGTGGAGCTGGTGGAAGGGGAGAAGGTGGCTGTGAGCGGAGGGGACAGCGGCGACGAGTACGGCAACGAGATGGAGGAGAGGCCGCTCCATGAGCCCTTCACTGTCAGGCTGCTCTTCTGCCCGAGTGGGAATACGCCAACAAGAACCTCTGGGAACATTGTCTACGCCACCACTGCTACTATCTGTAAGTATGGGCTCAACGTAGAGCCGTGATTCACACGTTGCTGTGACCAGTCTCAGTAACCTGTTCTCTATTTTTGCTTCTGTCTTCGCAGCCGTTCTCATCACCGTCCTGTGCGTCCTCCTGGCCAACTTCTTGAATGAGCTGCTGAGCGGCCACGCGGGTGTCGTGGTGCCCTGTGTCATTCTGACTCTGCTGTGTGCCGTCTGCTTCATCATCATCTGCAGGCAGCCCGAGAGCAAAGAGGCTCTCACCTTCAAGGTATAGAGCAAACCCTACGAATGCAGATTTGAATTAACAACAGGCTTAGCAGCTTCTTCCTGCTACTTAGAACAGATCTATGACCGTTTTGAAATGTAGTTATGCTGACTTTGTGTGCCTCCTCTCCAGGTCCCCCTTCTTCCCTGGTTGCCCCTCTTCAGTGTATTTGTCAACATCTACCTCATGATGCAGCTGGATATGAGTACATGGCTCCGTTTCGCCGTCTGGATGGCTATTGGTACGTTTCATCACTACTTATCAGATTTTTCTAGTGCCACACATTCGCGTAGCTGTTTTGTAATTTCCTGTTGCCTCTCCTTTTCTCACTCCAGGTTTCGTCATCTACTTCGGTTATGGTATCAGGAACAGCAGTGAGGCTGCCAACAGGTTATCCCCACGTAAATACGAGCCTGCACTGCAGACAAAACGCCCGATTTACACGGGCGCCCCTGACGGCAGTGACATGGAGGCAGGCGACAGCCCCTGATACAGACTGACATAGACCCGGGAAGCGTTGCAGAGCATCTACACTCATTTTGGCAGTGTAGGCCGCCTGGAACACACACACACCCGGGTGTAAAGGGAGGAGAGGCAAGAAAAACGCCGCACACATCTTACCTCTGACCCGGAGGCTGATTGACTTGATGGCTTGACACTGTGATAGAGCCACTTTCTGACCCATGTGTCCGTTCTTAATCTTTGTTGGTAGTTAGCCGTAGCCCTCTTGAGATATGTACCTGCCTATAACTCATGCTTCGAATGGACCGAACTAACAGAGTACTCGGTACTCCCCGTGTTTTTCATTATTTGTTTCCCCTCCATACGATGGCGCTGTGGCTGTGAGGAGCCACATGGCTACTAGGGGTCAATTAGTACTACTGTGTACATTACTAAAAGAATCCCAGCGGAAACCAGTGAGTTTACGATCGTCAAGACTCGTGGCTAAACTTCATACTGTTTAGGAAACCTGATGTTGCGTAGACCACACGCACAAAAAGAGATGAAGGTCGTCTTGTAGTTGTGAAAAGCTTTGAGTAGAGTCGACATATCTGGTTTGTGTACCAGCCTATTTGTGTGTGTGTTAACAGGGTAGTGCTGAGGCTGTGACGTTTACAGTGTCAGGTCAGGGCCTCGCTAGGTCAAAAAACACACGGTCGATGATGTTGATGTTGCTTTGTCAAGGCTGAAGTCCAGGCTCTACACGTTGGATGACGTTTTTAAACATACCATTGCTGCTGTGCCCCCTGGTCACAAAGAACAGATATAGTGAATTAACCGTTGTTTATGGTTTTTTTCACATTTAGACCTAACATAGAAGTTGAGGCCAAAACCAGGTAACTTAAATTATTGTAATTTGACTAAACTTCCAAAAGCCAACAAACAAACCTTGAAGTACAGAACAATTGAATCTCTACCACTCGTTCTGGTATTTGCTGTCTTGTAAACCCCCATCGATCAGTTGTACATGGAATGATATATCCTACTTTTAAATCCTCCATGTTGGCAATTTCCAGATTTCAGCCCGGCACTTGCATTTAAACCCCTTGAATGTCTGTACCCAGATATTCTTACATCAACACTAAAGTACCGACTTTTTTTTTACTTCCTTGTGAAAATGCTTTTATTTTTCACAAAGGTTCTCGTTTAGTTTCAATTGAAACGTGTTCTTGGCAGCTTTGTCTGTTGAGCTTCAATCACCTTTATTTTATTTTTACTACTGTATTTACTTATTCTTCTTATAGAACTGTTAATATTTAAATGTTAATAATATTGTTTGTTTAGGATAGCTTTCGTTTTGTTTCGCGCTTTAATATCAACCTCAGTGTCGTAGATGTTCACATGATTTTGATTTACAAATGCAGCTTCTTTTTTTTTCTAGTCTTTTTTCCACCAAGTGATTTAATTTTAACATTTTTCTTTCCTTTGCGAACAAATCAACATGTTTCTGGATATTAGCTGAACTGTTCAAAACAAGTAATGACCACTGAAAGCTGGTCTCTAAATTGTGACATATTATGTTTAACTTTTTTTCCCCTCATCCTCTAAAATATGTTAAGTTATTGTTAATAGTATTTTTTTGTTGTAGTAAAGTGTTTTACTGTAGAATGTACAGTATCTGTTACGCATCTTTATTTGTATAATGCTGTTAATTATACAAACCTCTTTTCTTTAAAATATGGCCTTTAGTGTAAGTTTGTACAAGTTGGTCATAATAGATTACACAAAGGCCTTTCATCTAACACAATGCTGCTGTTCGAGGCAAAACTAAAGCATTTCTGCAGATTAAAACAGAATGTCTCTTGTGTTCACTGTTAACATATCAAAACGCGACAGATTTAATTACCTATTAAGGTTTTTGAAGCCGTCGGGTATAAGAGATTTTATTTTGGAGGGGGATTCAGACATTCTAGATGTTTTGAGTCTTTAATCTTGTGCCTAAAGAACCATCTTTCTGCCTGAGAAAGGCACCGGGGCTGGAGTCGTGTGTATCGGACACAATCTGAGACTCAAGGCAGATGAAGTGTTATCCTCTGTCAGTGATGGACTCCTGTCACAAAGAGCTCTTCACATGCAGCCCTCGTTGCCTTTCAAAAGTCCACTCTATCAACTCCCTCCTAGATGCTGTCTTACTAACCGCAATGATCTATCATTGTCTTTCTGTTTTGTATCCTGTACAAATGGCTGTCATGTATAAAGCGAGCTGTATTTTCAACATTTTTTTAAAAATAAAACATGGTTCATGCGTACGTCAGATTGAGAGCGTCTGTCTTTTATCCACCTTTTTCCTTAAAGAAGACGGGAGACATTATCTTGGTATGAGCTGCATTGCACAGGCTGTAGAATCCAGCTCTACCGGTTTGTAATGAGTCAGCGGTGACACACCCCTTTAGATTTCATTCACAATGTCAAATATCCGAGTTACAACATGACTCCGATCTCAAGCTAATCAGCTGCCCAGGTTCCAACTTGAATCTCGCAAACACTAGAACCTTGCTTTCATTAATATACAGGAATTGACCTCACGTTCTACACCTAAAACACTAGATCCCTTTATTTCTCCAAGTCCAGAAATCGTAAAGACAAAATGTATATTCCTCTGTCCTGGCTGATGGGCCATTTTATCACCATACTCCATAAAGGTATATTAAGATCTGATACATATACCATGTACACAGAAATGTTCTTCTACTACAGCTTACAATTTCACCGGTTCATAGATGTTATCATTCAGCTCTCTGCATTATTTGTTGAGAAATTCTGAAAAGTTGCGTAAAGTTGCGTAATGCAAAATGTTAGAAAAGAAATCTGGAAGTAGTCTTGAACATTACACGTTTTTGTTTTTATTAACTATGAATTAGCAGCCATTCTCTATTTATTCTATCAACATTTGGGCTCAGACTCCTTTTCAAAAGTAATGTCTTATTTACTCTATATATTTATATTTGTGTGTAGTTGAAAGAATTTTCCCTTTTCCCCTTCCTCCCCTCTTTCTCTACACACTGACACCCTCTAGTGGTCACACACAGCATTACATCAATCTTTAGTGAGTCATCCAACTCAAATGTAAATTTATTAATTTAAAAAAAAAGAAGCAATCCTTGCACAAATGTATATTTGTTAATTATTGAGGACACTTGATCTCACAACAACATTCAACAGTCGACTTTGTCAGGTTTGGTTTTAGATCAACTATTTACAGGTTGTGTGATGTGATGCCCGCCTCCTTTCTGTTTATATTCACAAGATTAACACAGTTGTATGCTTGAATGTGTGGACAGGAAGTTAAGTGTGTGTGTGTGTGCTTTGGCATCGTTCCTCCAAAAGGCACTCGAAAGACTCGTCCACTTCAAATATTTTTCCGAGTGTCATCCCTAAGCAATTTACATTATATCAAAAATAAAAATTATGTTGAGACATGCACTGATTATAAACATGGACACATTGACTTTATATAAATGGATTGTAGGCATAGGAGAGAAAGGGTTGTGTTCAGACAGGTGGGGTCACAGGAATAACATTGTGCAAACTGTATAAATCAAACACATCTATTATTGGTTAATTTGTTTAAAAAGCAACTTTTTATGTTGTCACAGGATAAAAGTTAAGTTTTAAGTTTTTCTTCATTACTCCATTAGACATGATTTGTTTTTATTATTGTATAATTCACAATTTCATTCTCATGTTTATGATTGTATTTTATGTTCAGACCTGGGATCTATACAAAAAGCTATAAGGTTATTATATCGTACCTGTTCTCAACATAGACTTTATATAAATACGGACGACATGTCTGCTCCCCAAAAGTGAAGCGAAAGTGCCTCTATCGCCCTCTGGTGTGTGGCTGCAGGGTAGGTCATAAATCTCACCTCCTCCATGTTAGCAGATGGGACATGTACCAAACTAAATTGTCAAAACATTTCATGTTTTTGTGTGATTTTAGGTAGATCTTATCACACTGACGTTTTATATTCCAGTAAATTTGGTTTGAATTTATTTAATGCAATAAAAAGGGGGTCGTCCATCTTTACAAACAGTCTATGGCTCTCACCACCACAGACCAGTAAACACATATTTGGTATTAACCTCTAAATCCTTTGCCGTGGTCCAGTAGTCATCAATATAAGCAGCTACAGTTTGTTCCTTTTCAACGAACAGAACAATTTTCGCAGTGGGAAACTCGTTCTCCACCATTCACACAAACAGACATGACAACATCTCAAACTTTGGTTTGCTTTGATTTCACTTTCCTTATCATATAAAGCCACTTGGATTTGTAGTGCAGCACAATCGGTGAAGTTCTCTTCCCGTCTCCTCTGTCCCTCTGGACACAGTCTGTACAAGTTCTGAGCGTTCTGTATGAAAGTGGACTTGAAGTGTCGGTAAGAGCTGAGGGTTAAAGCAACACTATGTACATCTTCAGAGCAACAGCGCCCCCTTCAGCCACCAAGCTATGAAGTGGTGTTCATAAAGAGAGAAACTCTGTTGAGTGTAGAACTAAATGTGTAGCCCTACTCACTGAACTCAAACACAAGGGAACAGTATATAATACCCATGATCCCCGGCTTCCAGATTTAGAAGAGCTGCGGCTGTGTAACAAATCCACCCAACTCTGTTCGGAACTCTTCATATTTCGAGTTTCCTCACTGAATATTGGAGGAACCTTGGTTTTGTAATGACTTCTAAAGGCTCCTTTATGCCGTGTGATACCAGGAATGTAAACCATATTCCACATGTGCTTTACGTTGGCATGGTTATTAATCAATACATCCTCTAGAGGGAAGCGCAGAGGCAAGATAATATCTAACGGGAACACACATGGCGGCGGCAGAGCTTTTCCCCGTTTCTGAAGCGGCTGACTTGTAAAGTTTATCCTTGTAACCAGGGTGAAGTAACATCAGCCTATAGTGTCACAAAGTGTCTCCTCAAAAAGTTGTTGCTGAAAGGTCCTCCTCGTGTCCTATAGTCGTATTGCTTGAGCCATTGGCTGCACTAACCCCCTTGAGGATTCCCGGTGGTACTTCTCTGTCGTCCGCTTCGTACACTTTCAAAAGACGCGCATAAATACGGACCAAATGAACGCAGATTACCGAGAGAAGGCTCTTTAGCATTGAGCATATCCGAGCCTTATGTCTTTGTAACTCCTCTACATTTTAGCCTCACTGTTGAACTGTATCTGAATCTGTTGCTTTATCTCATCCTGTAATTAAAGCTGCAGCTATCGGTCAGTTCCACGCTTCTCACAGGAAGTTGTACCCACTCGCCAACCTTACATAGAGCAGGAACAGACAAGATTAGGAGTGAGAATGAAAGAGGCTCAATTCTACATATTTGAAAGTCAGGTAAGTATCAAACTCATTTTGAAGCTGCTATTTTAAGGTTTAAAAGTGACGTAATGCCCTCCCCCCCAACAAACAAACAGAGCCACAAACAGGCACTGACAGTAAAATCGATGTGTTGTCTGTAGAAGTAACATGTTGACACCGCTCAGTTGAAATATTCCCCCCCCCCATCACCCCCTCATGCTGCAGCCAGGTAGTTCAGCAGAGGCACTGCCGGCTGCCTTTGGTGACCTCCTCAGACGAGTGCACGGTGTTGGGAACGAAGCCGCTCTTGACGCCCTCCCAGCCGTCCTGGGTCTTGATGTCCCCGCTCCGCACCAGGTCAAAGATGTCCCTCGTCAGATCCACGAAGGCCTGAAGTAAAGACCAGAAGCAAAATGACACCTGGATAATTGACGAGGAGTCAATTGACAAGACATTAATTGATAACATTTCCAATAGATACTGATAAAAGTTTAAAGTAAGTTTTTAAGGCAAAAATCCTCCACAACAAGATTTTCAAAATGCCTTTTTTCTTTGGCTATTTTTAGATATTAAACTAATAATTAAATGAGAATTTAAATGAGAGTGATCAGCAGATAAACTCACTGATGATCAAAATAGTTGATTGTTGCACTACAAAACTAATTGTTTGGCCTTCATCCATTACGGTTAAAGTTGTTTTAGTCTATGTTGAGACAAATCTCCTTCTTTCTTGTGTAGAGAACCTGTGACATCTGATCCAGTGGTGAGTTATAGATGTGCATGTGTCACCTTCTCCACGTTGATGGCGTCCCGCGCTGACGTCTCCACGTAGCACAGCCCGAAGGCGGCTGCCAGCTTCTCCGCCTCCTGCCGGGTGACCTGACGCTGGGCCTCCAGGTCACACTTGTGACCCACCAGCAGGAAGACGATGCTGTGAGGCTGCACGTGGCTCTGAGCCTCCTCCAGCCAGCTGTGGACATTTTGGAAGGATCTGCGGTTTGTGATGTCAAAGAGCAAGAGACCACCCACTGAATTGCGGTAGTAGGCTCTGGTGATAGACCTGGAGGAATAAATAAACAAATGAATAGATAGATGGATAGATGGATAGACGGATAGATAGAGTTTCATCTTTACCTGAACCTCTCCTGTCCTGCAGTGTCCCAGATCTGAAGTTTGATCCTTTTGCCCGGCTCGATCTCCACCAGGCGGGAGAAGAAGTCCACCCCCACAGTGGGGTCTGACACATGGGCGAAGCGGCCCTCGGTGAACCTGCGGATCAGACACGACTTACCGACTGTGGAGTCTCCGATGACGATCAGGCGAAACTGATAAAGCCATATCGTCTCCATGTCTCATAGGAAATAAGATCTGTAGTGAAATTCAGAATAAATCACTCACTATATTTTTCATACTAGGGTATAAAAATGTCTGATTTTATTCAAGCAACAGTTGAAAATATGTCAAGTTTACCATAATATAAAAGATCAGATTTTCACATTTGAATGGATGGAAACATTTTCCCCCTTTTAAATTCAATTTCCTCATAACATAGATACAATATTGTTAATTGTAGTGAGACATAAAAACTGATTTGAAATTTACTGCAGAAATGGCCTCAATGAAAAAAACAACGTTAACATGGTCTTCAACTTTAATTGCAGTTTTTCCTTTGTGTGTCTTTTTACGTACATGAAACAGCAGGAAACCATGTGTCCCTGTCATTGTTAAATATTAAAATAATGATTGTGACACAGTCAAACATTATCATAAGACCAAAAAGTGTACAAAATTTAAACATATTAAATAAATCAGCTTGGATTTAACTCACTTAAAAGCTTCTACTCAGATTGAAAGCAACAAGGAAAGAGGGATGTGTTTAATCCCCGTTTTTCTTTTTCGGATGACTCACAGATTAATGTGCAGTTAATCCACAGACTGTGCGGACCACATGTTATGATACTGAGATTATCACAGGAAGAGAATGACAGGCTCAGATCAGCTGAGCCGTGTGCATGTGATTCACAGTAGTGATCTAATCTGAGGGGACGGACGGGAGGAGGGAGGCCACTCCTCTTCTACTCAGTAAACACCCTGCCACAGTCCCCAGGTGGCTCGCAGACAGGTTGCTCAGAAGCAAATGAGGCCCTGAAGGTAGAAAAGTGGTTAGTTATGAGATTCACAGAAGGCCTCCAGCTGCAGCCATAACAACATATAAGTTCACAGCTCATCATGAGGCCCTGCCCTGTTGGTCTAATGTCAGTTTATCAGTTTAGTATTTACTTGAATAATTCATAATAATAAAAACAGCAGGTGATGACTTACCTTAAAGTTATCGGCTCAGTATGTGTAGATAACAAACCCCATATCGATGGTTGTGTTTTCAGGAGGCTGAGGCTCCAGACTGGTTTGCTTCCGGAGAAATCTCATGAATTACATCATCTTCATAAACGTCCCTCTCGTCTGTCGTCAGTGTTTTAAGGTGGAATCGTCCGGCTGTGTGGTGGTGATGCTTAAAGGAAGCAGAGCGGTGGCTGTGTCCGTGAAGATGTGCTGATGAAATGGCAGCAGGACACAAACAGCAGCATCACACATCTCCCCCTCGCCCTCATCAGCACCATTACCGTAACTGTACACACAGAGGCGCAGCAGCATCAACAGAGCTCACGGTGAGGCCTTCACAGACTGTGGGAACAAAAACGCATTAACATGAGTTTAGTTTTGATGACAGACAGTTTTCTTTGTTTTTTAAAAATGTTGTTTTGTTCTTAGCTTTATTTAGATTTTTGCAAAAATCGTCCAGAGGAGGGCAACAACCTACAACAACCAAGCTCCTCTAAAGTCAATCTTTAAAGAAACAGACACAATGACTTCTATATAAAAGGATAAAAACAAATGCATACGCAGTTAGTAAATCAATTTGCTAAGAATATTTATACTATTGTAAGGTTTCAACCTTAAAGAACCTTGATGAACATATGTTGTGATTGGTGCCAGAGAAATAACATTGGATTGAAGTGTTGTCAATTAATGTTGGTACTAGTGTTAATATTTTAAAGTTCATCCAGCATTCAGAAAAGAATAAACATACAGTGCCGTGCATTAATGTAGGCTACAACATATTACACATGTTGCTGTGTTACATTCACTGTGAAGTTTTGAGGTTATTGTTGTTTACATAAATGTTTCAACTTCATACTTCAGCCTCTACATAAGAAGGTTAAAATATTATATTTAGTTTTAGCCTTAATATTTAAAGTTTAGACATTATAGATGAAGAATTGGAAATCATTTTACGTGATTTTAATTTGCCTTTGATTAATTTGTGATTTAATGCTTATTGATATTTCAATGCTTTTCATGTATTTCCCACAGGTTGAAGATCGTAGTGTTCTAATTTTTATACTGTTTTTATTTGTAATAAGAATATGTTTCATCCTTGATCATTAACTGGTAACCAAACTAATATAGTCTAATTCCAACCATATTTAAAGTTAATGGTTGGATTAGCGCAGCCTCCAACACATTTGATAGTCAAATACTGATAAGATATCAATGTATATGTAATAATTGTGTCATTGTGTAATATACAACAGGGTAGTACATTTTACATTAGGAGTATTTTTCTAAAACACTTCTGTTTTTTAGCTTTAGTTAATTTTTGAATACTGGACCGTAAATGTTTGTGGTATAGGTCCTGAGAACATCTTTCTGCCTGAAGCTCTTCTTTACGATGAGTACTTGAACGCACCAGCTGCTATGAACAGCTGTATCGAAGTTGCTGCTTCAGACTGAGAAGAGAGGAGGACTTCAGAGGTCACTGCATTATATTTTAGAAGAAAGGAAATGTCCTATTTATAATATTTTTCTACTTTCAAGGACTTTACTTTAGTTCAGTAGTTTTTTTCTGTGACTCTGTATCTAAGTTTTTCTTCATTATACTGAGGAGGTCGTTCTGCCATGCAGCAGGAGCTGTTGTTCAAGGTGTTGGTCATCGGGGACCTGGGGGTCGGGAAGACGTCCATCATCAAGCGGTATGTCCATCAGATCTTCTCCCAGCACTACAGAGCCACCATCGGGGTGGACTTCGCCCTGAAGGTGCTGCAGTGGGACCACGACACAGTGATCCGGCTGCAGCTGTGGGACATAGCAGGTCGGTCACACTTTGTCACAGGTTTATTACACATCAGGTGACCGTTACAACTGTGTGTGTGTGTCTGTGTGTGCGTGTGTGTACTCATTTCCGGCATTAACACTGACCTCAAGTTTGATCCTAATGAGGCTGCTAAACATAATTTCTGAGGTCCTGGCTAAAGTGAGGCTCAGGCCTGGATTAGTCATGTTTAAGGTTAGCAATAAGGTTTTGGTTAGGGTGTCCACAGTGAATGAAAGTCAATGCAAAGTCATAAAGGACAGCTGTGAAAACACGTGTGTGGGTGTGTTTGTGTTTCAGCCTCAGGAGTAAGAGGGTAGCGCATGTAACATAAGTGCTAACTGGACAGTGCCGGTAGATATCTCAGATTATCATGCAAATCCCTGAAAGTTGTGTAATCTTGAAAGTGATTTCCAGAGCAATCGTCTCAGCATCTGGAAACAAAACAGGATAAATGGAAATGAGCCTCTAACACAAACTAAACTTGAGAAGATGAAGTGAGCGATGTGAACTCCCAGTGAAAGAGTGTAAGAGTGGTCCCTCCCTGTCATTTCGTGTCTGGTCGAGGAATGTAGATCTTGTGGCTGACCGTGACTCAATTGACCCCATGGTCATTATATCACTCACATGACGGCGACTACTGTAGAATACACCCCCACACACATACACACATACACACATACTCTCATACCTGTCAGTAATGAGCGTGTTGTGTGTTGATTTCATTTTCTGGAACTTTAAGTTTGCTTCACATCCAGCATTTCTTGTGTGTGTGTGTGTGTGTGTGTGTGTGTGTGTGTGTGATGCCTCCCAGGACAGGAGCGGTACGGGAACATGACTCGTGTTTATTACCGGGAGGCGGTGGGAGCCCTTGTGGTGTTTGACGTATCGAGGGCCTCTACGTTCGATGCTGTGCTGAAGTGGAAAGACGACCTGGACTCAAAGGTCAGATCACAGCTCCGTGAGCTCCACAGAGAACTCGACCCACCGGTGGTCCACATCTGGCAGAGAGACTCAAACTCTCCCTGTCTCTCTGAGCCTTTTTTAAAAGGTGTAAATGAAAAACCATATACTGAACATACCCGCACAAGCTGGGCCACCACCACACACTTCAACAATTCATGTCAAGGTTTTGTTCAAAGTACGCTTCATATTCATGGTTGTATAAGATTTAGTTCTAGTGAAAAGGAAAGCACAGTAGAGATGTTTTTCTTCAAGCACTGGCAATGAAAGCAGTTGGTGATGCATAATCCACTTTACAGTTTAGTCCCATTCAGGAGCTGCATCCCAAGGACTCAGTCGACAATGACCACATCTACGTTTTACTCCTCCGCCTCAGTAGACTGCAAATTCAGAACCAAAATGAGACGGCAGATTTGGATGATTTTCGCCTTGCCATGGCGTTGTAAGCTGCTTAAACCGGCTGAACTTTCATACATGGCTTATTACCCACGTCATCACAATGAATCCTGGACGGACTGAAAGGGGTTCCACTTGTTGGATCTTTTGTTGCTCTGGAATTGAAGGCTATAGAGCAGTGGTCCCCAACCTTTTTTGCGCTACGGACCGGTTGGATGTCAGACAATATTTTCACGGACCGGCCGTTAAGGTGTGTCTACGGAACCTCATTACGGAGTCCCTCTGGTACCTCTGGTGACAGCGGTAGATTTTTTTTTAATTTAATGGAATTTGGAGAGGTTTTTTTTGGTTATTTAAAATAAAAAATTAATTCGTTAATTTAAAAAAAATTCACCGATGTCACTACAGATAGGATGTTGGAAATGGCATCAGAGTTTTTAGTGCTGTTGTGGCGATCTCAGGGTATTCTGCCGTGACTTTATTCCAGGACACCGGAGTTGTTTTCTCAAACATACTTTTAAGGCCGCCGTCATTTGCGATCTCCAGCAGCTGATCTTCTTCTTAAACAGACATGCTGGATTCACCTGGTTTGTTGATAAATGGGTCCGACAAATACCATGTTGGTTTGTGTTCAGCGAAAAAGTGACGTGACCGAGACAAGCGTCTTGAAATGCGTAAAGCATGAGTCATAAACGAGAGGATCCGATAGTAAAATGACCGGATAATAGATAAAACAGAAAAAATGTAATTTATTTATTCTTCTGTGCGGCCCGGTACCAAATGACCCACGGCCCGGTACCGGGCCACGGCCCGGGGGTTGGGGACCACTGCTATAGAGTTCTCTGCTAGGGTTGAAGGAGACTTTGAAAAGGGACAGCCTATAGATGAGATACAATCAATCTTCAAATGCAGCCGTCCAAGGATGCAGACCTTGAATTGGGAAATTAGTTTGGCTTAATTTCTGAATTCCCATGTGTTTCCGTTTGCGATAAACAATACTTTCATAAAGCACAAGTTTAGAAGAACGGTTATTCGTCAAATGAAAATCTAGCCACATGCAACACAGACGTAGGATCCATATTTTACTACACCTATTTGTATATCTCTTAATACTGTCACTAAATGGTGAAAGTATCATATGTTTGTTTGAATATCAGAATTTCTGATTGTATATTGTAAAGAGGAAAATTTTAAATACAAATATGACAATTGTAGTACTTTTGGTCATGCTGAGGGGTGTCTGGTACAGATTGATTAACAATTCCTCTTTTTCTGAAAAGAGAGATGTTAACGCTGTGCCAACTAAATCTATTTTTGGTTCTTATTTTGTTTTTATTATTTATTGGTAATTTGGATGACCTAAAGTTTTTTAATAAGATTAAGAAGTGTTTGTAGAGGAGGTTATAATTTCTCTGTGTCTATTTTTGTGTCATGGCGTTGTTGCTATAGCTGCAGCGAAAGCAAGTAACACGTCAATGTTGATTTCACATCTTGGCTCTGCGTGCTGCCTCCAAGTTACTGAAGGTTTACCTTTCTGAAACTGGCAATTAGCACAATTAAAGAGCAATGTTCTTGTTGAAAAAGTCAAAACATTATTTGTTAATTTTGTAAGTGTGCAATGCCACGTATCCATTCAAGTAAAGATGCTCTGAAAGCCACGTGAAGATTATCTGGTTCCTTGCTTTGGCTTCTCACGACATCCTTCGAATGTGGTCATTCAAGTGATAATCGTTTATCGATTACTTCTGTTCATTCTGACACATTTATGCTTACAGGACTAGGAAATACACAACTAAGAATAGATAAGACAAGTGTCATACCCATACATTTAATGGTTAAACCTTTGGCCTGTAAGGAAGTTGCACTTTTCCCCAACCATCATGTAACCCATCTCTCTTCTTTCTTAAGGTGACTCTAAACAATGGGAGGCCAGTTCCTGCTGTGCTCTTGGCCAACAAGTCTGACCAACTGGGTTCCCAGCAGCCCAAACTCGACTCCTTCTGCAGGGAAAATGGCTTCATCAGCTGGTTCGAGACCTCTGCAAAGGTACAGGAGGGGAGACGTGGGATGTAGGAGGTAGCTACTGAGGGGAGAGGGGAGATGTAGAAGGCAGCTACTGAAGGGAGAGGGAACAAGTGTCAGTTACTGGAGCTGAATTTCTGTCCAGTTTTCGGTCCAAAAAGTAAAATCACAGGAGAAAGAAATTCAGAGTTAAATCAATACCATAGTGATATTTTGCATTGACTTTGATATAATATATTTGTTGGGTTTCTCTTTAATATTGTAGAGGCTCAACCTTATTGTGTTAAGTGCCTAAAAGGGATAGTTCACCAGGAAATGACAATTCACTCATTATCTACTCACCACTAAGCCTAAAAGTCCACCAGAAGTGGGTAAGCTAGTGGACGTTAGCATGTGGGATGGTCCCTAAACGCACCTCCTCAGAAGACATCACTGGACTTTTAGATTGAAAACAGAGTGTCAATGACCTTGTCTCAAGTTCGATATAAATGTCTGGGCTTTCGGACACATGGTTGCCACCCCACGAGCAGTATGGAGGCATGTTGTGTTTTTTCTGTTCTTTTATTACGTCTGAAGCTTTGGTCTCCATTGACTTCAATTAATTGTATTGGATTCTGCTACAACACTGTTTACCCCTGAGACTCCTAAAGTGTTTTGTGGGCTCAAACCCTTGCCTGTGGGGTTTTTCACTGCTTACAATAAAAAAAAGAGAACACTATTGGAGAACTAGAGGAACGTCTGCAGTCTGGTGTCAATTATTCTGCTGGTTTTCCCACCTCTCGTGTGGGACCTGTCTAATGAGTTACGCACCAGAGTGCAAGTCAGAGACGGCAGCGCTGGTTGGTGAACATGAGAGAGCTCAGCACAGAGGTCAGACAGATTAGCATACAGAACAGTGTGTGACATCCCGGCTTCTAATTAGTTTTGTAGGCAGTGTCCCAAAAAAGAAAGAATTGACCAAAATAACCATAGAAAAAATAAAAGGTTTTATGATCGGATCCACAGGATGCGTGCTTCTCTACAGCAGAGAAATCCTGTAATGTGTCATTAGTTCACTGCAAATAACACACTGACTGTTTAACTGACTGCCTGGAAAGCAAAAGGTTTCAATAGGGAGGAAACTAAGATAAACCATCAATTCTCTGATGTTCTGGTGTTAAAGCTAAAATACTTCTGGAAAAGGAAATAACTCAACGATCCTCTTAGGATATATGATTCCAAAGCAATAAATAATTTCTCTCAAACCTTTGGTGCAACAGCTTCACTTGGTTCTAAATCCAGCTTGTGGATAATGTGACTTTTTTCAGAAGACATGATGTGCTTCTGGTAAATACATATATGATTGCAAATCCTTTAAATTATTGGGGGCCTGTGTTCCTGAATGAAAGCGAGTGGAGAGTGTAGAGGCAACAGTTTGGACTAAAACACTGGACAGCTCAGTTTCCTTCACCGACCAGTGGCCGCTATAGCAGCAAAGATGTACATGATCTGTTTACATGTGTTTTTCTTTTCCTGTTACAGGAAAACACAAACATCGAGGAGGCGGCCCGCTGCTTGATCAAGCACATCCTGGACATAGAGGAGAGTCCGTTGTCAGAGCGAGACCCCGGCTCCCTCATCCTGTCCGGATACGCCAACGCCACGAAGGATCACCTCAAATGCTCGTCATGTTCGAAATGGTGACGAGTGTCCGCCCAAACCAAGTAGTTAACAGCTGTGAGGCCACGGCCCCAGAGACACGTTCAGCTCAGGGACACTTTTCCAAAATATTCATAAAAATATGTTTAACCAAGTTTAGAACTATTGGAAATACTCAACTCTTTAGTCTTTGTATTTTTGTCATAATCCGAAACGTATATTTCACAGCCATTGCCTTCCTTTTCCACCACAGAATTTTACAGTCTTATTTTATTTATATATATTTAATATTATAAATAGGCTATATATCTTAATGTTTAATAAATCACTACCTTTGTTGATTAGATTCTGGTACACATTGTGTTTGATATGCTCAGTTTGTGCATCCTTCTTCTCTTGCTTTGAACATATCTGACACTGTGACTCTGACATTTGGGTGAAGTGACAGCTCCCGGTGAGGATGTTTCTGTAGCTCTTACATAACTTGGACAAAACAAAATCCCAAATTTTGACATTTTGATCTGTGGTGTGCACACAGAGACATTCAGCCTTCTTGTTTTCTTTGACCTTTACCTCAGCTCACCTTAACGCCATCTTTATCAAGTCAAGGTGGAGGAAATTAAATCTTTAAAGTCACGAACAAGGACATAGCTACAAGTCTGACCATGTCTAGTGTGGTTCATCTGGATTAAAACACACAGATCAAAGTGTGAGGGTTGTACCCAGCAAACACCTGAGATGCTTTTACCAGTTTAATCATAACTTCAGCACTGATGATGTCATGAGAAGCTGAATTTTAACTGTTACTACTAACGACAACCGCTATCCAGAAATGAATCCAAAGTATCCTGGATATGAACGCTGCCATCTTGCACTGATTTTAATACCTTTACCTTTTGCACTTTCATTACGTTATAGCTTCATTTTAAATTGATACAACTTTTAGCTCATGGACTTTTTGGCTCTTAGACTTTTAGCTCATCAGTCTACACAAGTAAGTAAAGTGATCCAGAGAAGAGCACATGGCACAGCCCAGCCCTAAACCATTAGATATCATTGCCTTCTACCTGAGTAAAAAGATGATATATAACTGTTATTATCAAATCGTCTGTATGAAGTGATGGATCTCCCAACAATTACACAAGATGAATAAGAAATGACAAACAGAGATGCAAAAAACAACAACAGACAGATAACACGTCCCCGAAGTGACGCAGCAGGATCCCAGAGAGACATAATCAGGGCTTCAAAATTTTCCTTGACACATTTTCTCCAATCTGTGCTCCCTTCCTTTTCTGAGTCTGTGCCCCAGTTTGCACATTTTCTCCCCTCGTGCTTTGAATTATTTGGCGTGTTCCTAATCTTGGCTTAACCGGTTCCGCTGGGTATTAACCCAGCAGGGTTTGGGCAAATGTATGTTGTCTAATGACTTGGGGACTATGTGTGGACTCAGAAAGTTAACTAGCCCCCAGTCTGTCAGCTCAAAGGTCATACTACACTATCTATCTGCTGAAGAGCACAGGCCTATTGTACCACCTGAGAAAAAAGAACATGCATCCTCTGCATTAGTAACTGGCCTGTAAATATGTGAAGACATTTTCATTCATGCTGATCATAAACATATGGGCTGGTAAATGAGGTTTTGCACGCTGCAGAGGAAAGAAACTCACAGGAATCCTTTACAGTCAGAAACAAACATGTGGAGATAACGAAGGAGAAGCAATTTGGCAAGTATGTCCATTAAATTAACAATGTAATTAGCTGATAAAAGCTAAACGCTATTAGCAAATTGAGAATTCCTTTACAGCCCTGATGAAGTATCAAGCCCTTCACCAAGTCTCTCGGTTTCTTCCAGCATTTCTCAGTCCTCTCATGATATAGCATTGTATGCATTTCACTCAGTGGATGTCGTCTATATTCCAAGATGAAAGTAAATATAGTTAAAATGGCTTTGCAGCAAACCTGATAACTGCTGAATGATTTCTTGGTATGAGGCGATGTCTTTCATTTTTCATTTCCAGTCAAGAACCTGATCTGTGGCGCTCAGAGACACAGAACATGCAGCCTTCGTGGAGTCGGCCTCAAGTGTCATTTCATATTCCATGTTTTCAAATTAGGCATCTGCTTTATGTTTTATTTCGCTCCCTTTGATGTGTAATAGCCCGGCCTTGTAATGCAACACATTGGAAATGGAGTTCACTGCGGATCCAGACGCCATGCAATAAAAATGTACTTTATGTGTAGTTCAATATATAACACTGCACTATACATCTTTAAAGTACATATATCTGTATATTCGTAAAATATGTGGTTATTCACTATATTTTGGGATGCAATCAAATCAATCTTAAGTCCATTATTCCCACCATTGGCTCAACATTTTTTTTTCCATTTTCCATTTTGAGAATGAAGTAGAAATGTTGAGATAATCATTTTGACCAAATTCTTGACATTTCGACTATATTTTAGATATTTAATAAAAAAAAATCAATTTATTTTTCACAACCTTTCGCCATTATTCATGGCATTCTGACTTGATTGTCGACATTTAAAATTAATATTTGAAATGCCAAAAAATATCATCTTCTGATTTAGTTTGACTTTATTCTGAACATTTCAAATATATGTTTGACATTTCGACTTTATTCCCATCGTTTCATTCTTTTTCTTAACATTTCAACTTCATTCTTGAAATTTCGGTTTTATGGTCAACATTTAACTTAATTCTGGACGTTTCAAGTTTATTTCAAACGTTTCAAAACTAGACTTCATGACGTTTTGAAGTAATTGTCATTTCAAAAAATCTGCATGTACACAATATTCTTTAAATGCAAAAGGGGGGAAAAAAATCCTCCTCTCATCTGTCTCCTGCTGCATTCCACATACAACCTGGTATGTTTCATTAATAATCAAGTGGCAGATATTAATGCACCTTGCGATGACATAGATTACCCCCAGTGTGTCAACATGTCATTGGCCAGCAGGTACTCGGGGAGAGTTTGCATTGAGGTGATGAACCAGCTGATGCCCCTTCTCCCTGAAAACCCGGGGCAGCCTTCTGCTTTAAGATGCCCTCCCCCGGACCCGAGAAGTGGCCCAATCGCCCTGCTTTCCCAGTCACCTGATTCATGTACTGCCATTTTACGCACAAGTTTGACTGATGAAACAAGCCGGTGTTGGCCTATCGGCAACCTGAACACAGAAATACACCCTTTTGTAAGAAGATGAGAAGGACTGGATAGAGAAGAGAAGAAGAAAAAAGAAAAACCCGGCGGAGGGTTGTGTGTGTGCAACCGGCGCGGGGAGCTGTGAGGATCAGACTGGGGGGGTTTGCGCTGCGATCTGTGCGCACGTTCAGAGGAGGAACCGGGTGAAGAAGAAGAAGAAACGAAAGAGGGGGGGCGGAAGGACAATACTGGTTCTTTTTTTATCGCCTGTGAGAAATGACGCTTCACTCGTAGGGGATGCCGCATAGATTTTGATGATAGTCACCGGTAGTCGGCTGCGATTGTTTCGGATTCAACCCTCGTGCGGGCGCATCCTCCGGCATCTCGCCCTCTGGCAGCGGCTGTTTCAGGGACTCCACATTGTCTTATGTGCCGGATCATCCGATCGGACATTGATTTATTCAGGGGGTTATATTTGATTTCTGCGGGCCGGACCCTCCTCATGCCTTCGACTGCATTTTAAATCGCTTCCCCTGGATGTGACCGTCTCGCGTTGAATTTTGGCCGCCGCATGAATTCTCCCACCGGATCCTGGTCTGTGTTCTCTCCGCTGTCCTCCTCCTCCTCCTCCGACACCCCCCCGATCCTCGCAGAGGGCACTACCCTCCTCCCTGCCGCTAAAGACATTTTGATCGTCCTCCCCGCTTCCCCCCCAGC
This sequence comes from Pseudopleuronectes americanus, assembly GCA_038501795.1. Classification (NCBI taxonomy): domain Eukaryota; kingdom Metazoa; phylum Chordata; class Actinopteri; order Pleuronectiformes; family Pleuronectidae; genus Pseudopleuronectes; species Pseudopleuronectes americanus. The sequence continues at coordinate 14,483,062 of CM076728.1, read as the reverse complement.
CGGACTCGACCATCATCACCCCTCCTCCTCTTCCTCCTCCTCCTCCTCCTCCTCTTCCTCCACCACCTCCTCTGGAACATGTCGGGACAGTCTTTGACGGACCGGATCGCCGCCGCGCAGCACAGCATGACCGGGTCTGCCATCAGCAAAGCCGTGTGCAAGGCCACGACGCACGAAGTCAGCGGACCCAAGAAGAAGCACCTTGACTGTAGGTTAAACATGCCATCACTAGCAGCTTGCATGCATTGCTTTCCCTCACAAAGGGCAGCTTGTATAAACAGCATCTTATTATCCCCCCCCTCACCACCACCACTCTCCTCTTTCATTCGGCCCAGTTGTGTTTGCAGCCTCTTTAATTAGCCACCGTTAGATTGAAAATGGGTTTTTTCTTTTTTACGCACGGAAAGCGAAACCCTCCTCAGTGGATCCGAGGGGTAAACGTGAAATCGGGGCACAGGCGGCCACTATCTGTGCATGTCATTCAGGGGAAATAGGCCACTCACTCTGGTACAGGGCTAATCATATTGCAACCAGCCGCTTTTTTTTAACAGTGTATAGGCCCCATCCATTATTAACGCCACTGTCTTCAGCGGCACAGGGATCCTCCGGAGACACCTTCACGCAGAATGAGGCTTTTTTTTCAATTCTTATGCAGTAACATGTCGCTCATTTCCCAGAAATCCAAGTTCACTGCCACGTCCTCTGCTGCATTATTATCATTAATGAATGTGTCAGTGCTGAGGTGCAGAGTCGGTGTGTGTGTGTGTGTGTGTGTACTGTGTGTCTGTACTGTGTGTACTGTGTGTACTGTAGCCGTGACCGTGGGTGTTACAATGGGGGGCTTTTCTGTTTTTCCTCTCGGTGTCACCACAGATTCTCGTATCTTCCCATCCCTGCTAATTACCTGCAGCAATTATACACACACAGACACACACACACACACACACACACAGACACACACACGGGAGCGGGAGGATTCCTCACATGTAGATTTCGCCAGTGATTATTAGGTTACGTGGCTTCTCTGCCTCGCCATAATTACTTGACATGATCGATGGAGAGCACGGGCAATCAATGGTGCTGCCAGTCAGACTCACATGGCAAGGGGATGCAGACAGACAGACAGATGGGCAAAAAGCAAGACGGCTGATCAAGGATGTGGATGCATCAGTGGGGAGAACAACGAGGCAGGTAGCCAGACAGCCTGAGAGTCAGTCATCCAGCCCCCACACCCAGCTAGTCAGCCGGCAAGTTTGGCACGGGATTAGTCAGTTGTGTCCACAGCAGAGGTGACACTGGGAATACTGCCCCCCCCCATACCAGATTTGCCAGCGTGTGCTTCAATGCAATACATTTAAATGAGAAAGCTGTATCGCTTTGCAGGACTGAAAAGGCCCTAAAAGGTCCAGAGAGCTAAGTTAATATCTGCATTTGTGAGAAAATAAGCCATTTAGTGACTAGAATTTCAACACATGGGTAATTACGGCTGCTTTTGATGTCACACAAATCTGCTTATCATGACGTTGACCACCACCAAAGGCCAATTGATGTGGCTTTACAGCGGTCCGGCTGCCATTGGTGAGGCTCGTGCTCTAGATTTCCGTTGCGCCATTCTCGACAGGAGCAGCGCGGAAACCCCCGCCAGTACAGAAACTGGAGGATTTCTACAGAGAACGTTGACTACTGACCTAATTTCTGCAGAAAATCGAGCCAGTTGAAGATTCCAAATGAAGTATTGTGTGTAAAAGGCATATGATCAGATGAAGTGCACCGTTATTGGTTTACTACTGCTTATTACCGAGCCGCAGTCTGAGAAGACCTTGTTAGGAGTGCAGATATGAAATGCCAGAAGGTCGTTCACCTTTGTCACCCGCCGTGAGTCAGAGATTCTCGGAATCTACTGCGATTGTCTCTCAGATATTCTGAAAAAAGCCGAGGGCATTTATGTGACAAATTGTCATCGAACAAAGTGGTGATAAAATGGTGTGTACCACCACTCTGGAGAATGACTCGCTCAATGAGTCAGGTTGTCCTAGTCGAGGCGGTTACGTCAGGCTTGTGTTGTTCTGATCCAAATCTTATTCTTATCATTTGTGGAATAAAACACTCCAAAGCAGAAACTGCTGGCTTTGCTGCGTTCACTCCTCCTGGAAGCTCCAATTGAGTGTTTTGTTGAATGAGGGTTTTGTTCTATAGCCATTCAAATGCAGCTGTTCTAATTTCCACAGCTAGCTTCCACAATGTATATTTCCTGTAGGAGTTATTCTCCTCTCTACACAGGAAATGATGTACAGTTTTCTATCCGTCTTTTATTGAGAGGTGAACCGGCACTTTAAGGTTAAAGAAGGGCACAGTAAGACAGTTTGTTTGTAATCAGGAAGACGCTAATGGCTCTAATCCCTCCACTGTCTGGGAGGACCAATTGGAGTCGAAGTGAAGATCGGAAAGAAAAAAAAGATATAAACTCTACAGCTCCCAGGAGATCCTGGGGAGGCTGCTGTACAACACTGTGGGTCAATGTCAGGTCTGAGAGCTCAGATGTGTGTGACCCACTTTGTCTCGGTGCAACTCACCCGAACCACCACTGGCTTTGAGGATTTTCTTATAGTTGTCACCCATAAAATAGGATTTAGTATCATTGAGTAAATGGAAAGGTTGATGGATCCTCGGCAGGAATTCAAATCAGTTTGGAGTTTTGTCCCAGAAGTAGCAAAAAACATAAAAATCCCACTGGCATTTGTAATCACTATTCTAGTAGCATTAATCATTTCAAAATACAGCTTTGGAACTAAGCCTTTCATGAGGGAGTTGTTCAGTTAATATGTAAAGATAAGGGAAGACATTTTCTTTTAATTCCTATTTTTGAGATGAGCAACAGTTAACAAACACCATTACCCAGAATACCTAGGTTTGACAGAGCCCACAAGTTAAGGGGCCGGGTGAGGTCAGACATTTGAGGACGGGGGAGGAAGTGGTGAACAGGTTTGTAGACGGCAAATATTACAGATTCAATTGAAAAGTTTCATGAGAGCTGTTTTTTTTTATCATGCTCACAAATTAATTGTTTAGCTTTAATCAGTTTAATTCTGTATTTAATATGTAGTATGATTTGTCCAGGAATGTGAATAAGAAACATTTTCTCAGTATATGGTTTCTGGGCAATGTTACATGTTGCTAAAAGCCATACATATCAAACAAACAATGATATTAAATACAAACTAGTGTCTATATGTAAAAACATGAAGTGAGCCACACTCTTGAGAAGAATGGCTGTGTTCTAAGGCCGACATGACAAACAATAAATGAATGTTTTTTTCTTCCTGCTGCAACAGAACTCAAAGGTTCCACTTTCATAAAGATAATGAAACAGATGCTACTGACAGAGTTGCCTGTCAGTAACATTTAAAATCTTCCTCCTTTGGTGAAAACCAGAGAGAAATGTCTCTTCAGAGCGATTTGTTTTCACATCAAATGCACCTGAGCAGAGATTCTGGACCGGATCACCTCATCTGAGAGGTTTGATGGATACAGACAACATTTCAATTACATTTAAAATTTACTCGACGTGTTATCGATCCATTCTTTTTGAGGCACTGTGGGAGGAAAAGATAAATGGCCGACCCACTCCTCCAAATACAAAACATGATAAATCAAACGCGGCGCTGGTCATTGAAGCTAGTCAGAGGGTCGCGACCTTGACAGACTGTTCTGTGACATAAACGGCCAGGGTGGATTATTCACTGCCCACGGCCAATGATCAGCACGACACACAGAGTTATGGGGTTTCACTCTCCCTGGACAATATTCTGCATGGCTGAGATATTCGAGCACGGCAATAGAAAACCAGATTTATCTGCCGTGGAATAGTAATCAGGCCAAAAATGACCTCCTTCCCTGAGAGCACAGTCATCTGTGTTAATCGGCATATGATTTCTCTGGTCGTGTGTCATGGCCGCAGCAGAGATGTATTCTACACGTTTGCAAAAGGAACTACAATGTGTTGATAAGTAGTGCGAACAATCTGCACCGCAACAGACACATTTGTGGCATATTAGTCAAAAGAAGAAGCTGAAATGACTCATGTGTGTTCTGCCTTGATGTAAACACACACAGTGAGTGACTGAATGAATAATCCTCCTCATTTACTCCCACCTGTGTGTGTGTGTGTGTGTCATTAAAACAACCTGTTTTCTTCGGTTTCAGGTCCCGCAAATTACTCATTTTACCTGACGCCAAAGTCTTATATAGAGCTTTTATTACATTTTTCAGTGAGTCTCTTTACGAGGAGGAAATCTCTCCAGCCACACGTACATTAAAACACTGGTCTTTTATTTTATCCCAACTAGCTTGGCAAATATCCTAAATTTTAATTTGATCCTCATCAGTCTTTGCATAAATGTTTACAGCACTGATATCCCAGTGCTTATTTGTAATTGCATTATTGACGCGGACTGCGGCTTATCAATAATCCCAGCCGGCAATCGTACCGTCAATACTTCATTACATCCCTGCACCGAATAAATCCTAGATGATGCATTATCACATCGAGGCAGACACAGCATGGGCAGCTCTATTATTTAGGTGTGATCGTGTTTAAGGGGAGTTGTACTTGATTTGCAGTTATTCACCTGAAAGTAAACGATATCTTTGAATCTGTAACAAAGGATTTTTTTATTGTGTCCCCAACAGTTGATGCAGCGAACTCGTTGACATTCTCATTTTTTCTTTAGTTCCTATATCGGAGCTGGATCCAGTAAATCCCAGACTGGTTTGACACATTTCTTCTGTTCTAAATAAACAAACAAAAGTAAAACTCTAGACAACTGTAGGAAATATGCCACAAAATTTAACCAAATTGTCTCCACGGAAACAAACAATATAACAATTTTGTGAGCATTTAAACAGACAATAAATAGCCTTAAATATTGTGAGGCTGCCAATTCACCGGCCATGTTTGATCCTAATTAGCTTAACCAACACATTCCACTGTTGTTTATAACAATCACAACGGCGATAACCACTGGAGCAAAAGTCAGAGGATCATTAAAGTCTTTAGGATTCAGACTGGACCAAAGTGGTGGAGCGGCACTGTCACTGGCGAAAATAGTGTGCGGGCACGTCCACTAAAGTGTGTGCAGACTTTTGACAGGAAACATTAATTAGTTGGAATCAATATGGTCCCAGTAATTATTGAGCCAGGAGGAAATTCACAAACAAGCCATTAGCGATGTGTAAAGCATGACTGAACGCCACCATTAGCATGTGCTATTGTGATATTAATGCCCCGAGATCTAATTAGGTGAGGGGACTTTGAAAAACACAAATTCTTCCGAGCAATAATTAGAAACATAATGTAGTGACTCCAGGGTGTGGTCGTTTAAATGTACAGTCAAAGAGCTACAATGAGGAACCAGGTGTAAGTATATGCATTGTTCTCTCGGTGTTACAGACACTAACTGAGTTCTGGTCTGACAGCACATGCAGAGTTTAATCAATATCTCCACAGAACCTGCTGCCTGTGTCCCTGTCCCTGAGCTTCTCACACTTAAAAACACAACAAAGTGAAGATGAATAGTATTTGAAACGTTAGCTGCAGTGAATTGCTGCTGCTTCAGATGCCATTGATATTCATTACACTTTAACCAACTGGGACTCTTCTCCTCCACTCCTTCCCTCAGTGGTTTCACTGGCTGCACCACAGCCTTTGCTTTACTTTGTTCTTTTGTCATCTTTTGTCAAATTCAAGTAAAAATGTTTCTCATCTTTAATGTTTCTTTACATTATTCACTTGTTTATTGATCTGATCTGATCAAATTTAAGATTGATCCTTTTATCCCTTTGTTCCAATGGTCATATACGTGGTTTACAGCTGAATTAGCTGACTTTTAAATAATCTTAGTTTTGATATATAACAACATTGCATATTCTAAATCAAAACAGTGTTTTTTTAATAGCAGAATAGTGAGATTAATGTAATTGGTTTATTCAGGTAAACACCATAAACTCACTGAACCTTACATTTTACAACCACTCACCTAAAAAGCTTGTTTGTGCCATTTAAAGTCCGGCCCCTTTTACTTGGGGTCAGTACCTCTTTTTGTTTAAGATTAAGCAGATGCCAAACATACTTCACATTTTGTTCTCGAGCCAAAATCCTCAAGGAATTCAGGGCATTGTTTTACAATCGGGCCCAGGTTTACATTTACTGCTGAAATCTTAATCCCCTATCATCTGCATTTCACCATGTTCAGAGGACCTTGTAAAACACATTATTGGAAACTTTATTCCTCTGCTTTCACAATAAATTATCTGTGTGTATTTTCTAATAACACATCCACACACATCCACACACAAACACACTCAGCCGTACCTTTGGATCCGACACACACAGCAAACCACTGAGCTTTTCTCCCTTTAGAAATCTGTTCCACGTTGGCTTTGAAAAGGCAATCTCCAATCACGATGTGAATCTCAGAGGGTAAACGCTGGGGTCGAGTCGGTGTTGGTCCATTACCAGTCACAAAGATGCTCTGGATGAAAAATCAGTCTCAATATTCATCATCCTCAGCTCATTTGACATCGGCCTATTCGTTTTGGGTTTGTAAATTATGCAGCCTTTCAGTTGATTGTGCTGCGATGGAATTGACCTTGTGATGTAACTTTCCATCTTGCGGGTTGATATTTTGTTGACACGCCGGTGGAGTGGGTAGTTAGCAGCGTTGAATCACAGCCAGGAAATAGATTTTTTCGATACAGCAGCTCCGTCTATATAGCGTCTGCCATTAAATGATCATTTGGTCATTGAACGTGCGCTGATATAGAGTGAGTCAAAATTAATGTACCAGTCGATATGGCTTCATTCATTGATTGATCATTAACTCTACCCGTGAGCTCTCTAAGGTTTTAAATGGTGACTTTTGGCACGTGGCTGCTGCTTTTATTCACAAGGACGCACCATTAGTGAACAGGCAGAGATTGAGTTGGAGGACACTGCGGAAAAAAACCCTGCAACTTTACACTCGGTCTCTCTCACCTGCTGGTCCCAAACCTTCATCCATATTCCATGCTCTGCTAATCATGTGTTTATTTATGTGCCTCTTGTCCCTACTTGTCCAGATTTGTTCATTCAAGCTGTTTATTTCCCCCCCCCTGTCCTGCAGACCTGATCCACTGCACCAATGAGATGAACGTCAGCATCCCCCACCTGGCGGACACACTGCTGGAGCGCACAGCCAGTAACAGCTGGATAGTGGTTTTCAAAGCGCTCATCACCACACACCACCTCATGATGTACGGCAACGAGGTGAGTCCAAAGCACAGAGGTATGGAAGCCCAGAAGGGATAAAGATGACTTTTCATCTGGTTTCTTTTTATGAATAACACAACAACAACAGTGACATTTCTCTACCTATTTACAATATTGGAATATTTTTACATATTATGCTCATATATGTATGTAAGCTCTCCTAATGTAGTGCGCCGTGGTTTATTTTGAATATGCATACACACTTATAAAGCCACAAGTACCTTACCCTCCTATTTTAAGTCTTAATGTCGACAGGGATAGACATCTTTACCTAGATTGCATTGTTGGTTATGAATTAGTATTAAATAGTCAGTTGACAGAAAACTTATAAGCAACATTTTAGAGTAACTATTAATCAATCAAAGCATTTATCAAGAAAAGAAATGCCAAATATTTGACTGAACTCTTAAATTTGCTAAAATAAGTGTACATTTTATATCTTTGGATATACTTTAATTATTTTACAACCCCAATAATTGTTTTTAGTTCATAGTGACAATAATCAGCACATTGGTCCATGACTTCTCTGCCTTCCCCAACCCACCCACCCACAAATATGACAGAGAGCGGCGGTTGCCAGTTGTCCAGCGCGAGTTATCAATCTGTCCAGCGGCTGACATTTTGCTCACCTGGTCATCGTAACTCCTCTCCAGCTCCAGCAGAGAGTTTCTTTGAAGCCTTATCGTCTGCGTGTCCAACAAGGACCGATGAAGTGTCCGGCTGACATTTCAATGGCCACTGAGGCAAATTGCCTGACTCCGCCGCTCGCTCCTACAAGAGCAACAACCAAAACATCAAACGAGTTAAACCATGAGCGTCTCAGACCGGGAAGAGGAGCGAGGGCAGCGATTACTGCACGGCCATGACAGCTCCTCTGAAAGAACAGGAACAACAAAGGGTTTAGTTACATGAGGAGTGAAATGTTGTTCTTTTTTACAGTATGTCAGGGATAAGCCGACTGTGCCTGATCTGGAATTCTCACCTGAAAGCAGCGTGATTTGGAATCTTTTATTTCTTTGAGAAGGAAAGGTTACAGAAATAAAGGCTTGATAAATAAAAAAGGGGCATGTGGTAGTTTATTATTGGTTGGAATAAAACATGTGTTTGTTTTGTGGTTTCAGTAAAGGATTGTTGTTGTTAGTTTTGTGCATTTGACTCACTGTAAGCTCCTGGTGTTTGTGGACCAGGTGGTTTTCGGTTTCTGCAGCTAACTCCACTTGTGTCAAGTTCAGATTTCTCTAAGGGCAAAATGTCAATTTCATTACTTTAAGTCAACAAACTCTGCCGCTGTGAGCTCTTATAAAGCTGCCACTCTTCAAATGAACTCTTCACTCACACACACACACACTGCTGCTGATGTGTCTGTGTGGATATTACCTTGATATTGTCAGGGAGCAGCAGCAGATAAGACACTAACTCTTCCCTCTATTCTCCTCTTTTCTCCATCAGAGATTGATGCAGTACCTTGCCTCCAGAAACACGCTCTTCAACCTCAACAACTTTCTAGATAAGGCTGCACTACAAGGTGATTTAATGCCATTTGGCTGTTTGTAAACTCAGCAGTGCTGTTCGTCTCACAAAATGACTTTATGTCACGCTCCCCCCGGCTCTGTTACACCATCAATAAGCCTTTTTCAGAGGGAAAACACATCCCGGGATTGCAAAGCTATAAAAGTGCTTTTTCCTTGTGAAAACGAGATGTTTATGGAAAACAAACATTCATTGTCTTTTTAATTGAATATGTTCAAAAGAGGAAAGGTAAAATGGTGCCAGAGCAAGAAACAAGTTTTTCATTATGAAGGTAGCACACTTCATAGGAAAAGGATTATGGTTCTATAATCTGATTTGTCAACCAGGCAAAAAGTAATACGTCTCTAACTGCAGCGCCCCCTCTCTCTCCCCTCCAGGTTACAACATGTCAACTTTCATCAGACGGTACAGCCGCTACCTGAATGAAAAAGCCATTTCTTACAGAATAGCAGCAGTGGACTTCACTAAGATGAAGAGAGGGTAACAAACACACACTACTGACACCTCACTCATACATAAAGACATTATGAATCAGTTTAATCAACTCAACTGAACGTTACTTTACACAGTTCGACTTTAAATGATGGGGTGATTGTAATTTTACTTGTAAGCTCGATTTCAACTTTGTAACAAAACTTTATGATAAGCAGCAGCTGCTTTGACGTCACTAGTTACGGTATAATGGTGAATGCTAAAACATGTAGTTTGAAAGTAGCACAAGTAAAAAAGAGTTATAAAGGATGTGAACTGAACCTGTAGTATCTATAAAGTTGGGGCACATTAGCTAACATGAGCTACAATAAGTTACTCGTCAAACTCATAGACTGTAAATAAAGTCTTTACTTCTTCCGGTTGTGTAATGTTCAGGGAAAATCAGACTCTTTAGTCTGGTCCATGTCTTATCTGCTAACATGGAGGAGGTGAGATTTATAAATTATACTGCAGCCAGCCACCAGGGGGTGATCAAGATGGTTTGGCTTCATTTATGGGATACTCTCACATCCTTCATCTTTATATACAGATAATGTGTCATACCAAACTAAATAAGGAACCATCTGTTTTGAACTGAACATGCTATTATTTCCCTCTTCTTTAATCGTGTGCATTTCCTCATCATTAATTCCTGTGTGTTTGCTGTATTTGTGCTCCTGTGCTCTTGTGCGTTACCAGAGCCGAGGGTGTGATGCGCACCATGAACACAGAGAAGCTGATTAAGACTCTGCCTGTCATTCAGAACCAGCTTGATGCACTGCTGGATTTCCAGGTAAACATGTCGCTGCATCTTAACAACTGCAGCCGTGTCTGTTCATACCGGGTATACACATCCATCCTGAGTGATGCGCTGACAAATGGTCAGCGCTGCGTTACACACACAAGCAAGGAAACACACTCAAACTTGTAAAAACATGATATTGCTCTTCGCAAACAATGATGGTTGTGATTATTTGGATATGGAGCAGGAAGTAAGAACTGAGCGGAAGTGGTCCCAGGAGACACATTCAGGACATGTAAATGCCAGTTGTGAACAGACTGACTGACGGGATCTGTCAGGGACAGATGTCAACACCGGGTGTGAACAGGGACTGAAATATCTTGATCTGATTTTCTCCTCCTCCTCCTCTTCTTCCTCCTCCTTTAGCCCAACTCCAATGAGCTGACCAACGGAGTCATCAACACAGCTTTCATGTTGCTCTTCAAAGATTCCATACGGTTGTTTGCTGCTTATAACGAAGGGGTCATCAACATGCTGGGTAAGGCACACACGCCACAGTTCACACACATACAGTGTATTTATGGATGTAATGTCCCTGTGAGAGTCGAGATCACAAGACTGTGACTCCACTCAATCTTTCTCGATTGATTTGTCCTGCTACTGTCTCTCAAAGTTCAATTAAAGGCGATAAAGATCATCTTCTTATCTCCAATTAATTATAAATCCAGTGAAGGGGAGAAGACCATCGCACGCTTTGCAGCAAAGTTGATTAAATGACTCATTACTTAATTGACCCGATCTTTATAGTAAAATAATTTGTTTAATCACTTGATGGTCAGGGACATCAGGACCGATTCAAAACAGAAGCTACCCCAAATACTTTACCACACACTCATTAGCATTATCATGAAACATCTCAGGGACCTAGAATACATAACAAAAAAGGTATTTGTTGCATGTTTACCTGTTTTTTTTAGGGGTGTATAAATAACAATTACGCTCTTAATATGGTCTTATTATCCACAGAGAAATACTTTGACATGAAGAAGAATCAGTGCAAAGAAGCCCTGGAGATCTACAAGACCTTCCTCAACAGGATGACCAAACTGTCCGAGTTTCTCAAAGTGGCTGAGGTAACGTCTGTTCGTGCTCCTCTAAGGAGGAACCGCAGAGTTAAACACCACAGGAGAGGGCGGGAACATCCGTCTGGAGCAAAAACTCAACGGCCTCCTCTCTTCTTGTTCGAACACTAAACAAACCTTCTCTGATTTTCGGTTTCTAACCTGCAGCATAAAAATGCACTTTGACCCGTTGAGATTTGCTCCAGACTTCTGTTTCCCTTTGGGCTCTGATTCATGGTCGATATTTTCCAACCCGAATCGACCGTGGATCAGCGTCTTCTTCTTCTCCCTTCCTTCTTCTCCCTAACCTTCCAAGTCTTCTTTTTGCATCTAGATTTTCTGTCCTTCTCTTGCCCTGACCTGGGGAGGGGGTTATACTCCGAGACAGCGATTAATGGCTGAGTTTTTTTAAGCCAATCAGAGAGCCACTCATGTTAGAGCTTCCAGCTGAGGGACCCCTTTCGCGTGCTGCCTTGTTACATGCCTGCACTGCATGCCCTAAGCAAGCTCCTCTCTCACTCTCTCTGTCTCCTCTTTCTTTCTTTATTTTATATCTCCCCTTTCTTTAGAATATATATTTCCTCATAATGGCTGTTATTAGCATTTGCAGTCGTCGCTAGGCTTCACAGTGACTATCAACAGTATTTATCCTCTGCGTAGCATTTATCCCGTGCGCCATCTCCAAAGGCTTTCCTCGCTGCTTGGTTTCGTTCCCATTTGGAAGAAGGTTTGGGCTGCGGCCGCTCGATCCAAAGAAAACCCAAATCAACAGCAGACTAACGTTGACTTTAAGGACCCATCCATTTTACCTGTCTAACAAAATGTGTGTTTGTCTGTTTGTGTGTCATCTGTGTCCCTCCCTCCTCTTTCTGTTCAAAGTCAACATTAGTTGAGTGTCTTCCTTTTGGATGTGTCTTTACCTCACGCAGTCATGTGACCTGTTGTCTGCCCTCTCCGCCCCCTGCCTGTTCAGTCAGTCGGTGTGTGCTCGGCATTCATTCCAAACCCGTCTCCAGATCTCAGTGTGCGTACGCGTGTGTGTACTTATAAGTGTGCGTGCGTGCACATGTACTGTATTTATAGGTGTTTGTACGTGTGTGCATGTGCCCTCCTCCCCTCCTCCTCTGTTGTCTTTCGTTGGTTTTCCTTTCCAGCCACTGCATGAAGTAATGAATGCTTGGGTTTGATTCTTCTTTCTCCCTCCTCCTCCTCCTCCTCCTCTTCCTCCTTCACGTGCCTCTTCCCTTTTTTTACTCTGTTGGGTTTTTTTCTTTTTGGTTTACTCCTTGTTTTTATTATTACATTGGGTTTATTTTTATTTTGCCTCCCTCCCTCCCTCCCCTACTCCCTCCTCCTCCTTTTTTGTGACACAGCGAGTTGGGATAGATCAGGGCGACAGCCCCGATCTCACACAGGTCAGTCCACATCTCATCTCAATCAGTCAATCAACCAGTCAGTCAACCAGTATTTAAATCCGTCAAGTCAATCCCATAATGCTTCATTCTAAACGCTCCCGTTCCCTACTCACCCTACAGACCTGCCTACACTGCAGCTGCCCCAGTTCTCCTCCTCTCTTCTTCACTCTCCTTAACTCCTACGCTTTTTTTCCTCCTCCTCTGTCTGAACAGTCTAGAATAGAGAGGAAACAATAAATGAAGACCTGCAAACAGCCTTGAAGCACCTTTCACAATATTTAAGCCTAAGTGCAGGAATTTAATTTCCTTTCCTCCTATTTGAATCTTTGCAGAACAAATTTGACTCCGAGGTAAGATTTTTTTTTATGACTTTAAAAGCAGCGTTTATGCAGCTGCCTCTTTTTTTCCTATTTTAGATGTCCACGACTGGGGCTTAGTATCTGTCTGAATTTGTCTCCAGCAGTCATTGTGGCATTTTCCCAGTCTAAATAATCAAGGCTTGTTTCTCATCATGCAAAATAAGTCAGCACAACTTCCTGAAACATAGTCCAACCCGAGCAGTGTTCAGACCAATTTCCTGAAAAGATTACGTCCCGTTGCATTAGCTGTGGGGAGAGCAGCGAATGGTTTTGTATTAAGTAGGTTTCTGCAAATATGACTTGGGTAGGTGTACATAACGCCATCATAAGCACTGCACATCATGCAAAAGGCCTTAAATTCGACCTCTTCTTCATAATTGGAATGTCCAATATCTCAAATCAGGTCAAAACAATGAGAAAGTGCGACTTTATTTTGAATGAACGTCATGTTTGCAGTGCTCATGAAGACCTTATATGCCCTTATTCAACAACATAACGACCCATGCCTATACTGAGCCCTAGATATGTGTCTGTTTTACTTTTAAACTCTTTAGCATATTCTAGATTTCTCTGAAGAAGGATATCAAGAATTCGCATTTTACTCTCTTTTCCCCCTTTAAAATAAGTATCTGAGAAATCTTTTCTTTGCTTGTTGTGTTTGCATTGTGTTCTCTTGGCGCTGAAATGTGAGACTCTGGGGGTGAAAACCGTGGTATCACATGATGTCAAAACGAACCCATCCATCCCTTTTGTTTATCAATGAAAAGTGGCTGGCCAGCTGCTCAATGTGTATACCTGGTTTTTCACCAGATGTTTACATTTCACGAGTTAACTTCCTTGGCTTCCAGTCGGAGAAAAAATGACGGCGCCTTGGTTAAGTTGCTGCCTCAAATCTGACTCTTAACCTTAAATGGAATCCACGGGTTAACTCCGAATTTTTTGGGACTGTGATTTTCTTTCTGTGTGTACGTGTATTGTTACGCGAGCGTCTGTGTGTGCGCTGCTGGCGTCTGCATGGGCTGGTTAAACGGTTCAGAGATGTGTGTTTGTTGTGTTTCTCCTCTGGAGCCCCCCCGCAGCCACGATGCTCTAATCTGTCCTGACCCGTCAGTCCCGCTGCGGACTCGCTTGCATGATCCAGGGCTGACGTGTGCATGCTGGTCAACCAAACCAAACCTGATGAAACCAAATGCAAAAGTACGATGAGCTGTCCTAGAATAGCTAACAAATCCTGAGGTGATGTCTTAATTTTGCTGCTGCTTCTGTGTGTCTGCGCGTATCTTTAAGTGTGTGGAATAAAGTGAGGAGGTGACGAGAGGGGAGTGAGAGAAAAACAATATGTCCCCCTTTGTCCGCTTGGCTTTGGTTCTAATATGACCTCCTCGCCTCCCCACACCCTTTAACCCCTCCTCGCAGGCTCCCAGCTCTCTCCTGGAGGCTCTGGAGCAGCACCTAGCTTCTCTGGAGGGCAGGAAGCTCAAGGACCTGTCCGCGGCCAGCAGGTACGATCAGATCAGAAAGATGCTCCTCAGATCTGTACTTGTGATCAATCTGCCACCGTTACGGCTTGTATACGTGTATTTACTATGAACAGATTCTGCTTGTGAATCTGCAGAATCTGTTGGCGAGGGACAGGATATTTGGGTCATGGCATTTCGATAGAGAGAGAGAGAGAGAGAGAGAGAGAGAGAGGAGAGAGAGAGAGAGAGAGAGAGAGAGAGAGAGAGAGAGAGAGAGAGAGAGAGAGAGAGAGAGAGGGGAGGGATGGATGGATAGAGAGATAGAGAGATAGAGGGATAGAGGGATAGAGGGATAGATGGATGATGGATGGATGGATGGATGGATGGATGGATGGATGGATGGATGGATAGATAGATAGATAGATAGATAGATAGATAGATAGATAGATAGATAGATAGATAGATAGATAGATAGATAGATAGATAGATAGATAGATAGATAGATAGATAGATAGATAGATAGATAGATAGATAGATAGATAGATAGATAGATAGATAGATAGATGGATGTACTTTATTGAGAAATTATTAAAATCATTTAACATCCCAACTTAAATTCACTTTGGTGCAGACACAAAGGCTTGTTGTGAACTTGTGTTTAGTGATCACTGGACGTTTCATCTTTGACAAATCATTGAGTTGTTGTAGCTCTATGAAGTAAAACTCAATAGACAGAGCAATGAGGAACAACTCAAAGCAATCTATAAACCCTGCAGCCTTTGCTAAAAATGTGTGTGTTTGTGTTTCTCCCCGTTAAGATCCAGCAACATGTCCAGCACAGTGTCCTCTCTCTCCAGCACTGGGATCTCTCTCAGCCGCATGGACGACAAGACGGAGGACAACAGGCTGCAGCAACACAAGGCGAGACATTTGCAAGACATTCTGTCACACCCACCCACACATAGAGAGGAGATAAGCACAGTGAATACTACACATAAACAACACTGTGCTGAATGAAACTACAGTGCATTTCCTACAGTGCACACACCTTTTCACAAATCAACTGTTTGTGTGTGCGGTAAACGCAACTGGGCTTGAGTTTATTTCATTCCACACACTGTTGTTGAAGCTGAATGAACAAGTGCATTAATCCTGCAGCACAGTGAAATACAATGTGTGTCTCCGGCTGTTTGTCCACAGTGCACAGAGCTGCACAGAGAGCCGAAGTGAACTCACAATCTAAACCCCTTCTGCAGTTTATTTGTTTTTGAAGGCCCAAGGGAATGGACATTTTTAATGGCTACGCTACTCGATGCCACAGGAAACTGGGATCTTTCTTTGACTACAACTTTAATCATGTTCTCTCGATGCTTTCCGTGCAGGAGGACGGCCATAAGGGGATCGACGCTCAGACGCCCAACGTGTCCCCTGGCACCCAGTCAGTGGGAAGTGCCAACAGCAGCGGAGGGGCCACAGATCTCTACTGCAACTCCCCCATCGTACCCATCAACAACCAGTGAGTCTATCTCACACGTTATATGAGAACATCTTTTTTCTTGTGGGAATTTCAATAAATTTGGCACGTTCAAGTAGACTTCAAGAAGAAGTGATTATATTTTGGTGGTCAATGGTAAAGGTCACTTATCTTGAGAACACACAAATTTTGCAAAATTTAACGTGATACTCAGATGAAGTGATTATATTTCAGTGCTTAAAGGTCACTCTGACCTCATATGGATCTAGAAAATATGATATAGACTTAAACTGCAATGGTTGGCGAAGGCATACAACCAAAGAACAGTAATTCCAGTTATCCCACTGCGTCAACAATAGACCTGTCACTGTAAATCACATTTATATAAATAATTTTTTTTAAAGTTACATAAAATAACATGATAAACACAACTGTGCTCTCCGTTCCGTTTTCCTTCCTGCAGTGTGCCAAATCTGACCAGTGAGCTGTTCACCCTGCAGCCAAACTTCACCCACATCCAGACCACACACACTGTGCCCAACAATAACAATGCCTGGGGAGGTAGGATGTGCACACACACACACACACACGGACATATATATACATACATATAATCATGGAGAGTACACATAAGTACCCTCTCACTCATACACCCTCTCTCTCTCTCTCTCTCTCTCTCTCTCTCTCTCTCTCTCTCTCTCTCTCTCTCTCCCTCTCTCTCTCACTCACTCTCACACACACACACACACACTCTAGACATGGATAAGCTGTGACAGTGAGTTGTTTTGTGCGTTTGACTCATTTCCCCTCTTTTGTCCATTCCATATTACCACGGTAACCTCTGCGTGTCAGGTGACCTGCTGAAGCCAAACCATCCCAATCAGATACACAGCCCAGGAGCCCAGTTGTACTCTGGGAAAATGCTGCCCAATGATTTGGATTCTTCATTAGCTAACCTCGTTGGAAGTGAGTGTCTCTCCAAATGTCCAGTCATCGCCCCCTGTTCCATTCCTGATTCACTCTCCCTGCTCTGTGTTGTTTATTTCTCAGCTGATGTTGTGTTTGTTTCTATTTTTTGTTTTCCTTCTCTCAGACCTGCAGTTTGGGGGAACGCCAGCGAAAAAGTGAGTGGGTTTTCCTCACAACTAAAACAGAGCCCTGAGCGAAACTCTGCTGTCTGTTTAGACTCCTCACTGTTTAATCTCCCATATGAGTCACACAATTAGCACCTGTAAACACTGTGTGTGTGTGTGTCTGTGTGCATCAGGCCGGAGCTCCAGTGGAGTCAGCTGGTGGAGAAGAAGCCAACAGGAGGAAGTAGCTGGCAGTCAAAGACCATGTGCACCAGCAGCAACTGGACTCACACCGGCCATCCCATGGCACCTGCCCCCATGCAAGTCCCTCAGATGGTAAATTAAAACCTATGTTCACGTGGTCATGAAGTTCGGACATGCACCCTTTACCCCGGGCACATCCTCACACAAGAGTCGCCAGTAATGATAAAACATCCTCTAGACAATCTGACACCATGACTGTGGACAGTTAGATTAAATAATATAGATATGTTCTCATCTCGAAGACCAATCAAAGCGCTTGACAGTAAACACATTACACAGCTGTCTTGCCAAAAGACTCTTTGCCGGGATCCGGGAATCAACCTTTCACCTTCTTGTTAGTGGACGACCACTGTAAGTCTGTAAATGTGTTTTTTTTTGTCGGTGAAGCACTTAAAAGTGTTCGGTTCAAATGATCATCTTATCAGTGAAGTCGGCTTTAAAGAACGATATGTGTTATCTCATTCTTGATTTTAATAAATTCAATTTATACCTGTTTGCCAAACATGACATTGTGCTGCATTCAGGGCTTTTAAAGGAGCTCAGACATGAGCCCGCGTCCTTTGTGCTCTGCTCTAATTACCCACACGTCTCTTCCATTCAATCTGGCTTCATATTTTTAATTTTCAACTGATTGACCTCTCAACTCAAAACGGTCATTTGTTGAGCAAATGGATCGGAAAGCCGGCGGCATGACTCGAATAGAAAGTGACTGGAACGTGAGGAATAGTTTAAGCTCTGGTTTTTCGTATCTGCACATCTGAGATGAATTCTTTACTCAGACTTGCATTTAAAACCTTTTTTTCTATTCTCCTTTTCCATACCTTTTCACAGAATGGGATGATCTATACTGGCTATGTAAGTACCTTTCATTATTTCCACCATTTTCCTTTACTTTACTTTAAAAAAAACTCAAAATGAACTTTTTGGCTTTTTGTGATGCATTGGCACTGCTCACATTTAGTTGTTGTGTTATGGAGCTGTATTGCTTCCACACCAGAAAAAGAAAAACGGATCACATTATACCATGAAATATGCATCATAGTAACATTATGTTTTTCATATTATAACTCGATAATTTCCTGATATTACAATAAATGTCTTTATTGTTAATATCATGTTACAACGTGATTATTACAATAAACTTTTCACGTGACATTACACTGATCCCTTTTTTCTGACATGGCAGCAATATGCTTCTTTACTATGACAGATGAATACTTAAGAAAGTAAAAGGCCGACAGTATCAGGATCATGTTTGTAACTGATTCTTCTGTACAGTCTGCAAAGGCTAGAAAGTGATCTGTTGTGTTTTTCTGCTCAGGCTCCAGCACCAGTGGCTTTTCCTATGACGTCACCCCAAGTGCCTATGTATGGAATGGTAAATGAAGTCCTATCTCAGTCACGCATTCACAAATCTCTGATTAACCTCCCGCGGGCTCCGGTCCAAGCGGCACCCAAATTATCCTGTGTGTTCCCTCGCCCATTATCCCACCTTCAAGCTCTCTCACCTGTCGTTTCGCCAGCTCCCTCCTCAGATGAGTCATCAGATGGGGGGTGTTCCCATGATGCCCCCACAGCATGTCATGTACAACCAGCCGGTCCTGAGACCTACCAATCCCTTCGGACCCATGCCGGGGACACAGGTAACACAAACACACACATAAAGACACACACCTACAGTTGATGCGTTTATTCATTTATATGCAGCAAGGCAGGGGGCGCCTGACCCGTAAGAGCTAAAAATAGACATAAATTTGACTATGGAGAAGTGTGATATCTCTCATTAGGCCTCAAGTCAGAGAAGCATGATATGAAGGATTTGATGTCGTCCGTTTCTAACTCACTGTCCTCGTGTGGCGACAGACGACTATTGTCTCTATGTCGGATTCTGTAAATCTCTGGGATGTTAAGAACCATCAGGGAAATGTACGTTGAAAAAAGAAGTTAACAATCAACACTTTTCATACTGAAACAAAAATAGATGAGGTGCAGAGAGACAAACCTCATTTATCTATCCTCAAAACGACCGGGTTGCATTCGAACATCCTAAATTGATATAAAATACAAGGACACAAGAGTGATTCCTTCGACAACTGCTGCGTCTATGCCTCGTGTCTGCAAGTCTCCTGGAATCATTGATGCATTTATTCGAAGCCACACTTAAAGATTGATAAGTCGCTCTCTAGCAGCGGACCCCCCGGAGAAACAGGATGAATCATGCTGTCAGATAATTTGACCAGCGAGTGTGAAAAGGGTTTTTCACTGCGAATAACCAGTAGTTGGTGCAGCGACAAGACTCTCAGCAGAATAAACAAGTGTATTTTGAGCATTTATTCAAAACAGAGCTATATAATTGCTCACTGAGCATGTACGGCCCCTAGCTGCTGTTTTCTTGGCACTGCGGCAGGTAATATGCTTGTCAATAGATGCCTGAGCACTTGATGAGTTGTTTTGTTGAACTGAATTACTCTCTATTCTCCCCCGGTCCTCTGCAGATGCACTTCATGTAGGGATGATCTCGTAACCATGGCAGCAAAGCTGAGAAGGAGAAGGCGAGAGGAAAGAGATGGAGGCAAAGAGTCAAAGAAAACAAATCCAGAACCAAATCCCAGTGCAGGAGGAAGGAAGACAAAGACAGAGAGGAAAGAGGGAGCGGAGAGGAAGAAGGAGAAGAGGACCAGAGGATGGATAAAGGATGAAATGCTGATCTCTCTTTCCGTGGCGCCTGACCCTCTAATCTCCTCTCCTCTCTCCATGTGGCTACTGATCTCTCTGTCTTTGAATCCATAATGCCGGGGCACCAGAGGCTCCTCGTCCGTCCCACTCATCCTCTGTTTGATTCGCCGGTTCAGAAGGCGAACACGTCCTGTGATGAGGCTACAGAAACTGACAGCTCAATGGAAGTGCAGACGCTCTACAGGCCACTTCCTGACCTCCTCATCCAGATCATTTCCTGCATTAAAAAACTGACCCTCCTCCCTCTCCACCCCCCCGACTGAATCAAACCTGGAGGACGCGCGCCTCTTTCTCCGATTGGATCGTTTCCTGGCACTTTACTCAATGTGAACTTTGCCAAGGGTGTGTGTCTGTGTGGGTGATTTTAGCATTCTTGTTTAGATTGGTTCCCGGTTGCGTGTCATCCATCACCTGATGTCAGAAGTAATCGATTCAAATGCAAGCGTGCGTGTCCCTTTTTCTACATTTCAGTGTGCTGCATCAACATTTACTGTTTCGAGTCTTTTTACGAGCTCAATTTGTTCTTAATTGCCAACGTCACATTCAGAATCTAGCATGGAAGGATCATTTGCAGGCACGCTTGTGTGTGTGTGTGTATGTGTGTATTAATGTGTGTGTGTGTGTTTGGATGGATGGAGCTGTGTAGGGTAAGTACTGTACGTTTCTCTTTTGGTACCTGATGTCATTACTGTGTTGCCAGGTACCAACGTGTTACTGCACTGGAACTAACTGATGAAAGCACTGAGCCACAGCCAGGCATCATATTTGGATGTAAACAAACCTCTTACACTAACTTTGCTACTTGGGGATGTGCTGTACACACTGTGTTCTGTTCTTTTTGTCCCTCCTCTACAGCTGTGCAATATCATGCAAACCCTGTCACGTCTTTTGCCACCCATCCGTAGCTTGTCTAGAAGCTGTTTCCTGTTGAAGTGTTGTACCTCTTGTGTGTCCACATCAGGTTTCTGTACAGAATGTTGTTTTTTTTGTTTGGTTCTTTCTCACCATGTCCTGTTTGACCCGTACTGCTCTAGAAGCAGGGGGAAAATGCACTGAGAGCCAGAGAGAGACGTGACTGGATATTAGTTAGATGACTCCCAGTCTTGCCAATCAGAAAAAGGTCTAACTCTCAATAGTAAGATGTCCTCCCTGTCCTGAGCATTCGTCCTTTACAACAATTAGTCTCTTGAGAAATCCTCTATGCACTCCAGAAAAAAAACTGGGTAGGTGTTATCACAGCAGCAGAATTCTCATCTCTCAACAATTGGAGGAGTTAAAAGATTTCGCCAGCACAGAAGTTAGTTCGTTAATGTAGTGTTAACATTTGAGGACAGGATTGTTAGAAGGTCAGCTGGAGGAGACGAGTGAAGACCAGACTGTCGGAAAGCCACTGAGGGAATCGTCTGCCGGTCACGACCCTAGCGTGGCCTGAAGGGAAAACGCACAGATTAATTCAGACAGCCGGAGGCGGGGGGCTTTAATGAGACGTTTAATGTTAATGTGGCTTTTCTCGCAGATCCAAGATCAAGTTAGACCCACAGACGGACGATATATATATATACCCTTATATATATATATGAATAGCACAAACCTGATAAGAGGGGACAATGCTCTGCTGCACAAAAACCTAAAATCATTGCTGGGATGTACAGTTATAGGGGCAATAATGAACTGGGGTTGAAGTCGTTTTCTATTGATTGTGTCTGTTCTATGTACTGTACGTGTGTTTGTGTGCACATGCCTTCCCATAGAGATAAACAGGGTCATGTGGCTCGGTTGGAGATGAAAGGGTCTCTAGCGAGCTGGTAGCGTGTACTTACTTAGCAGTGAGTGCTATTGTGACCGTGTCTCAGTCTGTTCTACACCCCCATCGCTTCAAAGTGGTTCTAGGAACACTCGTATGACGAAATGCAAAAAAACAAAGGCCAGAGTCGGCAGACCTGGAAGTGAATCTGAGGTGAACCCCTCCAGTCCGATCTGCACAGGGTGTTGATTTCTAACAAAGCCGCCAGAGAAATGTAAGAGCTGGATTTACGAGTCCACTACCAGCAGTGTGTTAGAAATCATCACCAAGCAGGCGGATATATTCTCTGAGGTTTCTAAATAAGCCGCAGCTGACATTTGGAAATCTCCTTTTGGAAAAAAATTTGATCACCAACCCCCCCCCCAACCCATTACTCGTTGTTCCAGTGGTTTGTCTTTCCCCGTCAGCTGAATGCTCTTTTCATTGTTGCACTTCATTCCCACTACGCAGCTTGTTCCATTCTGGGCCAACCTCTCTGACTGTTACTGTGTCCTCTGTATATAGGTAATGCCGTTCATGTGTTTTTAGACGTGCTCTCTCTGTAAAGTGATCGAAGCCCCATTGGATGACGTTACTGTATGTGGGACAACTTATTGCTGTATCTGTGTTTGAATGGTTGTATTTTGAAGGTGTCATCATCCAGGGATGGGTAGGGGGGTGGGCGGGGTTGATGTTTGTGATGTTTGTGTCCATCTCGAGGAGGAAGGGGGGTGGGGTTTCTGGGTGGGGGTGGTTCAAGGGGTAAATTATCACAACTGGTTTATACCAAGAGTGTCTTCATCAAGGAAGTGGACAGGACAGGGTCTGTCCTCTTCGAAACAGGAACATTTTTTTGCACCAAAGTCATCATCAAAGCGCAGCTTCTTCTTATTCAAGGTCACAATGGATGGATGATATCAGAACTCTAATGGATTTTTTGGTTCTTTTATTTTTAGACAAGAAAAACCTGTCTTTTTTTGCATGATTAAGTGTCGTCTTTTTATTGGCTTGTGTGCCCGGTAAAAGCATGACCATTGTGTGAACTCTCACTTACCGGTGTGTTTGGAAAAACGAGATTTTTTACTTACCTCTTGACATGAACCTTCATTGACATTCATAATCAACGGTTTTACAATGTAACTCGTTTGAAGGCTGTCTCGCATGCAGAAATGCAACTTGCAAGTAACCCATCAAACTTCAAACCCAGTTACCATAACTGCATCTTTGTAAACCACCATGGATGTCAATGCCAGATATCACCTAGCTAGCCAGACATTGCAGTCTTGTAAAATCGCTCTTTATTAAAGCGTTGCTATTTTCAATACTTATGTTTGAATGCTCGCTCCTTTTTCATACTACGCCAGCAGCATCATGGGAAGTCGTGATTGAAAGTCAAAGTACTGTATCTATGTGTTTGGTCTGGTCCACAGTGTGTGGTGTTTCTTAATGTTTGCAAAGTCTTGTCATGTCTGTCTCCATCAACTGGACTTAATAATTCCCAGTCGACTGCTTTACTTGAAATCAGGCTTGGATTCCCCAGAAGCTCCGACTTTATTTTGAGACAATTCCAGCAACCCAGGGCAGAATGTGTACAGAAGTGGACAAGGGGGTTTTCAGATGGGTAAAGTTTCCATCTGTCGTTCCATCAGTTGTGTCTCTGTACACTATATTTTTGTAGCCATGGCTTATTTATCAGTAACATTTACCTGAATGAACTTTTCTTTTGTTTTCCTCGACCCTGCTAAATCAATGTAAGACACACAGCATGATCACTTTGAAGCTAACCAGCACCCACAGTATTTAATGAGGTTGGATTTAGAATTAGCGGTTTGACAAAACCTGCTTCAATGGATGAGTATCCGAGAAAGTATTTTTCTCATTAAGTTTATAGAACTGAGATGAAAGGAGGATTTCTAAAACATTTCGGCTCCAGTTTCAGTTTTATAAGAGTCAGCACACACAATACTTCTAGATTCTCTCTAACCTAACAAAAACAACACTGGAGTGGTTCTTACAATGGGTTGCTTGTAGTGGTGTCCTTCATAATGGAAGATTCAAGTGGCTGCAGATACTTAACAGAGACCCTCGAAAAACAGTGTAGTCATCACTGAAACTACTTAAATCAACTAATCTGGCTGCTGGAAATCAGATGTTTCCAATGCAGAAAAAGCTTTTGTCTATTCAGTCTCACAATCCACTGTTTGTCCATTCAGGAGCAGTAGCATAAGCAGTATAGCATCCATCTGTAAACTGTCATTGTTGAGACCATTCAAAGTCTTTTTTAGCAGGGAGTGAGGTTCCATACCTTCTATTTCTTCTCATTTTCCTTCTGTTTGTTTTTTGTGAATCAAAGTGATTGAATTATCAATAGGTTTTGATTGTTATCAAATTATTGGTTTTTATTTGAAAAGCATAGGTTGATGTTTTTGGAAGAAAATGGAATAAAACGTCATCTCAAGCTGAGCTCAGTTAGTTATTTGATGCCTCCTCCGCAAACGCATTGGACAAATGATAACAGTGTCTAGACTGGCACTGATTCATGATGGGTTCAGTTCTGCAAGTGAAACTCACAATTCACATTAATATTCACACAGAGAAGTTCAGATGAAAGTCATTTATTGATAATTAAGCATTTCAAAGAACATGGAACAAAATGTAATTTAAAACAAAATGATAATATTTGTGTTCATTGTTATTCATACAAGTTGAATGTGGCATCAAAAATCGTTGATTTGGGTGGGGGGGGGGTGGGGGGGAAGAATGGGAGTCGTTGAACCAGCAACCGATCCTGAGCCGGGTTATTCAACTCTGAAATTGAGGGCCTACAGACGTGCTCTTAAGCAAGGCACTTAACCCCAAGTGGCCCCAGGGGTACACGTTTACAAAAACTAGAACAATGCATCCCACCTACATGTCCCACCTTCAGCTCTGGATGTGATTGCCTGGAACTCTTGAAAGACAGGCCGTCAGATACAGGAAGTACTAACAGCAATGTGCCTGCTTCAGATTTAGACTAAACGATGGCGTGCGTGTCCTCAACAGTTGGTGTTCGAGCAGTCGGTTGGTTGGGTGCTGGAATGTATGAGCAGAGAATGCTTGTGGAGAAACATTTTTTGGGATGTTACCTGGAAAATCGAAAGCAGGAAAAATAAAAAAATAAAAAGAGTATCACCCATTTGAAAAAAGATGGGTGATCCATTCCCAACTTTCTGAAATTCCAAACGTCGGATGAGGAATGGAAAGTGTGGCCAAAGGTGTGTCTGTTTGTGTGTGTGAGTGTGTTTTGTGAGTGTGTACGTGTGTTACAGGGAGGGGCAGGAGTGTGTGATCTGCGTGTTTACCTTAGTGGGGGGAGACCCCATCGTCCACAGCAGTTTCAGGCCTAACGCTGCTGTTTTCCCCATCCCACGCTACAGCTGCGTGTGGCGTACGTCCAGGGCAAGGGCTCAGTTTGGCTCCCTCCCACTCTAGCTGCAATAATCAGCAAGAGGAAGAAGGTGGCTGGAGCAGCAGCAACAACAAGGCATGCAACTAACAGTTCACATGGAGCAGGTGGAATAATGTGGAAATGTAGAGAGGCTATCTGTCACTTAAACCTAACGTAGCACTACCAGTTCAGGTGGCGAAACAGAAACAGGAGTAACTAGTGTGTGGTACAATTATGAACAGGACTATTGTCAGTCATCAAAACAACATTCAGGCGAGATCAGGTGTAGATTATGATCATTGGCCTGTATAATCTAGTTGACATGAATCAATGAACCCAAATACAAATGCATCTAGATATACATGTGGCGTCAAAGGACCCTGGAGGTGTGATATGGATGCAGAGCCAGCCAGCGATCTTAGCCATGTGTTTCTGTTGAGATCACAAGAGGGGGAAAAGGGAAAGGTCACGACCCTTCTTGGTACTGCTCGGGTAAGTCAGCTGCCTTTGCAAAAACCAAAACAACCCCCGGTGTTCACCTACAGAGACAGTCACCTCATGTCCAATCAGTGAAGAGCCCTACGCTGTGCACATCCAGCAACACACCAAAGCACAGCATTTAGAAGACACACACTCAGCCACTGAAATCATTTATCACCGCTTTACTACAATTTCTAGAATCTGCATTTAAACTTGTTCGGGACGTCTGATTTTACAGTGTGCTTCGGAAACATATGCCAGAGGCTCAACCCCACTCGACACATGCTACAAGTATGACAGTCTTCCTTCTCAGCCAATAAAAGGGCTGCCTTTTATTTACACAGACCGGTGCAACAAATCAGTAGTCCGACGTAATCTTGTCTACTAGCCATCTTCAACTGTTTAGGAGGAAACACAATCACTTCATCTTCAAATGAACAGTCAATATTTTTACCAAATGTTGGTTGAAATTACTTTTGCAGCTTAAAATATTTACACAAGTAGCAAATTGTACATTGTCTGAAAACTAGATCCACTTTCCCCCTAAATCTCCAGTGATTTACTAATGTGAGCTGAGGCGTGACGGCAGCTGATGGGACCGGAACAAAACCGATGGTAGGAAATGTCAAAGAAAAGAGGAAATTATTAATCTATCAAGGTTTGAATCTCTTGACATCATTGGCCAAACAATACTTGCAACCATTCTTTTGCAGTTTAGAAATTCAAATATGTAATAACAAAAACCAACACGTCTCTTTGGGCTGGATTTGAGTAGGATGGAGAACTTTCTGCTCACACAGGATGCTCCAACAGATATTCAAGACAAAACTAAAAATCTGGGGGGGGGAATGCAAATTACCACAAGATTCCTTCTTCTGATAACCTTTGACCTAAGACTGACACGATAAACTGTATTTTGTGTTTGCGTTGACTTTGATATACACGGAGAGGCTGGGCTACAAATAAAACAAGCAACGTAAATTATGACAACTCATGTAATCTTGAACCTGCACAGTCACAAACTGATGACATCCATCCGAAGTTAAACTAACTCCCACTTCAACAGCATGACCATCACTCTGGGAAAACAGGTCGGCTATAAAAAAAATATCTAAGTCAGGTCAGGTAACCACAAAATCTCTTTCTGAAACTGTGAAATTCGCTGCAAAGTAAACTGATCGACCTGCGACTGAGACCGTTTGAACGGTTTCAGTAGTTTGAAAAAACCAGTCTGCCCAGTGAAACCAGCCTGAAACATACTCGTACCACATTCCGGTCAATTTACAAACATTCTCAATGTTAACCAGGTGAAGATTATTTACTAAGAAGGCAACAGATGATGAAATGTCTCCTGTTTAATGTCTGGACAAACAGTCTGGCTTTTTACAAACAGGTCAATGTGACAGAATTCAAACCAAGGCCTGTTACATTCTCTACACAGGGCAGTGAGTTTTTGGACACAGATATAAATTTAAAATTGGTCATAATCATTGTGTACAAGCTCGTACAAACCTGAATGTCTGTTACTGCAAGAAAAGTTGTAACAAGTGGAAGAAAATATTTTGTATCCGTTAACAAAAAGTGCAAGATGGGTGAGTTCCTGATTTTGACATGGCACCACTCATCTGCTCAAAACAGATGAATAGTTTTTTGCGGCTCTGCATCTAGAAGTAATAGATGACGGTTACAATTTTTATTCTGCAAATTTTTACAATTATTTTAGGTAGAGTATGTAAGAGGCCTTAAACCAGCACTAAACAAAAAGCTTCAATGGAACCCAACCTTTCTGTAACTTAACCAAAGAAACGTTCAGCTGTGCCTCAGTAACATCAAACTAAAACTGATGCTTGAAAATATCCAAATATTAACTGTCCCACTCATCGCCACCTTTGTCCACTTGTTAACGCATATAATCAACCCTCTTAACAACGATAACCGACGGGCTGGCAAGTTACAGACTTGGGTAAAATGTACAAAAGGGGTGGCGCGCTTCATATTTAAAGCACATTCGAATTACAACCTTGCTCCCTCGGATTTTCCGCTTTAAACTGTCCCTCATGTAAATACACATGCACACACGCGAGCACACACAAACACACGCTCACACATCTGCAGTGTGGTAGGAGTGTGCTGGGGATGGAACTATCGATAAGGGGGTTCTGGCGTGTGGTAAGGGTAATCGTGGCGCTGGGGCATGGGTTGCCCGTGTGCGGGTGTCTGCTCATACGGTGTGGATGCGGAGTAGCCTCCCGCTGCTGTGTAAGCTCCTGATGAATCATATGCTCCGTAGCCTCCAGATGCGTCATAGCCAGCCGAGCCGTCGTAGCTTCTTGACGAGGCGTCGTAGTTCCCCGAAGCGCCGTATGTACCGGGCGGCGCGTAGGCTCCCGGTGCGGCATATGATGGGGGTGCCGAGTACGTCCCTGGGGGTGCAGGATTTGTGGACCCCTGCGTGGCTGGCGGAGGCGGAGGAGGTGGGGGAGGAGGATTGGTGTAGGCATACTGGAGGTACTGGTACTGTTGCTGGTATTGTTGCTGGTACTGTTGGTATTGGTGCATTTGCTGATAGTACTCAGTGTAAGACCTGGAGTGAAGGTGACCGTTGAAAACGTAAGAGGGAAGTAAAGGAGAGAAAGGTCAGAGAGCAAGTGGATGTTTTCAAACAAATTTGTGAAGTTTTGCAAGTGCTGTACAAAAACTATTTGCATTGAATTAAAATGTTTGATGTACCTAGCAACAGGATCTGACCCTTCAGGTGTGGTGGCAGCAGTGTTTTCCTCTGGTACGCCGGGGGGTGTGGGCAGCAGGGCCCGTCGTTTGGGTCGGATCTGAGCGAAGGAACCCGGAACGGGGTCAGGGAGGAGGGGGGCTCGGTTTCCTCTGATTGGGCTGCGGTCCCGCTCGTTTTCTGAAGACGCTCCCTTTCTCCCCGCCTGTTGCTCTGCCAGAACCTGATCAGTGAATACACATTACATGTAGAAAATTGTAAAAAAAAATGCACAAAATAGAAACTTATAATTTTACAACAAAAAAAATTAAATAACAGACCTTCTGTCCTTCCTGAAAGAACTTGGCTCTTGCTGCCTCAAACAGTGTTGTAGGATCTGGTCCATTCTGTGAATCCGATTCTTCAACAGTTGCGCTGGTTATGGTATTATGATTGGCCATATCAGTGTACACCTGGTCCGCTACGGAACCATATACCTGGCTGGCAAGAGCACCGTAAATCACCCCATCTGCACCTTTAGCACTGGTAATGCCCTTCAGAGCTGCATAGGTGGGGTCGAAGGCTGTGGTGTTGTAGAATGAATTATGGACACTTTGCTGAACCTGCAAAGACAAATAAAAGAAACCAGAATGTAAAACATGGGAAATATTCAAACCTGATTTAACACAACGGAAAACCAATGTCACATGATCAAGTACAGTGTATTCTAAAAGTTTTCAGATCTTTTCAAGTTTTCCACATTATGCAGACTCATCTTCAAATGGAGTCAATATATTTCCTTTCAAATCAATCTGTGCACAATACTTCACAATGACAAAGCAAAAACAAGTTTTTGGAGTGTACAATTCATTAAAAGTATTTGTTCCAGTACTTGGTTAAAGCACCTTTGGCAGCAATGACAGCCCCAAGTTGTCTTAAAAATTATCCTACAAGCTTGGCACTCTGTTATTTTGAAAGTTTTTTCCATTCTTCTTGCTGGACACTTTCTTATATCCTTACCCGGATCTGTGTCACGACCGAATTCTATCTTGCAGGTCTACAGACAATTCTCTCTACCTCATGGCTTTGCTTTCACTCAGACATATCAAATGTGAGACTTTATATAGACAGGTGTGTGCCGTTCCTAATTATCTCCATTAGAATTGAGTTGTAGAAGCATCTCAAGGGCCATTGATAGAAGTAGGATACACCAGAGCTCAGTTGCAAGTGTCATAACAGGGTCTGAATACTTTTATCTTTAATTTTTGACAAATTTACAAAACACTCCCAAAAACAGTTTTGCTTCGTCATTGTGGAGGAGTATTATGTGTAGATTTATGAGAAAAAATGAATTCAATCCATTCTAAGATGAGTCTGAAACAAAATACAATGTGGAAAACTCAAATATTGTGGTCTCATGTCCAGCAGGTGTAAATATAGCAAACTTCAAGCACTTCAAACCTAAAAGGTGTTGGTGTGGATGTAGCATTAGCTTACTTGTATGGGTAGTCCTGCAGCGGCCGCCGCAGCTGCTGCTAGCACCGCTGCTTGACTCTGGTGATGTTCTAATGATGGAGGAGGTCGGGGAAGAAGACCTTCTCTGCCACCTGGGAGCAGAAAGACATGACATGCAAGCTCTTTATAGCATTCAATTAAATACATAACATTGTTCAGTGAATCCTTCATCTCCAGCTTCTGATACAGTACCTCCATGATTGCCTCCATTTCCACCGGCGAGCTGGTTGATCAAAGGTTGTGCTTTGGACAGCTCTACGGCCAGCTGACGGCCCTTGAACATGGTCCCGTTAAGTCCCTCGATCGCCACAAGGGCCTCCTCCTTCCTCTCCATATGCACAAAGGCATAGCCGACATTTGAGCATAATCTTGCTGTAGAGTAGAGAGGGAGCAGTGAGATCAGGGATAGCGCTGAGGTCCATCATAAATTTTCCTTCTCACCATTTGACCATTATTAACTTGATGGATTTAACACTTTAAACTTTGAAACCCAGCTGTCTAGATAAAAATGCACTCACATAGAAACTTCTAAACAATCTGTTGTAATTATACAATATTCCCATTAGATCACACTACATTAAAACTAATGGCTCATTTCAATGTATTGAAGAGCTGGTTAACAACGCACCTTTGACTTTATCACAGTCTAAAACTCTTCCGAATGTTGAGAACAGCCCGTGCAAGTCGTCTGCGGAACATGTTGCACTGAGGTTCCCTACAAACACTTTTGTGGAGTTGGGTGGGCGAGCGCGGGATTCCTCTACCACCAGGGGTCTGCCCCTGTACTCTTTGCCATCAAGATGCCGTATGGCCCTGCAGATACGAGAATTACCTGTTATTACCAGGTGAACAGCACAAGGAACATAGTAACACAGCAGACATATTTGGTTATAATGAATTGTAAATTCTGCATTCTTAAATATGTATAATATACTTGGTTAATAGGTGTCTTGCTGCTCATCTTTAGAATAAATAAACGCCTGTCTTGTCTTAAGGTAAGTTAATCCTTTAGGTAACACAGTGGGGAAATTAAAAGTTAAAGTCGTGTTTGACAGTCGACTTTAACAGGCTCTGGCAGGTTGGACTGGAAAACCCAGCAACAATGTGATAAACTGGCTCAAACCTGATGAAGTGATTTGAAACTAAGCTTCCTGAGATGGTTAAAGAATATAGAACTTCATATGCCCACTTCGATTAGTCCTACAAATACACGAGAGGAGCGACTCCTTCATCACATCACACAGTTACCTGTCCGCTGCCCCTTCTCCCTTCAGGGTCACAAAGGCGTACTGTCGGAGCAGGGAGCAGGTGTTGATCTCCCCGTACGGAGCGAACAGCTTGGTCAGCTCGTCGTGAGTTGCATCTAAAGGAAGGTTCCCCACGAACAACTTCACGTGGTCGGTCATCTCTGAATCAACCAGACATCTGCAAGAGAGTAAACAGGACGCATCGGTTACGTTCGCCACGTAGGGTAGAGCTAATTAATGATAATCCAGGTTGGAAATGCAGATTAAAGCAAAACTATAGGACTATACCCTACTTGTTCGTTTTAAACTGGGGTTATTATTAATACAATAGAGTGTTTACATGCCCCTCTTCTAAGTGCACTCCCGCTAGCTAGCCGAGTGTTAGCTAAGCGGATAAAATTAACTTTCCCGGTCGAAAAGCTGATCGCATGAAGTTCAAAACAGTTTGGGAACTTGCTGGGTTCTTAAACATCAAACAAACACCAACACAAAACCTCCTGAATGAGACGGCGTGAGGCCGGTAACATTACCAGCATTTAGCTTGGAAACTACTGGCCATCTTGTGGAACGGCAGCATCGGTGACGTAGCTAAGCTAGGTAGCTAATGCTAACGTAGTGGGTTTTATCATTGTTTACTGGAGTAATTGCTACAGCTAGATGTATATGAATGGCACGCGCTGCCATAAAGACTATAAACTACTTCTGCTGCTTTCAGGTCGAGTCTAAATAAACCGGAGAAAGACGTTAAATACGGCAGCACGGTACCGACTTCTTACCCAACGCGGTCCCGTAGCTGTATTTCAAACCTCACTTCCGGTTCCGGTGTGTCGAGGAGGAGAAGAGGCGACGCATCATCAACAGACTCACGTAGGTCAAGTTCTTTTATTTTTAAATAAACAACGTGAACAAATACAGATTAACTTTACTTCAGCTTGGATTTAGTTTATATAGAAGTATTTGAACGTGAAGGGATTTTTACGCGATTTTGTAAATGTGTGTTTGTGTAATCTGATCGATGTTTACATGTACAAACACAAACAACACGTGAGAGTCAACAATAGAAGAAAGTGCAGCAGCCTTTTGAGCAATGTTTGCAGACTGAGAGAATCAGATGAGGGTTTTTATTGTTGTTTTATTATTTGATTTGCTGTGGTGTATTGTGCACAAGTATAAATATAACAAATGTAAAAGTAGGAAACAAAAACAACGACAAGAAAAATGTGAGCACCCAGGGAGGGATTTTGCAATATGGTGTAAGTTCACACACGAGACTGGATTGTGCAATGAAACGTTAGTCCGTTGTTTGCCAAGGGGGGTTATAGAGTTATCTAGTTTGAGTTATTTATTAGTTATAAGTTATGCAGGTTTTTAATCATTTACACTGTTTACAAACCATCACATTGATACAACACTTTACTTCAAAACCCCTTTTATCTCACTGAAAAGTCTAACCACTCCAGGGCCAGTGCAAACACTTTGAAGCAGTACTAGAGTTTTACCTCTGGGGGACGCTGTTTCTTTGAATAGACACATATACACACACAGGGTTATAATATAAAGTTAGATGTTAGGTGTTGTACCATGTATTTGTCCTGTATCACACATTGTACATTACTGTTTTACTATCTCATTAAAAACTCATTACATCAACAGTTCAGTTGAAGGTGTCGCTGGTCAAGCTACAGTCGGACTCATGTCTCACAGTTGGTACAGTCCTGTGGTGCAGGCATGTTTTCAACAGGTGAGGTCAGGCGGGGGGAGAAGGAGGAGGAGGAGGCGGAGGAGGAGCCAGAAGAAGGAAGCAAGACGACTCCAGACCTGTGGACTCACCGGAGTTAGAGGAGAAGTTGACTTTCCATCTAGTAAACTTGGCTGCTGGAAGAGATAAAAAAGGAGTATGGCATCATAAAGGGGATTAAGAGAAGGATCAGGCCAAAGAGGTAAACAACAATCCCGGCTGTGTTAAAGTGGGAATCTGTAGCTGATGTTAAAAGTGCTATGGTTGTCAGGAAGAGAAGTGTGTGCAGTTAGAAGAGGAAATGTAGTTTCACAGGAATGCACGCTGCAGATCCAGGCAGATGCTGGCCTGTAGACCACAGCCTTGACAGAATGGAAGCCATTAGACATGTTATTATATCACTGATAATAGTAATAACGCTTTATGTGGGGTCTGGTGTGTGCTGCATGCTTCCTCTTAGCCTTGAAGCCCTGTCTGTGCCTGAGCTGCTGCACTTTACCAAGTCTGGACTTGCTGTCTCAATCCAGGCAGATTTACAGCGCAGGTGTGTGTCTGCTGCAGGCCCACCTATCTCCCTGTTAGAAAGACATGCAGCATGTTGAGGGGTGCATGATCAGCTGCAGGACTATTCATAACAATGTGTGTGTGTTTGTGTGTAGATGGCACAGCAGGAGGAACCCCTGTATGATTTCCCGGAGCCCACCCAGTCAACAGAGAGGCCGTTCCAGGGGCATCAAAGGGGACAGGGCTCCTTGAGAAGCGTCAGCGTGCTGGACCGCCTCCTGCTCACGGTGCCTGTCTGGCTTCAGCTGTCAATCAACCCTGCTACCGCGCTGCACATACTGCAGAGAGAGCCTCCAGGGGTCAGATACACACTTAGTACTTAAATGGAGAAAAGCGCGCACACACACACACTCAGTGACCTTGTTTAGACCTTGATTTAACAACTGTCCTGAGATCCAATCATCAGACCATGTCCGGGTCACATGTGCCAAGCTGCCATAGCT
The DNA here is from genome assembly GCA_038501795.1 of Pseudopleuronectes americanus. Taxonomy (NCBI): domain Eukaryota; kingdom Metazoa; phylum Chordata; class Actinopteri; order Pleuronectiformes; family Pleuronectidae; genus Pseudopleuronectes; species Pseudopleuronectes americanus. Next base: position 14,449,207 of record CM076728.1, on the reverse strand, counting down.
TCTTTGTAAATCAAATTAATTGTTATGCTTCTCAGTGCCCATAGGTTGATGTGTTTGTGACCACTTTATAAACATTGACACTTTTCTAAAATTGGTGAAATCTTTTTTCATAGCAGAACTGCGCATTCATTCAGTCCCCCCTGACTCTGCTCTATTTTTCTCTCTCTCTCACTCACCGACACAAACATGTGTAAACTCAGACTGGGTAAAAACAGCATAATTTGGTCTCCACAAACTCACATACCTATGTGATTATTTGCATATAGAGCGGGGAAGTGTGATCCCATCACCAGGGGACACATTAAGGACATATATTTTAATGGGAGGTGTGTACAGACAATGTGTTTCTCTTTCTTGCCCGCTAATCAGTTGTGTCGTCCCGCAGACCTTCCTGGTGCGGAAGTCTCGCACATCTCAGAGAAACGTGCTGTGCGTGCGGCTGGTGGACGACAGCGTGCCGTCTTTCGTTCGGCAGTTTGGCATCAGGGAGCAACAGAGCAGTAAGTGCCCAACACTCTGAAACCCGAATGAGCTTTAAAATGTGTCTCATCTACAACAGAGACGGTGAAATATCTGGATCAGAAACGTATATTCACAGCAGTTTGATTACACATTCATGTCATATTAACACTTAAAGACTGATATCTTTGTATGTATAACATACTTTTAAAATGGTTGGATATTCAGTCAGTGTGCTGTTATAATAGACTTAGCCAGACTGGCATGATCCACACATCTAACGTGTAGATCACAGAAAGGATGAAGTTGACAGTCTCCCTGTTAACAGTAGTTTAATCATGATACAAATAACCACATTATCCCAGTAAATAGTCCATTAACCATAGAGGCAGTTTAACCACATCAATCCCATCTCCCTCCCCCCAGCTCAGTGTCTGGAGACTTCGGCCATCAGTTTTCCAGATCTGCCGAGACTCATTTCTTTCTACTGTGTCAGCAGGTAAGGCTTTAACCTTCTTGTTTCACAACATTCCTTCCACTTCTAATGAGTCACCATCAATTTTACATCTATTTCCACATCGCGTGTCCATATTCAATGATCAACAGGAACTGATATTGTGTGTGTGTGTGTTTCAGAGATGTATTACCTTTCCCTCTGGAGCTTCCTGAAGCTATCGCCAAGGCAACATCACACAAAGAGCTGGAGTCCATCTCACATATGGGAATAGGTTGGTGAACACAACTCATGTTTCCTTACACATAGCTTTTCTAACAAGAACCTAGGCCTCAAAGGGTTTATTTACACAAGGCGCTCACAAATTAAATATAAAGTTGCAGACTTCCAGCTGCTGGGAAACAAATCTAAACTCATCCATTGATTGATGACCTGTTGAGCCATTTATCCAGAAACTTGAGATAAGATAACTAGCAGCACAAGGGGAAATATAATAAGAATAAGATTAGAATAAAAACATAATCTAAAAATAATATTTTAATACAAATATTAAATACAATATATACCTACTCTATTTGTTTGTGTAATGTCAGTGAAAAAACGATTAATTCATATTATATATCACTCAAAATTGACCATTGAGCAAAAAATTATAGTTTCTACACACTGACAAAAATATCTGTATTGTTTTCAAGAGTTTTGGAGTTCACATCTAAACGTCAGAGGGCCAAGGGACGCTCCCAAGCCCCAGAAGGACAAGGAGAAGAAGCCAGACTCTGTAACGCCAGCGCCACCTGCTGCTCCTCCACAGACCAGGTCTGAAGATACTTCTAAGCCCGACTCAGACCACCAGCCGAAGACAGCACCTGAACCAGACGCAGCCACCAGTCAATCAGCTCCCAACCCCACTCTGTTCCATGAGTTTTGTCCAATCACAACACGCAGCCCCGGAGAGTTGGACAAAGGATCCGGCTTGGGCGCTCTCTGCTTCATCAATCCACTTTTCCTGCAGTCTCAGGACGTTTTGTCCCGACGGCAACTGCTCAAACGCAGCCTCAAAATTAGAATTTCCACAGAGACATCCACCATGCTGCCACCGCCGCTCGCACCACCACCTCCACCGCCTCTCATGCCCAAAACTAGGGGGAGGTGTAAAGCACAGAAAAAAAAACAGGTTGATGGAGGCGCCCAGCTCAGTGGAAGTCTTTCTCAGGGTGGGAACCCAAGTCAAGCCACCCAGGGTGATCCCACAGCTCCGGACACCTCAGAGACTCAAACAGAGAAAGGTCCTACTGGAGCGCAAACACAGCTTCTGTCTGCATCTCCTCTCTCCCAACCTGAGGAGCAGGAACAGGAGCCGGGTCAAACTAAAGCTCGAGCTGAGGGAGCAGAGGCTGCCCAGCTCCCAACAGTGATGGACCATCTCCAAGAGGACTCAGACTACATGCAGCCCTCTCCAATTATCAGCTTCTCCCAGCCTCCCTCACTCTCTCCCTACCTCCCCCCTTACATGGCACCTCCTCTTTTCCCGAAATCATCATTGTCCATCTCTCCTCGCGGCTCCCCCGGTATTTCTCCCTCTCTCTCCCCTTATCAATCCCCAAGCATGTCTCCCAAGGCCTCCTTCAGTCTCTCTCCATACGAATCCCCCTGTGCCTCACCCTCCCTTTCCCCTTATCAGTCTCCATCACTTTCTCCAAAGACTGCCTTCCCCCTGTCTCCCTTCACTGCCTCACCCTTCTCTCAGCTGGCGGAGCAGGTGTATCACGTACCCTCTGCCACAGCTTTAAGACCCGATCAGCAAAGATCCGAGCCAGACGCTGAGGAGAAAGGAGCAGCCACCGATGGAAATAAGGAGGAAGAAGATGAAACAAATGAGGAACTGGAGGAGGACAAGGGTTTGGTTTTACAGATGAATGCTGCTTTTCTTAATGACACGGACAGCTGCAGTTCCTTTAGCAGTCTCGAGGGGGCAGCAGAGACTCAAACTCACTCACTGCCTGATCAAAACAGTGTGAACCTCTAGCAAACCGAAATACAAGACTATTAAATATATTATGTGATATAATAAAGTATCGTGTAAAATTAGCACAGATATGTTGACAGCATTCAAGGAGCGTAGAATTTTTTAGACGCACACAACCAAAAGTCATCACGCAGATGCACATACCTGATGTTTTACATTTATTAAGGTTGTGTTAATAGAAATTTTGTACAGTTTCTATCACCCTGTTTCCCGTGCACACAATAAAATATCAGACAGATTTTTTACCTGACAGGGTTTCTGGATCTCCTGAGAATTAAATTGCAGGTTGGAACTTTCTTGAAAATTCATTGTAGTTCAGCATTAAATATCAGAATGATGCAACGCGAGTGGTTTGATTCTGACACACAATTCAGCTTCCTTTTGAAAGACATTGTTAATCCTTCAGTCTATTGTCATTATTACATTACATCTAATCATCATAAATAATTTGTATTTCATGTATTTTGTGGCTCTGGTAGAAAAAAAATCCACTAAGATCTTATCAAACAATTTTTATTGTGTAGATCAACACTACATTTCTTCAGTACACTTTTTTAGGCCTTCCAAACACAACAATATTTTTGAACCTCTTTTAATTATTATACCAATCCTGGCAAAACCTAGCATTAAGTGTTTTTGTGTTACCATAATATCATCTTAAGCTTTCAGATAGTCATGAACGCCGATGCTTGACAACATTTTTGGAAGAACTAGTTGTAAAGATCCTTTTTAGCCAAAAGTAGAGACAAAATATTTCTCATGATCATTTTGGGAAGATTTTTGAAGCCAATTTGTGACCAACAGTGATTTAAATAGACAGTTATACCCAGCATTTGAACCGTCAAGCAGCACTGATTTAATGGAAACGTAACAGTACTTCTTATCAGAAAAACTGGTGCTTTAAGATTATATGAGCTGGTGTCTTTTGACAAATGTGTTGTGGCTTTGTTTGTGGTCATTTAGTCTGTCTATAGAAGTGTCCTCTTAAAGTTTTCTTTTTTAACATCACTTCTTTAATCACATTTGGCTAAAAAAAAATGTTGAATTTAGCTGGAATTTTTGAAGCCTATGGATGGGACGTCCATCAACACCAGCAGGGGGCGTCTTTTTTGCTCATCTCCAGAAGGTCGGCCTCCAGCTTCTCTGCATCGTCCTGGAAGCGCTCAGTGAAGGAGCAGATCAATCCTTCCGCGCTGCCTTCATATTCCACCAGCTCAACACTGTCCCCTGGAAACCACACAGTCAGAAAAAAAACCACTGAATAACTATCCATCTATTAACGAATGCGAGATAATCCCCCTAACAACAGGTCAAAAGTACACACCGTTGACTTTGGTGTTGGCCTGGACAAACATCTTTCGAGCTTCCTTCCTCAGCAGCACTGTCTCCCGAAGACGCAAGAAGTTGTGGGCGCCGGTGTCGCTGACAGTGGAGTAGAAGGCGTACAGAGCCCGGCCTCCTTCCACATCCGCTGTGGACTTCAAGACCTGCAAACAGGTGGAATCATATTAATAAAAGAGGTCGGTCGAAAACAACAGTATGATACAATCGAGAGATATTTAAAGTAACTTTCACAACACTTAATTCATCATGTCAGTCGGAGGTTGCTTAGCTTGCCAGTGTTTGACCAGTTCAATTATGATCTATGGTAACAAGTCCATTAGATCCACAAATCTTACCTATTAACAAGTAAAATTAGTAGGTTAGTGAACCCAGTTTCATTAATAAGTTTCTGTTTATTTCCACAATATTACTTTAAAAAAGAAGTAGAGATTTACCTGCAGTTTGCAGAGGAACCTGTGGATGGCGTTCTTGCCCACAGTGTGGATCTTGCTCCGGTCCAGTGTGATTCGAGCGTCGGGCTTGCCGTCCGCCCCGGTCACTTCCTCCAGGCCCACCAGGCCCTCCCCGGCCTCCAGCAGGACACACAGGATCACGAAGCGGGCCTGCATGTGAGCCTGAGACAGACGCACAAAACGCACACGTGTGACATACAGTGTGTACACAATCTGACACTAATGTTTATACTGAGGCAGACATACTATAAGCTGAATTATAAAGCAACACAGACACATGAGACTGAGCCAGTCGGGCTGTGAGAAACAGACGGTCCCTGCATGGACGTCTGTTGTAAACACTGATCGCCCGACACTATGCGTCTCTGATATTCTACATAACTGAATGAGTCATTTTTAGGCTGTGAGCCAAGGCCTGTTTCTACGGGCCAATTATCCAAGTATAAACTCTTTGACTGATACAATATTATAAATATTTGATTGTTCCTTTACCATGAGATTTAAAGATTTCACACTAAAACTTTTCAAACAACCACCACTGAATAAACTAATGACTTTACAACATAGCAGATGTAGAGTCAAACTACCAAACTGTTCTGCATCAATCATGTGATCACTCGAGTTTCTTATTAAATTGTACACTTTTCTGTCAGAAAGTCACTTTATAAATGTGTCTTATTTCTCACCCTCATCCAAGAAATTTTTACTCTTAAATTAATACTTAAGAAAAAATCCCTTTTTTAAATGTGTTTGGCTTTTATATGATGAAATACATAGACAGATCTATATATGAGCACAATAAGCAGTCAGTGCCGTGACTGAGTAAACAAATGTCATTCTGAACAATTGGATACGGCTACCAGGCTTTGTGATGTCACAAACCTAAGAAACCAATCCTGTCAACTTGTGGGTGGAGCTCAGTAGCTGTAAAAGTTTCCTTAAGTGCAGGTGATCACTAATTTGTTTATCTCAGTCCCAAATAGAGAAGGAAGAAGTCAATCGAAGCTATTTTAAGGGGACTTCTTTATAGAAAAAACATTAAATATGTAATTTTAACGAACAAATAGTTTGGAGTGGGCCTATTAGTGTAGGACAGGCCGAGTCCAAGGAAAGAGATGGCTAGAGGGATTACCTGTCTCCAGTTCTTGCTCTCAGTTGTGTAGAACTCCAGGCCCAACAGTCCAGCTCTGACCATACTGAGCCAGTTGATATACACAACATCCTCGGCGTCCTCGCCTTCGTGGCCAAAGATACTGGAACACACACAAACAAACTTTTTTGTATATGTCTTTGATGTGTAAAAAACATTTTTGTAGTCTACATTTTTATTTTTCTATTGGCTTGCCTTGAAACATAAATCACAACCAATAGCGAATCACGGCGACATACTTCATTCATTTTGAGGTTTTGCGGCCAAAGTCTTACATCATAAATAACAGTCACATCTAAAAAGCCACGTATTCAATGCAGCACTAACTTCCCAGACGTGATTAACTGAATGTCACTGAGCAAAACAGATTCAGTATCAACAACTCCGTCTGCTGGCAGAGGATCAAACGTAAACGGGTTGCCGAAGCCTTGGATACAAAATTTAAAAAACTCCTTTTCGTCCTCATTCTGTTCCTGAGAGATGAAGGAGGTGTTGCTCCTCTGCCGCTCCTGTCAGCATCCACTGTGCACGCTTCGCTCTGTAACTTCTACATTTAAAATGTACAGAGATACAGGTTGAGGATTTATCAACTATTCAACACATACCTCAGTACTTTCTTGATGAGACACAGGTAGAGTCCGACACACTCGGCGCGGCATTCTTCGTAAGAGGAGGCGATGGTGGAGAATTTACTGTCCCACGTCTCGCTGCCCCGATACCAACTGGACACCTGAAAGACAAACTCACACTTATCAGTCGCTTGTTCACCAGCTGGATGCAAAGTGAAACACTGTTGTCTGTGCAGTGAGCAGGTAAATGTACACACGCAAAAGGAAAACTCACCGGCTCTCCAGTCTCTGGGTTGATCACCTTGTTTTCGTCGAAGTTGAACTTGCCTTCGTCATCCTTCGTAAATAAAATTTAGATTATACAACTCTAAACGTCAAGTTCCAGTTAGTGGTATATGAACTGCATTTAAAATGTTGCTGACTGTATACCGTTTACATTTCTTTCCTTAACGTAACATGGAAAGTTAAGGGGAACAGACATTTTCAAACTTAACATTGTGGTTGTTGTTCTCAGCTAATTGCTTGTGTATGTGGTATTTAACATTCATGTGACCACAAATGGTGCAGCCTAATTCTGTGGTGCTGACATCACTTCACTTTAATGGACACGCGACCGCAGTCAGTGAACTGTTTTCCATCAGGAGACAGTATCAACTACACAAAGTACAGCCACAGAGAACACTTACACAATAAATTACAATCACAATATTCCCATGTTATGTATCACAATTCCATTTACAGGATATAAAACCATATGTTTGACTAACCTTGACAAACAGTTTGCCGCTTCCATGACCCAACAGCTCATGAAGTCCAACCTGCACCTCGAACGATGGGCCCTTCCACTTGATAAACAGATCCTAGAGCAGCAACGCACAAACACAAAGGATTGGAGTGTGTGACAGACAAGAGCAGGTGTGTAAGAAACAGGCTGGTGTGTTACCTTGTCCTCCTCTTGCAGGAAGGTGAGTTTTTCTTTCTGTGTAGCGTAGGCCACAGCCAGCACGTTGCCTAGCGACACGTTTTTAAAGCCCTCTGACTGTCTGATGTCGTCGTCTGTACAAAAACAAACACTATGTAAGTGTAGTTCTGCACTGTAATTTCACAACTTAAAACCATGTGAAATGGGTAAATGTGAAGCTTTTCAACAGCGTCTGACATCTCAGTGCACGTACAGTTGGGGATGTTGATGCCAGCTGGTATTCCACTGCCAGCGAAGGTGAGAACATCCAGGGAGGTGAAGTCGGGTTTCAGGAACGTGTCCTTCTCAAACTCCCTGGGCCACGGCAGCTCAGGGAGCAAGACCTCCGCGGAGCTCACCAGCTTCGAAAAGCGCTCGCTCATCGCCTTGTTCACCACAGCAACAAAACCTGGAAGTGAAACCACAAGACCGGAATTAAGAAGAATAAAAAAAACCACAACCCTAACAACGAATCAGAAACTAAAACACAGAACTAAAGATAAATCACATTAAGACATACTGTACACCAACTTTAATCATTCACACATGAGCCGCTCTCTTTGAAAGTGAGAAAGCTACATTGTATATTATATACAATTACAGATTGACAATGCTGACTAGTAGCATTAAGACAAATCTTATTTTTGAACACTAAATTGTGATGACGATTTAATTTGAATTTAAATTAGTGCCCATTTTTTTTACATGTGGTTAAGTAATTGTTTTAGTTGCTTAGTGACAAGGTTAATATTTCCCCAATTGTCTTAAACTCTGTATCACAGCCATAAAACCTGGAGAAGTCCAGAGTCTCACTATCATCAGTCAGTGTAGAGTTACCTTCAAACTCTCCTCTGGAGCCAAACGGGTCTCTGTAGCTCTCGATGAAACCTATGTAACTGAGAGAAGAAGAGAAGGAGGTGTCATAGGGAATAAAGGGCAGAGGGAGAAAGGATCAGGTGATTTACACAATAGAGTTTGATTTAACAGCAGATTCAAAAGGTCAAAAACCAAGAAATACTAAAAATTAAGGTTTGGTGTACAAGGAATCGAAAGATTGATAAGGCAATAATTCCTCACAGCCTTATATTTATATATTTGAATGTCTATATTTGGCATTTTTCTAGTTGACTGGTTTGTTGCATCACTGCTTTCACATGCACCTGGTGATGTGTTTAATATATTTGGAGAGTGAAATGTTTTGAATAAACAGGCAACCAGTGATCGGTAGCTGCAGCTGCTGGGACTCATCAACACAAGTGCAGTTGTTGATCACGACTACAGCAATGACAACTGATTCTCCAGTTCAGGTTCTGTGCGCTGAGTCGAGCTTCATTGAACTTTGAATAAACAGGCGAACAGCTCTTTGTGCAGCCGGTCTTCAGTCACTTTTACGGTTTCAGAAAGAAAACTGCAACGGTGATGCCACAGGCGAGACAAACAGCCCAGTCCAAACAGGCATGTTTAGAAACCTGCAATGAACTACTAGTTTAAATAAAGAGTCCTCTTGCATCATATAATTAAGTAGCAAAGTCCACAGATTATCCTGCTGTACACTTTGGTTTCAGTTATACACAACAACAGGCTTGTTTTCTGCATTAACTCAATCTTTCATAAATATAATAAAACACAATGTTAAAATGCTTTTTCATCAATTGTAAAGACATCAATGGTTCCTTCAAATTATGAGTTCTGTGGTTTCATTTCCAAGATCCTTTTTGTAATTAAGCAGGCTCAAAAAATAAAGAAGCCATATTCATTTCACATGTTCAGAAGATGTTACTTGGGCTCAGCGGACTCACCTCTCAACAATTGGTCCTTTGTCTTTGATCCAATAGCGTGAGCCTTCTTTGTGGGCATCAACTGAGCCAAGGGTGAAGCTGCGTTCGTACTCTTCCAGCATCTTTCTCTGGTTCTCATTGGCAGCGTAGCCCTGTGTCGGAAAATTTGGAAACAGAAAAATAATGTTATAGTGGAAAGGTGGCAGAGGAAACTGTTTCTAGGAAACTTGGATACATGTCATATTGTTAAATCAAGTTCATATTCTGGTGAATTTTTGGGAGCGCAGACTAAACATGGACTACACACCCCATTTGTTTCCTGATCTCTCACCTGTGCTTGTTGGAGGTAATAGCTGACTTTCTCCATGAGAGGAGCGTAGTCTCCTCTCTTCACAGTGAACTCTTTGTCTTCAAAGGTGAAGCTGCCGCAGCACGACTCGCCTTCACCGTCCACAGCACAATCTGAAGCAGCAGAGAAGATTTAGACTGTAAAGCATCTTCAGCTTTCTCCAGTTCAAATGTAAACAATAGTTGTGTATTTGAGATCATAGGGTAGAATATCTTTGATACAACATGAGGACTAACATTATGTGATACAAGTTCACATATACATATTATTCTGTTTCTCATGTGAAACTCAGTTTAGGTCTTTGCAATTCTTACCTTTCTGCACAGCTGAGGCCAAGCGCACCTCATAGCAGGCCTTCCCTCCATTGTCCTTCTTGAAAAGACGTGTGTTGTATGCCGAAAGTTTCTAGAGTAAACACAGCACAAGTCAAATTAGACTGAAATATACACGAAAAAGCAGGAAAACACAAAGACAGGACGAGTCATCAAAATGCAAGAGAGATAAGAGGAGATTTATACGTCAGACTTCAGACAAAATCAACCACATGGGAGAAAAGCTGACATGTTACAGGAGAAATGGAAAGGAATCGTGGCAGTAAGAGTATTGGATGTGGAAGTGAATTCAGTTTACCTTTGAGTCAAGGAACCTCTGAGCCAGCTCAGCATCCTCCAAGCAGCAGTTTCCTGAGAAGTAAGTGGTGATTCCCTAAAGAGAATAAAAAAACGTAAATGAGCCAGGTATTTTCTCATGGGGACAGAGAGGCAGGTCCCTTGTTCTGCTCACTGGAAATTTGAGGTGTGGCAATGGTGTGGTTGGCAGCCAATCTGAAAACACCAGCCTGTCGACAGTTGGACTTGAAAACGTTCAAAGTCTGACACAGGCAACATTTAATAAATTCAACAGGAAATACCTGCTACAGAGACAAAACACCACTAATGCCAGCCCTACAGCAGTGTGCAGAATTAAACTAATCAAATATGTCAAGTCTTGCAAACATTATACTCTTTGTTAAACAGGCAAGAATGATAGAACCCACCTTGTCGCCCAGCCCCAGCTGTTTCTGTTTGTCTTCCAGAGAGTAGAGAAGACATGAGCAGCTGTTCCACAACGCCTCCATCTCAGTGGGCTGCTCCTGAAATGCCTGGCTGGCCTTCACCAGAGCTTTCAGCTTGTCCTGGATGAACATACCACAGATGAAGAGGGCTTCACAATAATTTGCAGCAGCAGGAAAAAAGCATTATGGATCGTATACTGAAGCTTATATTGACAAGTGTCTACCACCTATAAAAGTGTTCACAAAGCAGGAGCTGGTTTTACACACGACACAGCAGGTCTTCTTACCTTAGGCAGATTTGGGATGAACTTGGTGTCACCAAAAGACTTGTAGTTTCCCATGTTGGCATAGAGACCTGCAGCATACACCAAGAAGGCCTACATGTGAAAAACAAGAAAAAAAACAAGAAAAAAGTATTTTAAGTATGTGACAAAAACTTTCCATGAGTCTGTTTTTGGTTGTGGATGAAAGAGTGAGCTGACAGAGGAGGAGAAACAGCCACAGATTACTAGACGGTGTACCTGGTACTCCTCAGAGCTGAGTCCAGCTGCTGTGGCGACCTGTGCCAGCTGTGAAGGTGTCTGCTTCCTGAAGATTTTCTGCAGCAGGACAAAGATGTCCGCCGATTCAGGGGACGTCTGCAGCAACACTGCAAGACCACCATACCTAAGACAGGCAACATTTGTTTTGATCAGGTGAAATATGGCTTTTTCGCAGTACCTATTCCAATAAAACCTATCAATAGTATTGACTTCAACTTGCAACATATACAGATTAGTAACATACCAGGCGGAACGCGACAGGTAGTGGGAGTACATCTTCTCCTGGGGGGAAAGCAAGCGGAAGGCCTCCCCGCAGTCAAGGGCCGAGATGCCGATGTCATTCGGGAGGTAGTACTGAGAGTCCACCATCTTCAGACAGAGGTTCACCGATGATGATAAGGAACTGAATTAATATTGAGGGGGGGAAAAGGAGAAATTAAGTATATGTTTAGTAGAATATGATTAAAGGAAAAGCAGCTGGTGTTTTTTTGACACCATGAGCTCTGCCTGTCTGCAGCAGGTTCAGCAGCCTGATTATTGTACACACACGCATTACCTTTATCTATCATTATATTAATACCTCATTAGTTTATTCACCAGTTGCCAGTTTAATAAGTAAAGGTAGCTGTAGTAATGTAGTAATACAAAAGTACCTCCCTTCATGAAAAATGAAGTAGTCCTGTGTCCTGGTAACTGTTATAAATAGGTGTTAACTGGTTTTAGATGCTGTTGAACTGTGCTGTATTATAGAATGAGCTGTTATTTAACATACATTTATCCATACATATACACTGAAAATTGGTTAGATACAAGAATAAGTACCTAAGTCACAATTAATCATTAAATGACATTAGATGAGAAATAAGTTTCTGTCCACTGACTAATCTTACAAGCATGATATTAATGGATTCTGATGTTGTTTTGTTATAGATGTGGTTTTCTCATTGTAGTTGACAGCTCTGAGGAGACAGAGGATGAACTGTCGTGTTGACACTGTTAAGATACCGTTACAGCATGAAGAGGTAAGTTAACACGTGAAACTGTTGGGACTCAGACAGAAAGCGAAACACCTGCCAATAACTGAACCTCGAGAGTAGTAAATCACCGAGGCCAGGTTTCTTTCACACTTTTCATTAAAACCAACATTTAGAAAAAGTTTGAGAGACCGAGCTGCAGACCGAGAATAACATGTTTAGAACCAATAATCTACAAACCGCGGGACAACAATAAAACCTCACAATTAAATACACAACGTTCAGACTCCTGGCTACTGCTCAGCACAGTGTTAATATTAGCTGCTAGCGTGCATGCTAACGCCGACTGCTGTGTTTGTAGCGTTTAAACGCACCAACCAAAACTTCTATAAGAACAACATCAGGCAGCAAATACAAATTAACCCCTTCCTGTACACGACCGGCTGATATTCAGCGCGTTTAAACAGGTGTAAAGGTTCAAATAATCTCAACAGCTTGTTACCGTGATTTCGTGGAAAGAGCTGAAGTCAAATTGCAATCTCACGCTGCACACACTTCCTGCATCCATTCAAAAAACCACCCCGCCCCTCAACCAATCGCAGCTCGGATACCGTGATTGACAGCGGTTTCAACCAGTAGCGTCGCCGGACTGCTCGAATATCGTCTCAGCAATGTATCACCGGTCAAAGTCAAACACACGAACTCTAAAGTAGACGCTACGGATCATATAACAGCTCTTGATGCGATATCAGCCCTAATCGAAAATGCTCTATTTGACATGAATAAATACCGCAGACTGATCCATGTATGGACACGCGACGAGGTGGCCGAGTGGTTAAGGCGATGGACTGCTAATCCATTGTGCTCTGCACGCGTGGGTTCGAATCCCATCCTCGTCGAACACTTTTTCCATCTTTGGAGCAGTTTTAACATTTTTTACCTCTAAACTAGACACGTGAGCAACTGAGCCACACACGCGCTCCTCTGGAAAAGGTCACTTTTTATCTTCCTGTGGTCTCAAGTCTCTTCTTCTTATTATTGTCGGGGTGCAAACCGACGTCAAGGCCCAATACCGCCACCTGCTGGAAGTACTTCTTCCTACATCCTTATTTTATGTCTACCCGAAGTGAGTGAAGACCCTCCTCTTTACCTTTGCTTCTAATTGGCTAGTACTCACTGCCTTCGATGGTTGGTCTCTGGTTTCGGTTTGAAGATCTGTGATTGGTTATGATGAGCGTCAGGCACTCAAGGTGAGCTAATCAGAGGCAGGGTAGGGGCGGGTCAGCGCTCACCTCGGGTGGGAAAAAAAAGTCGTGTCTTCCTGCTTCTTCCTTTTTGACGCTTAAAATGATAGTTCACCCAAAAATGAACATTCACTCATTATCTGCCCACCTCTATGTTGATGGACACTTTTGGAGTTTCAGGTAAATTGAGATCACTTCTTCAACCATAAAAAAAACAACAGAAAAAAGCCTCCAAACCTGTGGTGTCATCCAAGTGTCTGTAAGGCCCGACATTTAAATTTGATTTGAAATGGAGTCATTAACACCATGTTTTTAGCCGATTAATCCCCTGTTATCCACCTAATAGTTACTAAGAACTTGTGAGTATTGTTTGATCTCACAGTTCATATGTTTTTTTGCGGTGTTTTTTTTTATGTTTTAGTAAGTGGTCGCCATTTACTTCAATTTTATTAAGGTTTGTTTGATTTCCCTCATCATTCCTCTTCCTTCTATTTAAAGGTGTCTGCTCTGATTCACCACCTCAGCACGCTCTGTAATCCTGCTCATGTTAGCCTAGTCATTTAATTTCTTCTGCCATTTTCTGTCAGTCCAATTCCTGCCACTAACAAGAACAAACAAGAGTATTCACATTGAAGGAAACTGAAGGGCATTGTCCCTCTTCCCTTTCCTCCATTTTTTGTTCCTTCTTAAAGAGAAAATTTGGAAAATTCTTAGTTTTCTTTGCACACACGGAGCCATAAAGCCATAACCACACATTCTTTCCACACACTTTCCCCTTGATTTCCAAAAGGGTTTTGTTTCACAAGTTAGATAGGCTTACAAACCACACAGTGTTTCTCCAGTTTCATGGTTTTATTGAATTTTAAAAACATGATGAAAGAGTGAATTATTTACAAAGAGTGTGCAGCAGAAAGAATTAAGTTTTTTTTGATGAGAGCAAAGCCGGTCAGCTGTACTATATCCAAATGGTAGCTTTGATGACCAGTCTTGTACCATAAGAGCAATGTTAACAGACATCTGGACATTCAGCACATCTGTGTGTCTGTGTGTGTGTGTGTGTGTGTGTGTGTGTGTGTGTGCATGTGGTTCTTTGTTTGCTTATGTTAGGGTTCATGCTTGGGTTTTGCCATTCCTCCTGTCAGGAGGCGGTGCAGGGAGTACCCAGCGATAGCAGTTTGAGAAGCTCAGGCTCTTGTCCACTGCACAACTGGTGCAGTAGACAATCCCCAAGGCCAGCATCACTACAAGGAACACACACAGAGGCACCAGCAGGGCAACCAGCAGCCAGTTCTTGTCATGTTTCTGTTTACCCGCTGTGGATTCATCTCCCACCTCCTCCGTGCCGCTGACATCCTCTGCACTGTCCATCTTAGATCTGTCCCCATTCCCAGTGGTGGCCCCGTTTTCAGTCTCAGTTCCCATCCCAACAATAGTCTCTCTACCCCCTGTCTTAGCCTCATTATCGATTTCATTGCCCGTGTTGTGTTTTTGCGTGGGGGACGGGTCTGTCTGATATAGCTTTGGTGACAGGGCATCCCATTGGTTCAAGTGATTGTCTCCCCCTTGAGCCAGGTCAGGAGAGAGTCCTTCAGGGGCTTCCGTAAACCATAAAACGTCAAGGTTAGTTTCAGCTTCAAAGTTTGGATCCGGAGTGAAGGAAATGGACCATGGATCATCATGGTCAGGGTCCACATCTGGTATGTGAGCCGAGTCGCTCGGGTCAGGGGTCAGAGTGGAATATTCTTCATCATCTGGTGAAGGCAGGCAAGTAAGTCCATCTGTCTGCATGTCATAGCCGACGTCACAGTAACACTGGTACCCTCCCATATAATTCAGACACTGTTGCTGGCAGGGCGACTCCCCCACACACTCGTCCACATCTACACACTCTCCTCCACTGACCATTTTATACCCAGGGTTACAAAGGCATGTGAAGGAACCCACAGTGTTCTCACAGGTGCCTTCACAGCTGCCCTCATGGAGGCACTCATCGACGTCCACGCACTCACCCTCATCGTCCTGCTGGTAGCCAGAATGGCAGGTGCAGTGGAAGGTGCCGGGGATGTTGACACATTGTTGAGGGCATGGCTGCTGCCGGCATTCGTCTACATCAGAACATTTGCGGCCATCTGGGGCCATTTGGTAACCCGGGGGGCACGTGCAGCGGATGCCCCGCTGTGTCTCCACACAGTTGTACTCGCACCCCATCTTCAAGCAGGCTTCGTTCATTTGGGTTTGGTCGGTGGGACCAGCGGAGTCGGAGGACAACTCAGGGGGATCGGTTGGGCTGAGAGGGTCGGGCTTGCAGGTGTACCCGTCCTCATCTATTGTAAAGCCCTCAGAGCAGTAGCAGACGTAGTCGTTATCTGTGTTTTGGCAGAAATGGTCACATCCATGATCCCCGTTACACCAGTCCAGGTTCTTTGGAGCATCACTGAAAGAGCAGAGGGGGGCATCCCTGGACCAGCCCACTGTCTTGTCATCCCTCTCCATACACAGTATGGTTTGCTCAGCAGAAGCATCCGGGTCCGAACTGTCTGCAGGACACGGCAGAGCAGCTACAGACCCATAAGGCACATGGGTCAGCAGGGTGCTGACAAGGTGAAATGGGGTGGTGTAAACAGCTGGACCGTTACCCTCGTCTTCCAGCGGTGGACACATTCCTTTGTAGTTGTACTGGCAAACATATCCATCCAGCGGCAGCGCGCAGGAGCCATCGATCCACTGGAAGTTGTCGCTGCTGTCACGTCCACCCTCTGCAGTGTTGACAGTCATGGCCACACAGCGAGGGGCGGCACACGTCCCGGGGGTGTCTTCACGGAGCCAGTTGGTGAACTGGCCATCCTGGTCTCCTATTGGAAGATAAAGACAAAGACCAGGTTAGTAAAAGAGCCTTATTTTTGATCCTCTTATTTTGCTTTCAAATGATCTCTCATGTTTTTTTATGTTATGTTATATATTATCTATGTGACGCATTTGAAGTGTTAATTCTCAAGATTATCACAATGGAAGTTGACATGTGTAGAATAGAGCATTTGTAGCTCATTGCAGTTCGAATATGAATCCCGCCACCAAAATGAGTATGTTTTTTTGTATTGTGCTAACAAGCAGGCAGTAATATATATTTGAGAAACTATTCCTTCCTAAAGTGGTGCTAGCGTTTATATAAAGCACTAAAGTTCATGATGCATTGTGGATTTTATCATATTGTATAGCAAATAATATCAATATTTGGGTTTGGGTTTGGGCATTCTGCCCCAGAAAAATTTTACTTTTGCCAAATAGAATTTTTCTCATTATTCTCTATTATCAGTAGTAAAAATTAAATAAAACTAAAACCAAAACTAAAACTATCTGTGACTATGGCTATTTGCTATAAGGCATGCGTGTGAAACTATGTTTTTTTTTATAATTTGGGTAAACCAATCAAGCCACATACCTCATCAAAATGTTCTGACTGAAGACACATTGAGTGATAAAATACCCATCTGGTTTTTAGTGGGAGAGGTTTGTGTGATGACTAAATCAGGTTGAGAGGTAATAGTGAGGTCAAGGGGGGGTTAGACCCCCCCCCTGTCGCGCCAGCTCTGTCTCGGTGAAACAAAAGTAGTTAATGTAATAACCATCCAGTATGCAGGTCTGGAGGCCGGCCCCTCTTCCAAAGTCTGACAAAGAGTTTAGAGAGGTGACATTTTGATTGGAAACTCTGTCAGAAACAATTTCGTCAAGATGGTAATTAACTATGTGGTGAGTTCCTGACCAGATTCGGCCTCAGTTACACTGAGATTTTCCATTAGATCATTGTCAGAAACTTGAGAAACTGATATTGTTCATTATTTTTCTCTGTCTATCCACACTTTTAAAAACCCAATAAGTTGTCAGATATATGGTGATGAGGGTCAATATCACAGTGAGGGGTCAAATGTCAAAAAAGGGAGACTTTGCCTGTGACCCAGACGAATCCTCTGAGTGGTCGAGTGGTTGAACACTGGCGTGGAGGTCTGTGCAGCCCGATCCAGAGACGAAGCCTTGACCTGGCCCCCTGCGACTCCAAAGCCGACAGCAGATCATGGACCAAACCCGCTGCCTCACGGGTATGCATGGTCGCCAGGGTCCCACCTCGCTCCCGGCAGCTCCTCCCAGCCTCCCTGAAGGCCCTCTTCTGGAGGAAGACAGCATAGCATCCCTCCTGGTGGCAGACTGCGTCCTCCTCTGCCAGCTGAGCCCTGGCTGCTTGCTGATCCCCCTCCGTTTCCCTCAGCCTCTGGCCGTGGCTTCCAGGAGCCAGATAGATGGTCAGCAGCAGAATACACAGGAGACTCATGCTGCTGCTGCTGCTGCTGCAGCTGCTACTGCTGCAGCTGCTACTGCTCCTGGTCTTTTGCATCCTCCACGGAGACATGAGTTTTTAACTAGACCAACATTCAAATGAGTGCCGCAGCCTTACTGTCAAAATAAATAACCTAACAAATGAATGTGACTATCTTGCCAGTGTTGACTTTTCTACCCTGTTTGTTTGTTTAAATAAATAATCTGGTCTAATCGTAATCTGAGACACTTTAATCCAAAATTGATGCCTGATTACAAACCTTTCGGCAAACAGTCTTACGGTGCAGAATCAGTCAGACTCCATTCATCAGCTCTGCAGCCACAGTGAGATTGATTTCAAAACCAATACAAACCAACACAGAACGGTGGCACAGCCTTGAAAGTCCAATACACCCCAATATGGTCAAAATAAAGTCCAGTGAAGTATCAGTCGAGTTCCAAGTTCAAAATTGTTGAATGGACAAATCTCCCCAGTTGCGTCCAAAAGGTTCTAATTAGAGTCCTGAATGAAACTGATGAGTTTCAGTGACCATTCCTCTCCTGTGTCTGATCCTGCCGGGGCTTCTCTTGCCTCTGCAAAGTTGGTTTCTGACTGAACCTCAGAAAGAGAGAAAGATGGGGGAGGGTGGAAGGGGGGGCTACGTAGAGGAAAAAGAATTGTGTGTTTTTGGAAGAGGGGGCTGGTGGTAAAGTGTGTGTGTGTGTATTAGAGAGGGCTGGAGGGGTTGACGGGTTGGGGGGGGGGAGCAGTGTGGTGTGGTGTGTGTGTGTGTGTGTGTGTGTGTATGTGTGTCTGAATTGAACACCCTCAGAGAGTTATGAAAACCATACGGCACCATTCTGTCCCCCCATCTTGCCTATGGCTTCAGACACACACACACGCCTGCACGACCGCACACACACACACACACACACACACACACACACACACACACACACACAGACACACACACACACACACACATACAGACAGACACACGCACACACATTAGTGCACTCTGCACAGCATCCACAGAAGTGGAAAGAGTTTGTCAGCTCTGAGATGCAAAGATTGTCTCCCCCTCCTTCTTCTCCCTTTCTTCTTTTTTCTCCTTCACCTTCTGCCTCTCCGTCTGTCTCTCTTGTTCTTGTCAGCCTCTCTATTTTTGTGTCTCATTCTTTCTCCATTTCTATCTTTACATCATATTTCATTTGGTTTTCTCATCATCTGCTGCCACCACTCCACTTCATCTCTCTTTGTCTGTCTACAGAGTCGATGGCAGCTGGAAGTTTTTACAGGCCAATGGAAACATTAGTAGCAATACCTGTTGAACCATGCATGAATGCATCTGTGTGTGGGTCTGTGAGTGTGTCTATGTATGGTGTGTGCACGCGCGCTAGTTAATTCAGATGCTGTTTACAATAACCCTGTATGGGGCCAGATGTCTAAGTGTATGTGTAAGTGTGGCTATCACTCGGGGGCATGAGGAGAAGAGGAAACAGGAAATGCCAGATGTGCATCAGCCTGACCTCTCAGTAGCTGGGGAGCAGGGGTGTACACCAGGGGCACCTCCACTGCTGTCATATGATCCGTCCGCCATGAATGGCACGTCTGGCACAAAGTCAAAGGCCGAGTTTGTATTTTCCAAAGAAAAATATGGAAAAATATGATCTGTTTTTTCTCTTGTAACTCTGCATAGGGTGAAGCCAATTACTCTGATTTGAGGGTTCAAGGAATGTTAAAAACAACACCCGGGGTGAGAGACTGCAAAATATGCTCCACCGCACAAACAAGCTAAATTGAAAACTTCACAATAATGCATATCACATTTTCTCTTGTGTGTGTGTGTGTGTTTGTGTGTGTGTGTGACCTGCCACACGCAGCAAAACTGAAGCAGCTTGATATCATTATTACATCTGGCATTTTTCCTTTATAGTCCTGGTGTGAAATGGCACTTAAATGCAACATAAAAATGACAGTAAAGTTTCACCCTCTGAACGCAGGATGATGGGATGGAAAAGTCATTGTCTACGTGTGTGAGTCAGTTATCAGCCACAGTCAGTCTGTGTGTGTGTGTGTGTTTGTGTGTATGTGTGTGTGAGCCTGTGTTCTGTCTGTGTACAGCAGATGGGTCCCCTGGCCGTGGCATGTTGTTTTTGGCACACAAAATATATACAGCCTAACGATTCAGCAGTCTTTTCCACTTATGTAACGACTATCGGAACTATGAGGGACAACGAACATAAAACCTCAGGATCCGGGAGAACCCGAAGAGCCTTTTGGTCTTGTTCCCCACTGCCTCCTCCTCCTCCTCCTCCTCCTCCTCCTCCTCCTCCTCCTCCTCCTCCTCCTCCTCCTGTCTTCCTTTGCTTTTCTTTTCCTTGGACTACCCCCATCCTCCTCTCCTCTCTCCCTTTTCTTGTTATTCCTTCACCCCCCTTGTCCCTCCTGTCGTTTCTTGCATCCTCTTGCTCACCAACCCTCTCTTATCTTCGTGTTAGTCCTCTCCCCCTCTCCTCTTCAAAGTCTCATTACTTGGGCTCCATGTCAACAATCTTTCCCCTGCATTTACCCCAAACCTCCCACTCTTGGTCTGTTTATTCTATCATTGAGCCCGGTTAAACCCTCCTCCGGCTCAGACGGCCACGCCTCCACAGGCGCATTCCAGAAATGTAATTGATAGAACAGTCAAAACTTCTCCTTTCCGTAGCCCTGCGCTCCCAATTCCCTACTTCCACATTAATCAACTTACTGTACCTCCAAGATGCTCTATCTCCCAACCCAGTGACCTCTAATGGAACCTACAGATTTCTTGATTTTGTATTCCCGCACCTCCTCGGTCGCACACTTCTTTCTACCTCCTTGACCACTAGCCACTCGCCAAATATCTTCACTGGCTCTGATACATAGTCAACCTCCAGCTTCCAAGCAGTGGAACTGTACCTTCCAGCTCTAAAGTCCACCCATTTCCCTTCAACCCACTAACTCTATTTTCTTAAGCAGCCCAGTAGATGTTTGCTAAACCTCTGGTATCTGGACTTTAGGAACCTTTCCTTCACTTAAAGATCATATGACGTGTATTTAACACTGTAAAGGCTGGGTGGAGCTGGACAGGGCCGGTTTGTACAACATGTTGTTCGGCCATGTTGGAAACCAAGTGTTTATGCTTTTTACAAATTGCCACAGTTGGACTCACCGTAAAATGGCAGCCATCAGAGCGGGGAGGGTTTGAGATGCCATAATCATTTAAATATGGGGATAACATATGACGGTTAACATTCAAACAGTTTTCCCTGCACATTTTTGAAGTGTTGCATTAATTTGTCAACACAAAAGTGGCAGAAATAGTTTTTTAGAAATGTGGGATAGACAGCTTTGTGCATTTCGGCAATGTTTGTCTGAATGTTGGATTATGATATTGTGGATCATATCTATGAGTTCGTGCAATTTGGTGTGGATCAAAATACAAATTTGGATCTAGTGAATTTACATGTGGTTTGATAAGGGGACTGCTGTTTTTAAAATTTCATTTGATTTGTCTTTATCTTCTTCTCAAAGTTTTTTCCTCATGCTTACTTTATGTAATACTAGAATAAGATGTATGTGTATGAAGTACAAGTTATTACAACTGCCCTAACCATATGTATAGAGGATACACTTCTGCTCTTTAAATCAAGATTCAAGACTTTATTTATCATGTGCACAACAATTACATACAGTAGTCCTTGGCAATGAAATGCTTGGGTCACTATTCTCAGTGGAAGTAATAAGACTAACTCAATAAAGGAAAAACAGTCCATAAAGTAATTTAAGTGTCCTACTTTTCCCTGTTTTTGCTTTGCTAATTAAAAGACAACCTAATTTCTTTATTGCTTGTCCATAGGTCACCAAACGTCCACACTGATGTCAAGGCAACATTGTTATTTTCTTTTTGTCTGGGGTCGGTGGGGGGGTTATAGACTCGCACCACTTGGGTCGACTGAAGTATTTGTACCATATGAAATTCTGAAGGACACGTCGATTGTTCATTTTTCCCAACCGCTGGTTTCTTATGTCACACACACACACACACACACACGCACAAGCGCACACACACACGCACACACTGAAGCAATTAGCTGCGGCCTTGTGGTTAAATAATGGAGTGTAGGCATTCCTGCTGATTTCTGTGGAGTGCAGGAAAAAGAGGATACTTTTATCCCCGTCCTCCACAAGGTCCACATGTTTCATCTTTCACAGCCTTCACGAATGCCCTCCATCCACGCCCAGTCTCCTACCATTACCTACTGACCAGCTCCATTGGAACAACTAATGGTCTTCAGATTTAGGAATGGGAGCCTTAAGCGCATAGAATATGGGAAAAGTAATTCGTTTCTACATTCATGTACTTATAAAACAAGATGTTAGAGATTCTCATTTACAAGAATACTTGCGCTGCATTCCTTAATCTGTTAAGAATGGAACAGCGGAGGAAAAAAAAATTGCACTGTGTGAACAGCTGCTACTGAATTTCCAGTAAGGAGTCAAATGACAAGTTTAAAAAAAATATGGCTGCAGATGGAAACTGCAAATGACGGAGGTCTGTAGCTGCCCGAAACACTGGAGAGAAAATGAAAAGCAGCATGACTGAAGCTCGAGTGGCAATAATAGATGATGAGCTGGATCCATTCAAAGAATCAGACAAACAGAAACTCTGATAGTTAAGGGTTTTTAAAAAAGTGCTGAGAGGCAGAAAGAGAGATGGGGAGAGAGAGAGAGAGAGAGAGAGAGAGCGCTGGTAGAGGAGAGGATAAGTCCTCACATATTATTCCTTTACCAGATGATAGGTTCAGCTTTTCCATAGACAGAGCCATGCACATACACACACAGACGCACAGAGAAACCTTACTCTGCTTTGTAGTGTCTTTCATCGCACACTTCTCCAAAGAGGGAGAAGGAGTGTGTTTATGTGTGTGTGTGTGTGTGTAATGGTAAATACATTAACAGTGAGAAGAAAGGACGATGACTCCCCAGCTGAGGGACGGGACATAATTGAAGTCTCGACAGAGACAGACAGGCGTCTCACGTGTCGGACGTTTGAGATAACCCACCACACGTCTGGCTCCGTTCCTGCTCTTCTATCTGGTCATTTTCTATACAAACCTTGTCATCTGTGACCACGGTCTTAATAGCTGCTCAAAAAACAGCTGTTCTGGGCAAAAGAAGCTGAGAAACTGTAAAGTGTCTGACTCAACCTCATGCAGCGGAGGAAGGTAAATTACTCCCTGAGCACATTTTTTGCAGACCACTCAAATGAGCAGGGAAGTCGAATAAAACTGTTTCTTTCTATTCACTCTGTTGTTCGAAGGTCTTCATCCAAATCGGAGGTTATTGGATTATATCGCAGTGAAAACACTGGGGAGGTAAAAAGGGGATACTTCTTGCAAAAACTGCAACGTCTCCAAAATCTGATCCGTTGTTATATTGGAAAGAACTCAAGCACGTCTTGTTGAGTTGAAATATATGACAGCGAGGCAGAGCGTGAGCATGATAAGTCCATATACCTGAATAAATCAAGATTTGGGGGAAAAAAAACAATCCTATATAATCCCCTTAAACCGAACCTTCTCCCAGCCCTGGACAGATCATAAATCTGGGATTGTCACCATTCGTTAGTATTAAGACTAATGTGGGTTTCTGTTACACTCACTGCCCAGATACACACACAACTCCAGTTCGTACACTGTGAAAAAGGGAACTTCTAATTGAATAAATTGAACAGAAAATTCTGCATTAAAAACTGCTAAAACTAGCATCTTCAAGTTTCTTTTGTAAAGATGTCCTCAGTACGTGACTCAAGAAAGAAAGTTTAAAGTCCAGACCAGTTAAAGCCCAGTCAAATGTAATCAATCCTTTTCTCATCATTACTTTTCAGTTACAAATACAGGGAGTAGCTGTGTGTCAGGGGGTAAACAGATTCTCAACATGTTAAAGGAACAGTTTGACATTTTGACA
The DNA here is from genome assembly GCA_038501795.1 of Pseudopleuronectes americanus. Lineage (NCBI taxonomy): Eukaryota > Metazoa > Chordata > Actinopteri > Pleuronectiformes > Pleuronectidae > Pseudopleuronectes > Pseudopleuronectes americanus. The sequence goes on along the minus strand of CM076728.1, from coordinate 14,425,548 downwards.
AATATACCCTTGGAATTTCTTAGCTGGAAAACCTCTAATGAAGATGTTAAATATAATGTATTTCATATAACACAGTACAGACTTCTCGGAGACTCTGCTGTTTAGACCAGGTCCCTAAAATGAACCAAATATATATAATTTGACATATTTTGATCAATTGGAACAGAGTCGGAGTGTTTCCTTTGTTTTCATGTCTTTATGCTACGCTAAGCTACGTATTTAACAAACATGAGAGTGCTATCAATCTTCACGACCCATATGACTCACAGCAAGATAGAAAATAGTCTAAATGTATTTCCCAAATGTTGAACTGTTCCATTAACATGTCATGCCAGCCATATAAAGTGAAGATGTATTTTTCTGGTTTGAAAGCCAAAGCCAAGTTTAGAGCCAGATGCCAAAATATAAAATGCATATAAAAAAATTCAAAAGACCAGACATGAACATGTCTTATCAAATCTACTGAAATGGAGTGAAATACATGCTGCAGTCTGGGGCTGTGAGCATCTGCAGAAGTGTGTAAGTGAATTTACTTTGTCCTCAAAGCCTTGAGTTGTAAACAAAGTTTTTATGAATAGCTTGTCAGTCTGTTTCATAAATCTTCACTGACACAACCTCTCACCCCTCACTCTGAACCCTCGTAATTTCCGTTGACCCCGGATGACCTCTTTCCTCTCCTCTCATTCTTGATTTCCGAGGGGACGCGTTAATTCCCCCAACCCCCATCACCTCCCCTTCTTCCCTTCTCTTCTCTTCTCTTCTCTTCTCTTCTCCTCTTCTCTTCTCTTCTTCTTCTCTTCTCTTCTCTTCTCTTCTCTTCTCTTCTCTTCTCTTCTCTTCTCTTCTCTTCTCTTCTCTTCTCTTCTCTTCTCTTCTCTTCTCTTCTCTTCTCTTCTCTTCTCTTCTCTTCTCTTCTCTTCTCTTCTCTTCTCTTCTCTTCTCTTCTCTTCTCTTCTCTTCTCTTCTCTTCGCTTCTCTTCTCTTCTCTTCTCTTCTCTTCTCTGTGCTCTTGTTGCTTCTGGCTGTGACCATTCTCTGACTTTCCTGGCCTTATTTGTCCTCATAATGTGACTTAACTGGACATTAGCTGCTCTCTCCCTTTCCTCTTTGGTATTTGTGTCTTTTGGCAGCAGTGTCCCTGTTTCTGTCCATTTGTCTCTCTCTCTCTTTCTCTGTCTGCACATGCATCTTTGTCTACTGCCGTCTCCTCTACCGCCGTCCATTTTCAATCATTCGCTTTCACAGTTCATCTGTTTTTCTCTCAGACACGCACACACACGCACAGATACACACACACACACACGAACACCCTTCTTTCTTTCTCTCAGCCAGGCAAAGTTGTTCTGGTGTTTAGTTTCAATACAGTAGGAAATATTTTCAACCGTGCAGGAAATGTCTGCAGACTGCTAGAATCGTTACACACACACATGCACACGCACACGCACACGCACACGCACACGCAGACACTCACTCACCCTTCTTCTTCGCTCGTTATACAAACAACTCTTTATTTGAAAACCTTGTACAAAATGAGCTGCAGGATAAAATAACAAAGTGTCTTTAGGTTAGCATGCGGACTCGGGGGCAGGAGCCAGGCGGCAGACAGGAATGGTGCCGTAGAAGAAGGAATCTGTCAGCGGGAAGAGCAATCCCACAAACAGCAGGACTCCCATCAGATATGAGAAGAGGAGAGCCGAGCGCTGAGGGTGTTGGAGGGCAGAGCCGATGTCAGGCAGGCCCTGACTGTTGCAGAAGGAATGGCACACAACAGGACCCACAACATGACCTTGAGAAAAAGACAAGAGAGGAAATGAGATGTGTTCTCTCTGAGTAGCAGAGAAACGTGCTGTTCCCTCCACGTCTCACCGGTTCTCATGAATATAAAGGCAGAGAAGGCACCGAACACAGTGGTGTACAAGAACTGCATTCCTGCAACAGAGCAGTTGGACACATTTGTGATGCTGCTCTGCAAAATGTTGAAACCTATAGCTTGGTTATAGGTTGTTTGCTACATGAACTGAACATAAACTGTTGCATAATCTAAGCACTATAAAGAAGTCTGGGGTGCATTTGTGACATTAGAGGAGGAAAAGTCGTTTCCTGCAGTTGCAAAATCATGCATCAACCATGGAAATTATATGTTTTTTATCCTCTGGCTTGTCTTTGAGCATACTGCAAAACAAAATGTGACGTTTTGGACAGTGTGCCTCTGCTTCAGCCAGTGTGTGATAAATAGATTGAGTTGGTATCGGAGGGGACTTGAGTGTTAAAGCAATTGAGAACAACTTCATTTCAGTCTGGTTTACTTGAGGAGAGGGTTGTGAGTCGACTGACCTGCCACCAGGAGAATGACACTCATACTCTCTTTGTGGAGGCGCCGTTGCTCTATGACGTGATGCAAATGAGCTAGAATAAGAAAGGACAACAGCAATGATGTTGGAATGTCGGTTAACAAATCTCATTGCAGCACTCGCTGACAGATCTTAAGTGTAATTCAAATTAAAAGATCCACTTTCATGTTTTTTCTATAAAAGAGTCAGAAATAGATCACTGTTTACAGTGTGAAATCCTGGTTGCCATACCGACACCGAAGAACAGTGGTGCTGTGCAGATTGCACCAGTGGGTCCTGCACAGGGCACCAGCATGGGCAGCATGGCCCCCCGGAACACCAGCTCCTCCGTCACTGGCGCCACCACCTGGTCCCTGAGCCACACTGCGTCTCCCACACATGACCTCCATGACTGAACGTCTGGGGAAATTTAGTCACACATGAAATACATGCAAGTACACGTGTATAACTCCGCAACCCCAATTCAATAAAAGGTCAGAGTTCACTTTATGTAACTCACCAAATGCTGAATGCAGTTCCAGGGTGAAGCCAGCAGGGTTGTCCATTGCAGAATGAACCAATGGGCCAAGATAAAAAACCTAATGTTTGGAATAAAATCAATTGTTAATAACAATAAGAGCGAATATCTTTAAAAAGATTAAAGATTAAGATCAAGAAACAGAAGTGCAGAATAATGACCTCCACAAAGGAGGTTATGCTTCCACTTGTGTCTATTTATTGGTTTACTTGTCAGCAGGATTATGCAAAACTACTGAACTGATTTCCAGAAAACCTGGCGGAGGGATTAAGCCTGTGTCTGCGAAAAATTCATAAAATGCAGAGGCGGAGGTATTATTTTCCAAACTACTGTCAAAAGAGTGAGAAAACTTCCAATAATTTGTAGCTGAGATCATGTGGATCCGGGAGGTAAAAATGGCTTCATAATTACGACTATAAGAACTAGACATTCATGTGTAGGATTTTAAGGCCTTGGCAGATGTATGAACTCATGCACTGAAAAATGCATAAATCCAATGTAAGTTATAAAACTGTGCTGTAAAGTTGGAGGACACTGAATCTCTGTTGTGTCATAACTGCCTTTTACATTTCATAAATGAAACAGGATCCACAGATGCTCAGCAGTGATGTTGTCATTTCTGTTCACTTTAATCCAACTTTACCCTAAAGGTTGACTTGAGGTTGAGAAATTAATCTCAACTTTGGCAGGTTTAACAAATTAAGGAAGTAAAAGTAAAAAAAACATGTATTGTTCTATTGTGTACTTTGTGCTTTGTCCCCTCCTGAGGTGTATCTATAGCTTCTCAGTGTCATCAAATCAGTGCCTTAAGCCATTTATGATATCACCTGGAAAAAGGCAGCTGCTGTATTTGTCATATCATCTAATTAATACCACAAATGTTCAGCAGGAATAGAAACAGTAACCTTTTCCTGGAGGTGGAGACTTACCACGGTGAGTAGCAGTGGCAGTGTGACTGCAGGGATCAAACCCTCCATACGAACGCCCATCAACTCCCACACAGACACGTTGACCTGAGAGGGCAGGACACAACTCTAATAACGTAGCTTTTAGCCTAAAGTGATTGTAAAGTTAAGCCACTGAGCTCTTAACCTCACAGAACTTCTTATGTTTAGCTAACGTGCCCCTGGGCGTGAGGACACGACTCTTCACCTGGACGTGCTCAGGGTTCAATCCCCTCTGTGAAGTGTCCTTGAGAAGGACAATGAAGCACAATGAGGATGCTACTTTTGATACAGATCAGGCATTATAATGGAATAAATGTGTCTGTTTACACTTCCTTGCCAGTTTATTAGGTACCTCTAGCTAGAATGAATGCAGCCTAATGCAAGAGACATAGGGTAGGGTCACTTTTTATTAACACAATTTGTATTGGTTGACATGAGGCATTGGGATGGAAAAACTAAATGCAAGCACAGAGAAGCCAGGTGGTAAAAGTTGTATTATAGAGGAGATGGGTGATGATTTTCAGGCAGACAGGCCGGCAGAAACACAAACAGGGTTCAAGATGGAATGACTGGGAGAAGATGGCTGGTATTTGTACTGTGAGCTGATACGGGAATGAGAGACAGTAAAGGTGGGTGTGTGGAGTCAGGGAGGAAAGTCAGAGGACATCTGGTGGGCAGGAGGAGAGTGGCAGCAGACATGGGCATGTGTTCATAATATAAGGGGAATGAAAATAAAATGGACTCTCCCATAATGCCGTCACAGTTTCACAATCAATTCTAGAAAAGTATCTTGAACTTTTATTTTGAGTGTCTTTGGCTCACTGCACCGCTAATAATTCACAGCTCTGTTTGGTTGAGGTGGAGGCAGTTCAACTTTTTAAAGAAACTTTAATATCCCCGGTACAAAAATAGCAAGATGTCATATTTTATCAGCTCATCATGAGTAAAGTGAATTATAGTGGAGTGGAGGTATGAATGGAGAAGTGTCTGTACGACAGTGTTTTAGTAAATATGCTGTTGGGCTCATCCCTAGCTCATGGTACAGTTCAGACCATTTAAAGAGGAAGAACTCAGTTCTCTGGGATTTATTGAGTTCATATTGGTCACAGTTTTAAAAAAGCCAAAATGGAAAATTAAAGATTATGAATTTACGTCCACATGTACTCACCCTGATTTCAGCCCAGTGTGTCCACGCCTTCACTGCCACAGGTGACAGGGCAGCCACTAGCAGCACACTGGCACAGCGGCGCTTTATCTCAGTGGGATGATCCCTGGACACACACACACACACACACACACACACACACACACACACACCAACACACACACACAAAGCAGTTTCACAGCCCAGTCCAACAGCACTGTCACACAGCTGATGGTGTGTAGGTACAGGTGTAGCTTTGTGTACCTGGGTAAGCTGCTTCTCCAGACGTACAAACTGCCGACATACACACAGGCGAGCAGAAGGCAGCTCAGGACACACACCATACACTTGGTGTTGAAGTGCTCCACCTGCCTCACGAGAACATGTTCTGGTTCCAGCATGACAAAAGTGAGGCTTTGAAATCAGGAGATTCCTCAGGTGAGCAAACAACAGCAGCTCAGGTTCATCATGGTGTGGACCGACTAGTCCAGGCTGTCAGTTCAAATCAGAGAGAAGCGGATTAGTCCTATTAGTGTCCGCTTGAAGGACACATGTATCCACACACACAAATAAACACACACAGGCGGTAATCAGGCTTCACTGTGACAGTTGTATGTAAAGATTTAGGGCACTTCAGTGTCCTCTTTTGAAAATACATTTGAAGCAAATGGCTTTCAATTCCATTTTTTATCCATTGTCTCTTGGACAAACATGAACCAATTGTAACTGCTCTATGCATTTTCTTTTTAAATTTTACTACTTTATTACTACTACCGTACTTCTACTAATAAGCAACAGTATATTGTTATTAAGATTATAGTTGTGCACCATGTGGATCGTGAAGACGCCTTACTGTAAACACCTTAAGTTACTTTGGTCGTTTCAATGAAGAACGAAATTCATGCTGACTTTCAACGCATCAGTTAGAACAGGCCCATTGTTCAGTAGGGAAACATCTCTTATTCCCTGACCGGGAATCGAACCCGGGCTGAATCCTAACCACTAAGCCACCAGGGAGCCACGAGTGACGTCACAGGAAAAATGTACCTAACGTACTAAGAATGGAGACGAAAGGGATGGTTGTGCAATTCTCTTTTGGCCACACAGTGTATATGAATAAAAAGAACAAAGAGAGAAGGCTTGATCCTGTTCCCTAAGATTACATACAGCCGACATTTTGAGAAAACCTTTTTATTTTCCGACTTACTGCGAACCATGCTGCTTTCATGAACCCACCCTCCATTATACAGGTTCCAAATATAACTTCCAAGATGTAAAGCAAAAAAACTTATTTGGTATTTTTAACTTCAAGTAACCAGTTGGACCACCGGATATAATAATGCAATACACTAACTTTTAGCTTCAAACTTTATACAGATCCATGGAGTGGATTCCATTTCATAATAAAAACTATATTCGGCTTCTATACCAACTCCACTAAGTCTGTGTTTGCTGCTGCGACAAAAAATCAGATTGTATTATATTTGTGTCCAATGCACAGTAAGGTTGAGACAGAAATTCACTCATAACAGATGTTAGCAACCAACCAATGTTTATTATAATTTGTCATCATAATTATCAACATCATCAACATAAATATACAGTGTGATGGGCACACAGGGGTGATGTGAAGCCACTTTAAGTACCACTTTATCAGCACAGCTCCTAAACAGCAGGCACACAGTAGTCAACACGACACAGAAATGAAGGAACAGGATAATTTCTGTGAATAAAGAAGTTCAACCACACTGGTTTATTCAAGGCACTCATGGTGTAAAATAAATACTTTCAACAAGAAACTACATCAGACATCTTTAACATGTAGAAACACCTTATAAAGCTCTCACTTCTAATGAAAAGAATGATTCAATTCTTGCAATAAGTGGAAATGCTTTCAGACTTTATCACAATGTGACATTGGCATCACACTGCTGTCGTACAAACAACGTTGTGGGTTTGAGTCCAGCTCAGGATTTCTCACTTACAATGTTTGTATCTGAAATGTAATTGTTGTGTCCGCAGATATTTCTCCTGGTGGAAAAACAGAAACGGATAATTCTAGCAAAAATGGAACCGATTTTTTTTGAATTTGCATTTATGATAAGAAGCTGTAAACTGTTTATCATGAAGGATTTGGCACATTTCTGTTTTAATTTGAACATCTTGTGGCCACGATAACAGGAAAACCCAGTGTTTAAATACTGAATGAACACAAACACACAAAAACAACACGTGTGCAACAGATGTACAACAATAAAAATGAAGGCACATCATTTAAATAAATAAAAACAGGTGAATAGAATCAAAAATAATATCATTACAACAAGACAGGCGGAAAAAATAATTAAACTGAATAAACAAAAGGTTTTCAGCCCCAAATCTGGAAGCTCTTCAGGAAAATCAAGGCACTAAGAAAGGGAGTGTTTTCCATTCTGCTCAGATAGATTATGAACACACTACTTCAGGGGCTCAGAAGTAAAAGCTGCTGGTGATTGTCCTGTCTTCTCACTGCAGGACACATTTGTCTTTGTTGTTGTATTTTTGCCGCCTCATCTCCAGACCACGCTCCAGCCGCTCATCCTCCTCCATTGCCCTAAATCAAATAATAGGAAATATACTTTTAACAATTGATATTTATTTATTTTAGGACTTTGCCATCATCTTCCTGTTTTGTCTTCTGACCCAACCAAACCCCACACCGACACACACTCACCCTCTCTCCTTGGCGTCGATGTCTCTGATGATCTCGTCCCGCTGGTTGACCAGAGACACCAGCTCCTGGAGGAGCAGCTGCTCCCTCTGCTGCTGAGTGGACGACTTCTGCCACTCTGCAGGACCAACACCAGCAGTTCACACAATGGTTCACAATGATAATGTACAATAAGGAAAGGACCCAATAGTTTGTAAAATATTCTCCATCCAGTCGCTCCAGTGTCAACATATGGATGCACACGCTGGGTGTTGTTTTTTCTCCCTTGTGAGTGTGTGTTTGTACAAAATAACTCAACAACACAATAATTGATTATCACCACACTTGGCTTGAGTATTACTCTGGAGTGTATCTCCAGATGATTAACGTTTGGAACGTATCGGTCAAGGTCTAAGACGTGGGAAATGTATTACATTTTGATTGATGTTTATGTCAGAGGATTTCTGTGTGATACTCTGTGTTCATGCTGAGAGGCAGCCAGATGAGAGTCAGCTGACAATCTACAGAAAGGCCATTGTGTTGAGATCCTATGGTTGCGATAGGCTTGATTAACACGTGGAAGTGTGACTGATATAATCAAACATGTCATGAGTCGGCAACTGTTCTTATATGGCCAAAATAACAGATTTTACATGATGTCTCTGCAAATAATAGAGATCCTTGTATTGATCATAAAATTATTGTGAAGAAGTCACAAAGACAAAAACGTACATCATGCATAGTTAAAAAAATGCATTTTTCGAGTTGACCAACCGAAAGCTTAAATACATTTGTCATGTATGAAGTGCCATTACCATAATATAAAAAGTTTGATGATTGTGCAGGGCAAGCATCGACCAACTGATACTTCTCATTTTCATTTTACACTGTGATATTGTGGATTTCACTCAAGTTCATGTTTTGAGTGGTTCTTCCATCACTGTTGGTTACGAACCTTCTATAGCCATCATGACCCGCAGTTCTCTGTTGAGAAGCTCAAACCTCCGCTCCAGATCCTGCTCCTCTTGCCTGTGGATGCAGTCAATTATCAGAAATATAAAACAGAAGCGTGTTATATATATAAATGTATGTACATGTGTATACAGCTGAGGCGGCTCACAGTAGCTCCAGGTTGTCCTGTCTGCGTATCAGAGCGTTCTTCTTGTTCACCAGCATGAACCACTCCTGGATCAGTCTCTCCTCTTCATCACGGTCACTTCCTGTGTAATGGAAAAAGACAGGACATATAATGTATTGAGATCTAATGTAAGTGATAAACATACGGGATGGATGTATGTTCGGTTCTTACTCCTGCTCCTTGAGTAGATTCTGTTATTGACTAGTTGGAAATGCCAGTGTGTGTGTGTGTGTGTGTGTGTGTGTGTGTGTGTGTGTGTGTGTGTGACTCACCTGTTTCCATGAGGCTCCGCAGTCGTCGCTCCACCACAGCGGCTCTGCTGTCGATGTGCCTTTGCTCCGTCTCTAACGCTGCCAGCTCACTCCGCACATACTGATTGGTGTCCTGCAGACACTGACCACAAGCCCCATCATACATACACACACACACACACACACACACACACACACACACACACAACCACACAACCACACAACCACACGTGAACATACCCAACAAGGGAAAAGGAGGTAAAGGGAAATGGAGAGTCGGAAAAAGAAGACAGGGGGAAAAAAAGAGAAGAAGAGGTCAAAAGATTAGAGAGGTTTTGTATAAATTTGAAGAAACAAATGTTGAGGATTCATTTGAATATGATCTGAGAGTCAAAGATACAGAAAAGAAGGAGAGAAGAGGAGAACGTGAAGCGGGGCGTTCACATAACTGACCATTGTTTCAGTGTCTTGTTTTGGAGGCTCTGTCCCTGCAGCTGTTTGCAGCTCTGCACAAACAAGAACAGATTACAGAGTAAAAAAAAAGAGGAAGATCCAGACCGAAATTTTTGTTGTGTTGTATTAAGTTGACATGCTGTGTGTACTCACCTGTTTTCTTTGTGTTTTCTTTTGAAAAATTTGTCACTGTATCTTCATCCTGGAGATCAAAAAACATTTTACATTAATAAAAAGGTGAATGACAGCTTTCTCCTCTTAGGATTATACATTTAAAACCCTTACATTCTGGATAATAAGGTAAAAAATTCAGAAACAGCAAAGCAGTGTCACCTGATTGAATCCAGATGTGACTGTCTTGGTGATCGACCTTGGGGGTGCGACAGGGGATATTGACTCGTCACCTAAAACAGATGAGAAAAACAATCAAAAAGTTCAACATTTTTGTATAAAATATTGGTTGAATGTAGGATTCCTTATAGTTCGAGGCTGAATGGAAGGTTTTCAAACTTCATGACTTTCATACTTGGGCGGCACGGTGGCACAGTGTTGAGCCAGGGTCTATCTGTTCTCCCTGTATCATAGTTTTTTTTTCTACATGTACTCCAGCCTCCTCCCACACTCCAGAGATGTGGACTTGGATTAATTGGAGACTTTAAATCTAAAGTACTGCAGGCCTGTACAATTTGTTTCGATGAACCCACTAGTTCAGCAGTTAAAATGAGAATTGAGGCAGAAATGATGACAGGTTGATACCTTTAACCAGTCGTTTGGTCCTCGGAGGCGGGACGACCAGGGTGCTGCTCCCCCCTTCCTCTAGACTCACTCCCTCGTTCAGTCTGGCCATGCAGAAAGCGGCAGCGTCGACGTTGGTGGGGGCGGGGCCGGAGGGGGCGAGGCCGTAGCTGGACTGGCTGCTGTTGTGCTCGATCTGCAGCACGCTCAGCTCCTGGTGGGTGAAGTGCGAGCGGATCTGGCTGAGGTAGGTCATCACTATGAGCCTGTCGGGGACGGCCAGGAGAACCATGTCGGACGGCTCCAGCAGCCGCGAGATGCCCAGCGCCTCGAAACCGTCAAACGCCTGAAGAAGCACATGATCAGCGAAGAATAGAGGTTATAATAATGACTCCTCTGAAATCCACCAGGGCATGTCGCTCTGGATTCAATAGTTTCAGTGTGATGACCTCACGGAGATCTCTGTAAACACTGTCCCCTGACAGAACAATTCAGACTAAAGAAGAGACAAAACATTGAGTCACTCGTCTGAACCACCTCAATAACAGAAATACACTGTGCTCAGAACAATGAGCTTATTGAGCTGCAGAGTGTTGCAGCCAATGCTCTGCAGACGTCTTACCCTCTGCTTTGCCTCTCGGGAGGAATAAAGTCTGGAACTTGTTAGGATCGTATGCAACATAAGAGGAGGACTGCAGGCACTGCTACGAAATGAGCATGTACACTTTCTTTGTGTAAAAAAAATGAAATCTAATCTGTGTAGGTTTATGTCCTTAAACGACAAAACTCTACACTCTTGTAGATAAGAGCTGACGCCCATCCAAACACTGTCCTAACAGTACAATACCATGTGGTTCAGATTATTGGAAAATACACTGTCTTAAGGATTCAATATTATTTTACCAGCGTCAATGAGAGATAACTTAAATGTTTTAAAACAAGAAGAGAAACATCATAATAAGGAGGGAACATGTGACAGGGTGATTGAAACACTAGAAAATCACATAAATGAGGCTATAGCATAAACTCTTATAACAGTAATGATGGAATTGTTCCTTTGAAAAGTCAATATATATATTTGACTAATTCATGTCTCATCCTCACCTTTTTGTTGTTGAGCTTGATGTCATGCGGCTTTAACTGGTCAAAATCTCTAGTGGGACAAAAGCAAATAATGAAAGCATTTAAATGAAGCTGAAATTCACAACAATCCTTTAATTATTAAAAAATGGAAAATCTATTCAAAAATATCTACAATCAGCTTTAAAGGAAAATGGTATGGATGTACATTTTGTCTGGGTGGAAGTGATGCAGGAGGGCACAGAAGGCCAGGCCGTTCCTCCAGGACGTGCTGAAGTTCGTGACCTTGACCCCCCGGTACTGGCTGGTGATGTCCTGACACCACTGCAGCAGCGACTGGCTGGAGTTCACCAGCTCCTGAAAAAAACAAGCTCAGTCTCAGTTGTGTGCATGTGCGCGTTTATCTGTGATTTCAAAATAAAAGAGTTTGTAGGCCGACGTTGGTATTCCGAGTATTTACCTCAGCAGAGTCGTCCTTCCCATCGGCCTCCTGTCTGACTGTTGAAACTGGATCAGGTGTTTTGATATCAGTGGTTTCCTCTTCTTGTAAGGTAGGAAGCCAAGAAGTCTGCATCTCAGAGTAATGGGCAGGAGGGTTGTGTGTGTCTTTGCTGGACGTGTCTCTGAGGCATAAAAATATAGACAAAATGGGCGATGAATAGAAATAGTTTGATCAAAGCAGCTTGGTATCGGCGACATGTAGATGTGAGCAGGAGACATGCTAGCTTTGATGACATGGCAGATCAGAGAGCAGAACTCAGCACTGACATGATGTTAGCGGGCATGATAGTGAGCATACACCATTCAAGACAATGGGTACATATGAATTTGAAGCATAATTAAACATTGATCTGTGCTGTTGGGAAAAAACAGAAACAAGCCAATACACTGAAGTTTCTCCTTCTTTGAATAGTCGGCTGAAAAACAATCAGTTTTTTCAATGTTTTTTGTAATGGAACAGAAAAACAACAATGCCATTTATGTTCATGTCTAATGGTCATTAGTACGTTTTTCGGATTCTGTTTTGAATCAGAAAAACTAAAGAAACAAAGTTACACGGATCGAGACAGCTGCATTGGCACTAATTTCATCAAGTCTCATATAGATATTAGGTGTTGCTTTTTCACAAAGCTGGCTGACTTGCAAAAGACTCACAACTGAGCAAAACAACATAGTCTGACTTTGACGCCCTCTTTTGGAAGTTTTAAGCTCTATGATCTCTGGATCTTACACATCACATGAAGCAACTCCTTGCCCATGTTGTTCAAACACCAAGAGAGTGCAGCAGACTGATGTTATTGTCTCAGGCTTCACAGCAATGTGAGGCATTATACATGTGTTTTCAGAAGCTTAGTCGTACTCCACATGATCAATGAGATGATGTTGAAATGTAAAATTTACCTTTTTCCACATCTAAAGTCTAAAGCTGCATTTCTGCACGTCACACACAAAAATCACACACAAGGCTCAGTGTCCTTGCAGCACCGGTTGTCGCCTCATGCTGACTTACACACGCCTCCCTCTCAGTGGCTCCTCTGTCTCAGTTAGTGATATTTCCTGCAGGCCGTCACAGACACGGGTAAATGAGATCTGATTCTGATCAATAAGTTCAGGAGGGTTTTCTGTGGCGTCACACTCGATATCCCCGGGGGCGGGGATGAGGCGTTTCATACTGCGAGCGCCGGAGACGGGAGACGTGTCGCCACGGGTCAGCAGACGGATTTTGGCTAAAAGGAACTCCTCCTCCTCCTGGAGCTGTTTGGCTTTGATGGGGTTGTTATGATCAGGGGTCGAAGTGTGTCGGCCTTCCATCCGTGTGCTGTCGTTCTCTGTGGGGTGCTTACTTAAGCTCTTGGAATGGTTCACATTTTTAACATCACTCATTTCAAGACTCATGAGTGAATCCGTGGGTTTACTTGGGTCATCATGTGTCTTGCTGATGTGCCTGTCAACGTTTATCTTGGTGGGTTTCAAGTCAAAGTGTTTGCCGGTTGAGTTTGCACTTGGATGAAGGGGCTTGTTCTGTTGGGAAGAAGGTTTAGGCCTCTCTTCGCTGAAGGGCAGAGGGGAGGGCTTCTGGGTAACAGCGTAGGATGGCTGTCCTGGGCTGAAGACAGAAAAGAAGATTTCAGAGCTGAAGAGCTTTTGACAAAACTGAAGACAGTGTCGTTGCCATGCCAATCATCTGTCGTCAATCATCGCAGCCAGAGCTCCATCCTTTTTAGGTCAAAGAACTTCAAAACCTTGCTTTGCAGAAATGTTTTTCTTAATCCAAGCCATAAAGTTCAATGTCACGGCTGTGGCTGTCTCAAGCCTTCCAGAGGTCTTGGCGTGCCCATTGTTTGTACGAGATTTTCCCCAGAGTTCTACAAGTATGTTGAGACAGAGGTCTGACTGCGTGAAAGCAACCAAAGCAAAACACCAGATTTCAACATGCTTCAGCCTTCAACATCCAACGACCAAACCAATCCATGCTATTAAGCTGCATCAAGTAGGCGACTGAACAAATGCAATATGCCTTTTGATATTCAACCACAAACACAGTGATAATCATGCAACACAAACAGAAAGCTCACACTTTCTCTCACACTGTGGATCTAATCCTTTCTCCCTGAAAGTACAACAATACATGACAGATGCCAAAGTTGTCAGCCCAGTTTGTTTGCAATGGATTTCTACAAAATTGCGGAAGGATGGAGCATAGGTCAGGAAAGAACCCATTACAGATCTGGATCTTGGGCGGATCCAGGATTTTTTTTAAGGAAAAAACTCAGATGCATTTAATGTTATCCGTTAACAGTTCCGGTTTGCAATTTTCCCACGGAAATATATATTTAATAAGGAAGAAAAAAAACTTGATGATTCTCAGGAAAGTTCTAAAGTTTGAAGGAGAGTGTCTGAAGGTAATGATATTCCTGTTAAGTAGGTCAAAGTAAATGATGTGTAATATTGAATTAGTCTGGACAAGGAGTGCCTAATTACTGCAAACAGCCGCTAAGGGTTTACACACTTTAATTTGTGTGGGTAAGGCGTGCCTCATGGTTTTTTAACTTCGGCTATGAAGCCGTTCATCCCTGAGGCAGGACGTAAAGAGGAAATTCCAGGTTCCTTCACAAACAACACGATAATGATTTAGTTTGGTGGAGACGTGCATGACTCACATGCCCACACACAAGTCTGACTTGAGGTAGATCTAAAGGAGAACAACCACAGGCCAGTCCTCTTTAATCCACATGAAGCAACACGCAGATCCCTCTCATGTACCCAATTCCTTCCTGGTTACTCACCCCTCTCTCTCCCTGCTGCTATAAACCCCTCTCACCCACTTTACTCACCCCGCTTCCCCCTCCATGTACAGCTCAGCCAGCCAGATGGTGCCGAGATCCTCGTGTCCTCTCTCGTACTCCACCTCCTCGCTCTCCTCCTCCCTCATCCACTCCGGGATGGCAGCCAGTTGAACGTTGGCTTTGACTGGTTTAACTGATCTGGGGCGAGAATCAGTCAGGGGCATCTTGACAGCAGTTTTGCCTGATCTGAGGTCAGATTTATTTGTGTGTCCGGCTGCAGGGGCAGAGTCAGCTGGTCTGGTGGAGAGCAGTTTGATTACAGCTTTGGGATCAGATTTGTTTTCTGACTCCTCTTCATCATCATCATCATCATATGCGATATCATCCAGGTCTGCTTCTCTCAGTGGAGGCCACTCAGCTGATTGGTTGCCTACAACTTCCTGTCTGCTTTGCACTGAATCACAAGCAAACTCTTGTCTCTGTTGTGGTTTCATTCCTTTGCTCTTATCAACCCTTTCCACCATCTTCTCTTGCTCTTTCTTTCTGCTCTTCTCCTCTTCCATCTTCTTTTTTGCCATTTCTTTTTTCTTTTCTTCCTCATCTGCCAACCTCTTTCTCTCTTCTTCCTTTTCCCTCTCCATCTTTTCCATCTCCTTCCTCTCTATCTCCTCTTTCTCCTTTGCCAGCCTCTCTCTTTCCTCCTTTTCCCTCTCAACTCTTTCTTTCTCTTCCCTCTCCAGCTTCTCCCTCTCCCTTTCCAACCTCTTTCTCTCTTCTGCCTTTTCCCTCTCCTTCCTCTCCATCTCTGCTTTCTCCTTTGCAAGCCTCTCTCTTTCCTCATTTTCCCTCTCAACCCTTTCCTTCTCTTCCATCTCTTTCTCCAACCTCTTTCTCTCTTCTTCCTTTTCCCTTTCCTTCCTCTCCATCTCTGCTTTCTCCTTTGCAAGCCTCTCTCTTTCCTCCTTTTCCCTCTCAACCCTTTCCTTCTCTTCCATCTCTTTCTCCAACCTCTTTCTCTCTTCTTCCTTTTCCCTTTCCTTCCTCTCCATCTCCTCTTTCTCCTTTGCCAGCCTCTCTCTTTCCTCCTTTTCTCTCTCAACCCTCTCCTTATCTTCCCTCTCCAGCTTCTCCCTCTCTTTTTCCAACCTCTTTCTCTCTTCTTCCTTTTCCCTCTCCATCTTTTCCCTCTCCTTCCTCTCTATCTCATCTTTCTCCTTTGCCAGCCTCTCTCTTTCCTCCTTTTCCCTCTCAACTCTTTCTTTCTCTTCCCTCTCCAGCTTCTCCCTCTCTTTTTCCAACCTCTTTCTCTCTTCTTCCTTTTCCCTCTCCTTCCTCTCCATCTCTGCTTTCTCCTTCGCCAGCCTCTCTCTTTCCTCCGTTTCCCTCTCAACCCTTTTCTTCTCTTCCCTCTCTTTCTCCAACCTCTTTCTCTCTTCTTCCCTTTCCCTTTCCCTTTCCTTCCTCTCCATCTCTGCTTTCTCCTTTTCCAGCCTCTCTCTTTCCTCCTTTTCCCTCTCAACTCTTTCTTTCTCTTCCCTCTCCAGCTTCTCCCTCTCTTTTTCCAACCTCTTTCTCTCTTCTTCCTTTTCCCTCTCCATCTTTTCCCTCTCCTTCCTCTCTATCTCCTCTTTCTCCTTTGCCAGCCTCTCTCTTTCCTCCTTTTCCCTCTCAACCCTTTCCTTCTCTTCCCTCTCCAGCTTCTCCCTCTCTTTTTCCAACCTCTTTCTCTCTTCTTCCTTTTCCCTCTCCTTCCTCTCCATCTCTGCTTTCTCCTTCGCCAGCCTCTCTCTTTCCTCCGTTTCCCTCTCAACCCTTTTCTTCTCTTCCCTCTCTTTCTCCAACCTCTTTCTCTCTTCTTCCCTTTCCCTTTCCTTCCTCTCCATCTCTGCTTTCTCCTTTGCCAGCCTCTCTCTTTCCTCCGTTTCCCTCTCAACCCTTTTCTTCTCTTCCCTCTCTTTCTCCAACCTCTTTCTCGCGTCTTCCTTTTCCCTTTCCTTCCTCTCCATCTCTGCTTCTTCCTTTTCCCTCTCAACCCTTTTCTTCTCTTCCCTCTCTTTCTCCAACCTCTTTCTCTCTTCTTCCCTTTCCCTTTCCTTCCTCTCCATCTCTGCTTTCTCCTTTGCCAGCCTCTCTCTTTCCTCCTTTTCCCTCTCAACTCTTTCTTTCTCTTCCCTCTCCAGCTTCTCCCTCTCTTTTTCCAACCTCTTTCTCTCTTCTGCCTTTTCCCTCTCCTTCCTCTCCATCTCTGCTTTCTCCTTCGCCAGCCTCTCTCTTTCCTCCTTTTCCCTCTCAACCCTTTTCTTCTCTTCCCTCTCTTTCTCCAACCTCTTTCTCGCTTCTTCCTTTTCCCTTTCCTTCCTCTCCATCTCTGCTTTCTCCTTTGCCAGCCTCTCTCTTTCCTCCTTTTCCCTCTCAACTCTTTCCTTCTCTTCCAGCTTCTCCCTCTCTTTTTCCACACGCTTTCTCTCTTCTTCCTTTTCCCTCTCCTTCCTCTCCATCTCCTCTTTTTCTTTTTCCAACCTCTTTCTCTCTACTTCCTTTTCCCTTTCCTTCCTCTCCATCTCCTCTTTTTCCTTTGCCAGTCTCTCTCTTTCCTCCTTTTTCCTCTTAACCTTTTCTTTCTCTTCCCTCTCTAGCTTCTCCCTCTCTTTTTCCAACCTCTTTCTCTCTTCTTCCTTTTCCCTCTCTTTCCTCTCCATATCTGCTTTCTCCTTTGCCAGCCTCTGTCTTTCCTCCTTTTCCCTCTCAGCCCTCACTTTCATTTCCCTCTCAACCCTTGCTTTCTCTTCCCTCTCCAGCTTCTCCCTCTCTTTTTCCAACTTCTTTCTTTCTTCTGCCTTTTCCCTCTCAATCTTTTCCCTCTCCTTCCTCTCCATCTCTTGTTTCTCCTTTGCCCGCCTCTCTCTTTCCTCCTTTTCTTTTTCTGCCTTTTCTCTCCCCTTCCTGGCCATCTCCTCCCTCTCCATGTTCTCTATCTTTTCTTTCTCCCTCTTCTCCTTCTCCTGCTCTCTATTTTTCTCCTGCTCGCTGGCTGCCAGTCGCAGACTTGCCACCAGACTTAGCCCACGTGGCTCCACCGAAGTCAAGCACTCCAGTTTCTGAGCCGATTCCTTCTCTTCAGTTATAGTCAGTTTTTCAGCTACGTCAGAGAAGGCTGTGGGTGGTGTAATGACCACTCCAACGGCAACCAGTGGATCCTCATCTGGCTCAGAGGAAGACTTCATCCCTGAGTGACCTGCATCAGCGGATCCAGTCGTGTGCAGGAGGGAGGTCACTGTCTCGTAGCTGAAGGGACAGACACGAGGGACAGAAATACTCTGAGACAGAGCTCACCCTGAAATGACCTGCAGAGTGATCACAGCCGGCTCCGGACAGCGTCACAGACAGACTGCATGCTTGATTAAATGGTTCCTTCTCAGACTTTGTTTTGGGGCTGGTCCAAAGTGCCGTGCAAAAGCAAACAGCAGACACATTTCTTGTTTGTTAAACGCTGAGAACCATCCTGCAGTTTTTTTCCCACCCAGACCAATAGAGCCCACGGAGATTTGAATTACCACTGACATGAGAACAGTTAGAAAAACTGCACCAAGATGTAAAACTTACTAAAGAGGATTCTCCTTGATACGAGAAAACTATCATCACTGGGTTTGAGGCAGTTCACTGAGTGGAACAAACACATCAACCCCTGACAACACAAAGTAGTACAGCTAAAAGAA
Source organism: Pseudopleuronectes americanus (assembly GCA_038501795.1). Lineage (NCBI taxonomy): Eukaryota > Metazoa > Chordata > Actinopteri > Pleuronectiformes > Pleuronectidae > Pseudopleuronectes > Pseudopleuronectes americanus. The sequence continues at coordinate 14,407,240 of CM076728.1, read as the reverse complement.
GGAGGGATAGTTGTATACACAGTGTCTATGTACAGCACACACAGTGTTTCAAACTCTCATACAAATAATATAAAAAACTTGTGTATCAGCTGCAAAAGAATATCTCTCTGAATAAGGTGACAGTGTATTAAAATGAATGATAAATAATTTGAATAATGGGAATAAATATTGCTTGACTCGTTCTATTATCTATTAAATACAAGTAGAAGTAACTTTTTAACTTTACCTTATTAAAAAACATCTGATGATTTTAACTTTAATATATTAATACCAAATATATATAATGCATAATATGTCAACGCCAAAGAATAATAATAGCAAAAATTCTACTATTTCTAAAAAGCATGTTTTAGGGAAAATCTGATATGGCAATAAAGCCTTGTTTTGTTGGTTTTATTGTGTCAATCTTGATTTTATGGATTACACATAATTCAACTATTCAAAAGTTGTACTGGTGGTAACATGTACCTGATGTATCTATAGGCTCAGTGTAATGTTTTTTGCATCCTGCGTCACTCCTTCACAAATCAGTGACCTCACATGCAGGCAGAGAGACTCACCCTCTGTACAACACCCCGACGACTGCTGACATGAAGCCAACAGACGCCTCCGTCTCCTCTTCTGCGACACACATACCTGCCTCTGCGTGTGCACTGTCACGCACAGACACACACGAATACACATTTTAATCTTTTTAGCCTAACGGCGTAGAAATAGGTTAAGATAGAGAGAACAGATGGGGTTAACAGCAGCTGCAGTTGAAGCAGTGGTTAGGCTGCAGGAACCTCAGTCAGTGTGTGTCCGTGTGTGTGAATGTGTGCTTATATGTGATGGTTTATGGAGAATATAAACGTCACGCCATGCAGCAAAAGGCTCAGAGGAATCATTACTGACTCACCCCCCTGTTACACCTTCCTCCCTCTTCTCCTGCTCATCCTTCTCTTCAGCGCTCTCACTGCCTTCCATCGCTTTGTCTCCTCCTGTCTCCGCCGTGGTCTCCTCCACAGCTGCCCACAGCTGCTTCTCCGCAGCGAACACTGGCTCCTTATTGTCAACCGAACTCTCCTCACCACCAGCAGAGCTGCCTGCTGGCTTCCCCTCATCTGCTGCCTCCTTTTGTGGTTTACCCGACAGCTGGAGGACCGGTTCTGTCCGCAATCCTGGTTCTGGCTTTGAGGGCAGCAGTTGCTCCAGCGCCAAGGCCGTGCGCTCTTCGCCTGGTTTGGGGGAAACCTTGAGAGAGGTTGTTGGTTCCATGCAGGGTCCCTCTGGCTCTTTGGGCTCCTCTGTAACGGATGGTGCACCAGGTCGAGCAGGAGGTGGTTCTATGTGAGGTGGTTCTGAGTCTTTGGCTGTGATAGGCTTGGCCTCCTGAGTGACAGGGCCGTCCACCTCAGCAGCATCTTCTCTGTTTGAGCTAGGAAAGAAGAAAAATATATGAAATTACTGTTTTTTACTAAATCACATTTCCTGCATGCTATCATACGAAGCTTGACTTTTAGCAAGGCCTCCACAGACAGTCATAGAGATAAGACTGAGAAAGCAGACAGACAGACAGACAGACAGACAGACAGACAGACAGACAGACAGACAGACAGACCCTCATCCATTCTTACCCTCTGCACAAAGGTTTTGTACCGTCCTTAGCAGAGATTTTTTCAGGTGAATCTTTCCCACCTCTACTTTCTAGCACGTTCCACAGAGGAATCTCTGCATCACACAGACCGTTTGGTGGAGGCACCAGGGTCAAGTCCTCTGATGTGACTGGTTCATCCTGAGCAGTGGGGCCTGAATGGATGGCAGTTGGAGCACATGCAGAAGATATTTTGTTTTCTGGGAACAACAGTGTTCGACACTGAACCTTCCTCGACGAGGGCGAGTTGCCCCAGACTGGAGTAAGTTAAAAGTGAAGAAAAGAGGAAGAACATGGAGAAGAGTTCAGTAGCAGTAAGAAATGCCACAATGAAGCAAGAGAACAATCAAAGAGTAGGGCTGGGTCATACCACCAAAAATGGTTTCTAAGTAATAACAGAGCCACACACCACTATCAATACTTTGTATTGGTCCAAGTTGCTTTGAGGTGCACGCACCATTAATTGATTAATTTAAGCTTTTCCTTTCGACTATTATGTGTCTACATGTTCAAATGAAAGACGGTTGAATTCACAATATAAACTTAAATTCTAATAATAATCAGTAACCAACAATCAATACACAATGTGTGAATGCATGCTCATACAAGAGCAGCAGAGTGTATCAACACCGATACTCAATACTTTGGTAAAACATCAACCAATCCAAATTTTACATGAGCAGAGAATTATAAAGATAATTACCAGAGAGGATCAGGAAAATAAAATATAAGAACCTGATTTTGATTTACCTTTGGTGCGGAAAATACAAAACAAAGCAAAGGCTGATGCTTAAATCAGTAGATTTAGATCAGAGAGAGTTCAAAGCAACACTGTAACTTTTCAAACTTAGAATAGCGGCTTGTAGATCGTTTAAAAAAGATGTAGAAGTCCTTAAAAACCATTGTTCACCTCTGATATTCAGCGAGGAAATATAAAATATTTGGTGTATTTGTTACAGTGGCAGCTCCTCTGGTTGAGGAAACCGGGGATCATGGGTAATATCCACCATTCAATTTTGGGACGAGACTTTTCTCCAAATGAAAACCACTAAATCGCTCGGACACTTATAGTCCAACAGAATCAATCCCCACACGTGGCTGCAGAGGGCGCCGCTGCTCAGTAAAGGTTACACAGTGTTGCTTTAAAGGGATTTGTGATTGATTGATTTTATTTGAGGTTCCAGAAAGCGACACCCACAGTGACGTAATCACACGTCCTTTCATCAACTCACCGATCTGTGCTGTTAATGGAGGCAGAGCCCTGGAGGAGAATTTGTGACGGCAGCTCCTCGGATGGGAGGGGGGGAGCAGGGAGAGACAGACCAGGAGGAGGTGTGGGTGTGAGGTGTGTGTTGAACTGAAAGACTGATAAAGGAGGAGATGAAGAGGAAACCAGAGTTCTCATCTTCTGCTTGTCCTCGTCTGATCTGTTGGCGTCTGGACTGAAGATTAGAGCCTTTCCAAGAAGTCTCTCCTTTTCTTCCACTTCCCTCCTCCTTCTCTCCTCTGCTTCGTGGACTTTCTTCTCCTTCTCTTCCGTCCTCCTCCTCTCTTCTTCAACTATTTGCATCCTTTCCTTCTCTCTCTGCTCCTTTAAGAGTTGTTCTTTCCTCCTCTTCTCCTCCTCCTCTTCACGTCTTTTCTCCTCTTCTCTTTTCTGCCTTTCCTCCTCTTCTTTTTTCTTTTTCTCCATCCTTTCCCTCTCCACCTTTAGGAGTCTCTCCTTCTCCTTTTCTTTGAGAAGTCTCTCCTTTTCTTCGACTTCCCTCTTTCTGCTCTCCTCTGCTTCTTTGACTTTCTTCTCCTCTTCTGCCATCCTCCTCATGTCCTCCCCCTCTTTTTGCATCCTTTCTCTCTGTTCTTTTAAGAACCTTTCTTTCCTCCTCTCCTCCTTCTCTTCATGCCTTTTCCGCCTTTCCTCCTCTTCTTTTTTCTTCCTCTCCATCCTTTCTTTCTCATCGTTTAAGAGTGTCTCCTTTTCTTCCAATTCCCTCTTTTGTCTCTCATCTGCTTCTTTGACTTTCTTCTCCTCCTCCTCCTTCCTCCTCCTCTCTTCTTCATCTTTTTGCATTCTTTCCTTTTCTCTCTGCTCCTCTTCTCTTTTCTGCCTTTCCTCTTCTTCTTTTTTCTTTGTGTCCCTCCTCTTTTTCTCCTCCTGAAGGAGTTTCTCTTTCTCCTCCTTGAGAAGTCTCTCCTTTTCTTCCATTTCTCTCTTTCTTCTCTCCTCAGTTTCTAAGACTTTCTTCTCCTCCTTAATTTTCTGTTGCTCCACCTTCAGAGCTATCTCCTCCAGTTTCCTCCTCTCCTCTTCCTCCAGGAACTTCTTTTTCTCTTCCTCCCTCTTCCTCCTTTGCTCCTCAAGCACTCTCCACTCTTCCATCCTCTTCTCCTCCTCCTTCATCTTTCTCTGGAATCTCTCTCTCTCACTTCTCCTCTCCTCCTCCCTTTTAAGTTTTTCCTTTTCCTCCTCCGCCTTCAGGAGTCTTCTCTCCTGCTCTCTTTTTTTCCTCTCCTCTTCCTCCCGCTTTCTTTTCTCCTCTTCCTCCCTCAGCTGATTTTCCTGTTTATCTCTCTTCCCCTTCAGGAGTCTCTCCTCCTCGCGCTTCCTCCTTTCCCTCTCTTTTTTCACCTCCTCCTCCTCTTGCAACAGCCTCTTCTTCTCCTCCTCTAACAGTCTCTTTCTCTCTTCCTCATGTTTTTTCCTCTCCTCCTGCTCCTGTTTCAGGAGCACTGCTCTTTCCTCTTCCTCCTTCCTCCTCCGTTCCTCCTCTTGTTTTTCTTTATCGCTCTGTTCGACCCTCATCTTCTCCTCCCTCTGCGTCGCTGCTCCCTCTAACTGCTCTGTCTTTTCTCCACAGGTCTTTTTGTTTGCTTTTTGCTCGAAACTGCAGAACAGATAAACAATATTTCTTAAACCCAATTCTCTCTGTGTTTTTAACCATGATCATCACCACCAGTTCACACTTTCTACCTTGAAATAAATACTCACCCTGGAGGACACCTTTTGATAGTATCCCGCTTAGATTCATCCTCTTCCAGAAACAAGCCCCCTGATTCATGTCTCTGGTCAAATGGCTCAAAAATTATGCTGTCAAAGTCGAGCTCAGACTCGGGCTGGGCCAATGGCGGCTTTCTGGCCTTAATGGCGCCGATAACATTCTGCGTTTCATCGATTGGCTTTTTCAAATCAATAACCCTCTGAGCATTTGGCTGCCTGTGAGTGATAAAAGCAGCCACAACGTTGGTGGAGGGCTGCTGATTGGTGGAGCTCTCACTGCACGAGAAGGGCCATGGAGGGGGCGGGGCTATGATCAGCTCAGAGCGGGATTGGGCAGAACTGGGGACAGAAATACTGGTGGTCAGGCTTGAGTGACAAGAGTGTGAGGGTTCGCAAGACCGAAGCGTGCAAGAGGTGATGGGGGGGGTGTGCACACTACACACCTGGCAACTATTCCACTGCGGTGACACCTACTGGAAGGTGAGTGCAACACGATGCAGGGTACAATCCACTCTGCAGCTGTTAGCACGAGTTAGCATCAAGGAAGCACGAGTACAGAGAACAAAGCAGCCGTGAGCAGCAACAAGTCAATAAATTCTCATAAAACTTTGATCAGACACACGGATTAACTGTTATTCAATAACATGCCTCTGCACTAAAGTGGTCATTAGGATCATAATGATTCAGATTGACTGTTGATCTATACAAAACAAAGCAGTCATTATGATAATACTGTAAAGTGTTGCAGGCTTGAAATAAATATCTAAGTTTTCCTCTATGATGAACTCTGAAGAGCCATATCATCATAATACAGTTTAATATATAATAATAAATAATAACATTATAGGCAGTTATATAAATAGGAAATAAAAAAGAACAACCCTAACTTTCCTTAAAATTTACATTCTGTTTAAATGAGATAGAACTTCAGAGATTTTGTTTCCTTGCAGCAGAACCAGGTTAGCTGTTCCCCTCTGTTTCCAGTCTTTGTGCTAAGCTAAGCTAACCTGGGTTCCTGCTGTCATTTCTAATAATGGATATGAGAGTAGTATCAACACCATCATATAACTCCCTTATACATTTTGAACAAATTCTTGAAGAAATCCTACAGTGTCATGCAGGCAGCCCCTCTCAATTGGAATCCGTTGTAAAGCCGAATCCGACCTGAAAGGTTTTGCCTTTCACTTATAAAAAACACAGCAGGAGATTGTTCGGGTCAGACGCGTTCACAACAACAGCGATATGTCCAGAACATTCAGTCGGGACATGACATGACATATGAATTCCACTGCGGGAATCACCTTTATACATATGGCGTTGGCCCTTATTGCCAAATATCGAATCTCGTTGTCTCTCGATATCTTTGTCTATTCTTTTCTTATTTTTGACGTGTAACAAACATCTTAAACACACCCACTGAGTCACTATGAATTTTTCAGGACATTCTCCAGCTGTATTCTCACACAGTCTCACGGGAATGAAAGGTTCCAGTAAATGTGCAGAGCAACAAACTCAGAGATTTGTGCTCTCACACACAGCCCCTCCGGGAAATGTTCAGTGCTTCTCTGAATATAGTTTAAGGTTCATGAGCCGATCTTCTTGAGATAAATTGAGAAAAACAGCAAAGAGAATCCAAGCCCTCTGGAAGTTTATCATCTATGTTGTGTCTCCTACACTATACGTTTCTTTGTCTATGTCCTCTTTTAACACATTTTGGCCTCACACAGCAGTTTGAGGCACAACACATCTTTAAGGAGCCAAACCAAGCAGTACAAGTTCACACGCTTGTGTCGTCATCATCCTATGACCTCACCTGATCCTTCCTGGCTCAGCTTTGTTTTCTGTGACGGCCGCCTTTGAGTCCTGGTCTGGTTTGATTTGCTGGTTGGATATCCTGATGTTAGCCGCCTCTTCCCCTCGGCTTAGAGGGCTCTGAGTCGTTTCCTTGTCTGCCTGACTGAGGGGGAACGTTAAGCCTGCAGAGAGAAAAAGCCACATCAGATAATAAATAACACAGGGGGAGACATATCTGAAAGAATGGAGGGAAAATGTGGTTATTTTGGACAAGACAAAGAAGTGTTCCATGTTGAATAGCAAGGGGCAAAAAACACTGAAGGGTGAAACGTTTGATTGGTCGGCTGGTGTACCTGAGCCGATCTGAGCTAGAGGAGCAGAAGGCGACACAGCGGACGGAGGGTGAGGAGAGGAGAGTAAAACAGAGGTGGAAAGAGAAGAGGAGCGAGGGGGTGAGGAGCGAGGAAGGGAGGCAGGGATAGCTGGAGCCACGGGGTCGCAGAGAGCATCAAGATCAGGGCTGCTCAGCAGAGGGACAGGGGCGATGTCTCCTCTGGTCGGGGCAGAGTCAGATGGCCGCCACGTCCCCTGAGCACCTGAGGAAAGTGTGCAGAAGAACAGAATAAACATAGTAACGGAGATCAGAGAGGGGGACAGAGGGGATCAAGTGGGGTGGAAAGTGAGAGGATTTTGAGAAAGTTTGGAAAATGAAAGCAACACAAAGAAATAGGAAAGACCAGAGGTGAGAGGGAGTTTAAAAGAAGGTGGTGAGATGCTTATAAATATGGAGGAAATATTAGAAGGGGAACAACATTGGCTGTAAAGTGCACTCGGTCGGTTACCTGACGCCGAGCCAGAGGGGTGAGGTTTGGGGACGGGAGGTGTGGAAGCCAGGGGAGGTGCATCAGCAGAAAAGGGTGAGGGAGAAGAAGGGCGGGCAATTGACTTGACAAGCTGAGGTTTGAAAATATGGGAACGAACTAGAAGAGAGGAAAATACATAAGAAACAAGAGAAAAGGACAAGAGAAGAGAGGAAAAGAAACAAATATTTTATAGATTTGAAAAGAATATATATCAATATTGAAATTTCTCAAAGCAAGAGACGGACCAATCGCTGAAGTAGATTCATCTACAGATTGAGCCTCTGGGGGGCGCCGTTGATATGAAGCAGGAACTGAGGAGAGGGGAGCAGAGGAGGCAAAGAGAGGAGTCATGGAAATGAAAGTTACATTCAGCCATTCATACAGCACTTCTATACACAGTGCTTTTTCTATCACACACCATTCATACAACGATGGCACAGCCGCCAGCCGTCCTGCCCAAGAACACTATGGAATCCAGCCTAGAGCTGCAGGGGATCGAACGTGAGACCTACTGGTTAGTGGACGTGTAAATGACAGCACCTCAATTAGGCTCAGTTTGACTTAGGAGTCCAATAATTACTCTTGTCAAAATAATATCATACAAGAGGCTGAAAACAATATTGAATTCTCTTAATGTTGAATAAGTCACAAAAGCTGGTGTTATGATTTGAAACTGAAGATTAAGAAAGAGCTATTTAAGGACACATGTGTCCTGAATGAATGTGATTATCTTATCCAAACCAAAGAAAACATGCAGAAAGCCAATTGGTTCATCCAAACTTTACAGCTTTCATTGGTTCTTCTTGCGTGACGTCCTGCAGAATAAATGTTCCAAATTTAAAATGATCAACAAATTCTGATATCATAACAACCCATCCATGCATAGACCTTCCTGATGACACAAAATACTCTACATGAGCCGTAAACTAAAATCTGTATCATGGGCATGAATCTAAGACAAGAGGTCAGACCAGACCTTCACTCACAAGGAATGGGTTAGTGTGAAAGCGTGCAGCATGCTTGTCAGCCGGCCGACCAGCCTGTCAATACCTTTCGCTGAGCCTGACTGGAAGATTCTGGGAAGAGAAGGCGGATCAGAGAGGGTCCGGGCGAGCGGAGGGCGAGTGGATGTGGACTCAGAGGACAGGGTGGAGATTGAGGGTGAGGTGGATTTAAAAGGGAGAGGCTGAGATGCAGCAGACACAGGCTTATGGGTCAAGGAGATGAGAGAGGACTTTAGGGGAGCTGATGAAGATGATGTTATGGTTATGTCAGTGGGTGACGTCAAAGTGGAGGGTTGTTTGGGGGTTAAAGGACTAATGCCAGTTGCAGGTATGCTGATTGGATGAAGATTTGGGGGAGGCTCCAATGAGGCTGAAGTGGACACAGATATGGAGCTTGTGGGAGATGGAGGAAGAGGGGAAGAGGTAGGGGGGGTTATGGGGGTGGACTTGGATGATGGAGGAGTTGAAGGAGACACATCAGAGAGTGGCTGAACTGGGGATTGACTCTGGGTTGAGGGAGCATTTGCTGGGACCTGGGGACTTGGAGGTTCTGGGGGAGCTAAAGCAGGAGGCTCAGGAGCAACGGGATTGGTCAGTTTCTTATGCTTGGACCTGGGCGAAGGCTGAGGGGAGGGGCCAGGGGAAGGCTGGATCTCTGATTGGACAGGGGCGTTGGAGAGGAGGTGTCGGGAGCGGCGGGGTGAGGGGCGAGGTGTGATGGGTAGGGGAGGGCGAGAGTGGATGGCAGGACTGGGAGGACCGCCATCTCGTCCACAGACTGATGGAGGGACGGAGGGATGGAGGGTGAGGGATGGAGGGATGGAGGGATGAGGATGGAGGGATGGAGGGAGAAACATTGAAAAACACAATGAAAAACTTGACTTGAGAATGAAAATGAAATGAAAACTGGATCACTGTTTGCGTCACATGTCAGGATCCTCTGTTAATCACATGACTGACTTGTTTGGGCGACACCACAAACAAAATATGAAACTGTGATGAACGCTGATGGAATTAAAGCCCATTTGTCATCGTCTGCTTTTCCTTTAACCTCAGGGTTTTACTCCTCACCAACACATTTGCAACAGAGAAGCAACCTGAACTGAAACCTTCATAACTTCATGTAAAACCTAAGTTATTAACCTTCGCTGAGTTTAGTTTACAACATGGTGTTTGGTGTCTGTATACAAGAGGATCCACGCGTTGAACTTTTAATAATTTCAGTGCAAGCTGCAGTGATTTGTCTTTTTTCCAGATGCAGAGAGTCTTTCAGTTTGTCAAATGTTTAACTAAAAACCAGTTGAACAGTTGTTTTGGGGACTTTTAGACCAGAATGCTTGAATAAGATTGGATTATTTTCATGACGCAGTGAAACCTACATGAGACAGTTACTTTCCTATTACAGTTCAATTAGCTTTAATACTTTCACCATGAACTTTGAATGCTTGACTTTATCTAGTAATTTACATGCTATTTATGACCATTTGAGTTGATGTCACAGTTTATCTCTGCTTCTACGTGTTGTTCTCATCCCTGGGCACAATAGCTCAGTTGAAACTATTCATGCCTCCAAACAAGCTTCAATACACTTTAAATGCAAAGTGGCACCAGCATCATCCCATGCTTCCCAATTGAATTTGATGTCCATATGAGAAATATGTGGTATGCAAAGAACATAGCTAGAAGAAGCTGTCCGGTCATGTGATGAGGACTTCAGAACAAGTGGCATGTGTGTGTGAAATAGTGTAAAATAAAGTAGGCAGGCCAATAATGCACAGAGAGAAAGAGAGACTGAGCTCCTGTCCTCCTTCTCCCTGGGAAGAGAAACAAATGACAGGACAGTGAGAGTGGGGGGGGGAGCTACCTGAGGATGGAAGAGAAGCTCCTGTGGAGTGTCGCTTGTCAGGCGGAGGGGGAGCGGGGCGATTTGGGCGGATGAGAGTGTGAGGAACTACAGCAGCAGCCAGAAAAAGAGACGGGAATAAGAGAGGACAAAGACAGTGGAGGAGGAAGAAATGTCGAAAGTGTGAAGAGGGGAAATAGATCAGAGAGGGGAGACAGCGTACGGTGTGAGTCTGCCAACCTGACGCAGTGACGGACTTCTTGTCCTCGTCTTCATCGCTCTCATTGAAGTCGTCCATGTTACCGATGTCTAAGGGTTTCGACGCTCATCAGGCTGGCCAGACTCTGCATGTCTTCATCACTGAGGAGCAAACACACAACATTCACCATCACTTTCAGATACTCACACAGATATGAAAAATTCTTTATAAGGGATAATATGATCAATGTTGTGGTATGCTTCATTTATAAGTAATACAGATGGACCACACATCTCCCCTACTATCCGTTGTACACAAATTAAGCTAAATATCACAGATACAGGTGATGTCATCCTGCTAAAATCAAGTAGAATAACTCCAACCACTACTCACGTGGCTTTTCCCTCACGAACAAAGACACACGACAGCGAGAGCTTGAGCGTGGCCTCCACCACTTTGACGGACAGCGGCTTCAGCTTCAGCGTCAGGTCAATCTGCGTCGGCGTGGGACTGGCAAACCGCTTCAGGTTGATGTCAGCCGACGCCAGCACCTTACGATGCCCCTTGCTCTCCTGGACATGACCAAGAAAAACACCCATAAGGAGAAATGTATTTTTAAATCAATTTAAAATCTGATTTGTTTCATTTAAATGTCAAACCTTAGTGTTTTACTTACACCTTCAATGACAAAGGTCCACTCTTTGTCCTCAAACTCATCAGCGTTGGCCTCCTGAGGAAGAAAATACAATTTGTTTTTATCTTTATTTTCTTTCTATAGTGATTGTAAAAGTACAGTATATCCTACTAGTTTACAAATGCATGAATTTGCTCATGTGGTTGTATAACTTAACTTCTCTATGTCCTTGTATATATGCTCATAAAATAAAACCATGGGAACTTTTACTCATGTATTCAACATTCCTCTTACTTTTTTTATTTTCAAACTACTGAAACTTGTGTGAGAAATCCACAGAAATGTTGAAAAATGCTTTATCCCGCAACGTTAAAAAATGTGAATATCAAATCCTGGATCTGCTTGCCGATCTCAGTTTGCACAATAATTGAACAGTTTCTTCCTTGTGTAATCCACCAGCCAGCTGAGTAGTTTTGCGTAATACTTCTAACAAAACACACAACTAAACAAACACAGATGAAAGCCTACTTTGTGGAGGTCTATTGCTGTAAGTGCAAACATTGAGTGTTTTTGTTTTTGTACCTTGAAGAGTGTCACAGAGATGTCGATGTTCTCTGGGACCGGCCATACCACCGTCCCCCTGTAGGGGTTCTTGATTCCAGGCGTCCAGCTGTGGAGCTGCACAACAAACAACACGTTAACAAGAGGCAGTGTGTGTGTGTGTGTGTGTGTGTGTGTGTGTGTGTGTGTGTGTGTATGTGTGTGTGTGTGTGTACTTGTGTGTGGGTGTGTTTGTGTGTGGTTGTGTGTGTAAGTTTACCTTGGAACACATGCGTCTGTTCCTCCTGGTCCACACCACCCTCAGCTTGTCCGGTTGCCTAAAGAAACACAACAAACACAAACCAAAACACACAAATAAATGACGCTCTTCCTCTTGACGTGACATGACAGTTACAGTTATTACACAGAGGAGAACATGAAGAGAAAGACACTTTGTACATTTTCATTATTTGACGAAATAATGTCTCCAAACAAAGTGGACATTGTTAAATGAGAAAACAACACAGGGGCAAACAGAAGCTCTTAGGACTTTCACGATTCATGATTTACTTTATGTGTGTACTTGTAGTTATTTACATGTGAGGACTATGTTGAGCTTAAACCTTAGAGAGTGAGGTCAGTTCGGGTTACTACCTGACCCACCTTTAATGGACTGTTTTAGGGTTAAAACTTGGATTTAGGCTTATAATTAGGTATTTGATAGAAGAACAAACATGGGTTGGTGTGTGTGTGTGTGTGTGTGTGCGTGTGAGTGCGTGTGTGCATGTGTGTGTGTGTGTGTGTTAGTTCAAATACTTTGTGGCTTTAGGGTGAGGGTTAGACTGGGTGTATTTTTAAAAAGGTAATAATTGAATGAATGGTGCAAGAATGTCAACCAGTTCACGCCTATAAATTTTGTTTACATATCGAGCGTGTGTGTGTTCACGACGTGCATAAATATGCTTCTATTGTATTTTTTCAGACGTCTGCAGCACAGGACGTGAGACAGGAAGCCGCTGAGTCATGTGACCTGAGTCAATTTGAATGTGAGGCGTGCCCCATGACAGGAAGAAGGAACCCCCTTTACCACCATCCAACACACAAAAGAATAAGTATTTCGCTGGTTTCAGTGCATCAGTGTCTGGGTTCAGAACGGACAGCTGTGTGTGTACGTGTGTTAATGTGTGTTAGGGGGTCAGGACTGGCATCAGAAATAGACTGACAGCAGCAGAGTGAGGGTAATAGAGGTAAGAGTGTGTGTGTGTGTGTGGGGGGGGGAGGACAAAAAATAGGAAGCATCACAGACAAAGTTGAACATAAATTATAATATGCAACACAAAGTCACAAACATGTTGTGAGCGCAGTAACAATGGGCAGTGGTGGAGGGTTGTAATTGGTTGAACACGGGCGAACATGAGTCGCACAACACAGTTTAGCAACATGTGATTACTTTACATTGTGGTTCCACAGACAGTAGCTTTGTTTTCCTGCAGCAGACAGATGACTGGAGGAGAACAGATGAACGTTACCCTCCTCCCAGCTGGAGCGTTCCAGTTCGGAAAAGATCTGAGTGAATTATTAGTGATTCCCTGATACACATTTACAGGAAGTAAAATGAATAAAAATCCTCACTAACCTCTGTCATGCTTGAGTCACATGACACCCTCCTATTGTTGCATAAAAACTATCCCATTGTGTCACATGGACTCCTGAGACGTCTCATCTTCACCACCCTCTGTGTTTTAAATTCCGATATCCAAAAAACCTTGTGTCATATATATATATATATATATTATATGTCTGCCTGACTTATTCACAGATAAAATTGTTATTGTAATCTATGTCTGCTAAGATTTACAGAATAAACAACGTGTATTTATGTTTTTACAATTAAGTTTATGGTTAAACTGTATAAAATCAAGACTCATGTAAATGTCTTTGTTCTACGGATTTCACAATGACATCCTGGGAATCATTGCAACTTTTTAATATACATTTCGGTATCGGAAATGGTTAACTCCCTAATATCAGCATTTGCCTCCAAAAATCAATAGTTAATTGGGCTTTAGTATATTTCCTTTCCAAAGGTCTGATTTCAGAAAAACCCACAGTCTGAAGTTATAAAACCCCAGGAGGAGAAAGCCATTGTTATAATAAAGTGACTAATGAGGATCTAAATAAAGTTGAACTTAGCCTTACACTTGATAGACAGATTTCCTCTCTCCTCTGTCTCTCTGTGCTTCCTGACTTTCGCCTCCATGTTTAAACAGCACCCTGGTATTAATTCTGATTTCATCACACTGTTAACGTGCAGATTAAACTCTTTCTAAATCATTGTGGCTCCTCCCGTCTCTGTGTCCACACAACACAAGCCTCTCTGCAACTGATCAAACTCTAATACTTCATTGAACCCAGCCTTAGAAGAAACAACGGACCGGTCTCTTATCACGCTTTTGACGAGCCTCTTGCACAATTAGTCCATGCTTTAATGTAATCTGGGCAGATAAGAAGACGCAGTAGGGGCCACGCTGGCATGTGTGAGTAAAAGATTAAAGACACTTGGAATCTTTTCCATAGATTATCACTGAAGAACATTGTGCATTGAGACAACAGCAGGATGTTAAAGTAAGCAAGTAGCAAAAGTGGAATCAAATGGAAAGTGTCAGTGAAGCTTGACCTTTGAACCCTACAAGTGTCTTTTTGGATTTGGTTTGTTTGTGTGATGCTGTTTCAGTGGATGTTTTGAATAAAGGCCCGAACTGTATCACCCGGACTTCTCCCAGCTGGGTTGTACAACAGGAAATTACACAAGTGAGGTAAAGCCCTACAGGGCCTGAGCTATGAAGTGACTTAACTGCACCTGTGAAATGAAATAACAGCAAAACACGTTGTCGTGATAATAATGAAAGAATTATTATATGTTGATGCTGAATGATAAGCTGTATATCTTGCAATGGGAATATATACTTTTTAACATATTATTTATATTTAGTTTAGTCCTTTTATACTTTATACATTGCTCTCTCTCTCTCTCTCTCTCTCTCTCTCTCTCTCTCTCTCTATATATATATATATAACTTTGTTCTGTTGTCTTATTCCCATGTATTTTGTAAATCACATATATACTTATATATTGATTGTTATTATTATTATATAACATGGAGCACTTAGATATTTGTTTAAGTGTCAATAATGTGACCATGATATCCCTTTCCTCTATTTATTCTGACAGTAATTTGTATTATTTAGTTGCTATAGTGATCAGTGACCCTAATGATTAACTATTAACTCAGTCACACCGGATCAGTTGCGCACATGTACGCACACGAGGGACGCCCTCATCCTCCTCAACACAGGAGGAGGAGACCGACAACACTGAACATGGCCATAATAATGGAGCCCTGTTGTCGGTAATAATAATATTAACACCCAGATCATGGCCTCAGAGAGATATTGACATTTCACACACAGTCGGGAGGAGGAACAGTGCGTCTCCACTGTACTCACCATTTCTTGTTACACTCCAACACCAGTTCCTGGTAGGAAGCGACGAACTGAAACTTTGACGCCTTCTTACCAACGCGCTGAAGTCTCTTCCAAACCGAAGTCATGACTTCTTCTGAACTTAATAAAGCACGAGGAGAGAGAAAAGGAGGAAATCACACTCTCCTGTGCGCAACAGCCACTTTGGCCCACTTTCTCCTCCGGTCCGCTGCTGCTCCTTAAAAGGTCCTCCTCTCTTTCTCCTGCTGGCCCTGCTGATGATGAACCTCGCACAAGCTGAGACGTGCGCTCATGTGCAGTGTGAGTTGAATCACGCACAGGGCGGAAAAGAAAATAGGTGATGTCTCTACACAGAAGTGACAATCAGGCCACGCGCAAAGAGGAACCGAATCCGCTGCGCGCACAGATCCACTCCCGTTACGAGGCTGAAGTTTGGAGCTGTCATTGAAAACTCCCCCCCCCCTCTCTCTCTCTGGCAGTAATCCACAGGGAGACAGCGCAGCTCAGTCCCGCTTGCACGGGGGCTTGTTGTAATGTGGGTCTGCTGCCTCTAGAGCGAGTCCACCCTGCCTGCCTGCCTCCCGCCCCGTGCTCCAGTGACAGAGAGTGAGGCAGGATATGTAAGGGAGTCTACTGGTGATGCAGCAGTATGCAAAGGGCAGTATGCAAACGGTCTTTATCTCGTCCTCCCTGAGCACAGTGTGTGAAGGCACTGAGGTAAAAGTCTTCAGTGTGAATGCAGACTTTGCTCCTGACTGTCTGTGTCACAGTAAAGGGCCTTATCTGCCGCAGGGTTTCATTTTATCAGCTCAGCATACTCCCATCGGCCTACAGGGCTGCAGGGCAACACACTGACTGTTTGTGAAAAATAGTTGTTTAGCTCAAGTCACTTCCTAAAGTTCCAGCTGCGTCATCCAGAGCTTTCCAGAGCCGTGCCTCATCCAGTTAATTACAGAGGAATAGTTTCCAGAGAGAGGAGGCCAACTGACTCAGTGTGTGTGTGTGTGTGTGTGTGTGTGTGTGTCTCTGGAGTTAAGAGGGCAAATTTTGGTGCCCTATCATAGTTGTGAGGATATTTTGATGCTGTTAGGACATTTAGGCACGTCCTCAAAGGGGTTGGGTTAAAATTAGGTTTATGATAGGCATTTAGTTGTGATGGTTAAGGTTAGGGTAAGGGGCTAGGGATTATGGGGCGTTATGTGAATGAGCGTCCTCACAACTACAGAGAGACAGGTGTGCTTGTGTGTTGGGGCCAGGGATTTTCCTCGGTGAGAGCAGCAGGGTATTTTTAGGTGGGCTAACGGGGATGGATGGATGGACAGAGGCAGCTGGAGGAGTGTGCGGGGAGGGCAGAACAACTCTCTCATGACTCAGAGTTAGTCTAATATTACACTGTGGGTCCAGTGTTCAGACGTGCATCACACGCTCCCTCCCAAAACATGCACACACACACACACACACACACACACACAGACACACCCACACACACAGACACACACACACACACACACACACAGGGCAACATATGAGACCCTCCACGTTATCCCCACATATCTTCAGCTTCCGGTCCGCCCTGTGAACAGAGCTGACCACAAGCTTTTTCATTTAACACCGAACCATAGATACTAAACATAAAGGTAACAGCAGTGTCGTTTTTGCCCTGATGGACATGTGCCTTAACATTTTCAGAATTTTTGGTAAGGTATTGTGACTTCTTATGTACTGTACTAGATTATTTTGATTAGTTTGCCATACACCAGTATTTTCATTATTGTAACATTAGGTTTTGAATCGTTAAAAATGTATCTAAACACAATTGGAATTTTCGAGGAAGCTCTCATGTCCACTTAATTGACCTAGAAAGAACAGTAGTTCCCTTGTGAAACCAAATTTACATGGACCGAGCTGTTGCATTTTTGGAGTCCACACCCAATAGCACGCAGTACACTTACACTTACAGTGACTACGGGGTTAGACAATAACAGCTTTAACTCCGCTCAGTGACACAATCTCCATAAACAACAAGAGGCAGAGAGATGTGAACGTAAACACAGGTGAGAGGGAGGAAATAAAAGAGACAGGCTGGTAAAATCCACATTTGCATTTCATTGTTGATAATCAAATCATGCGTTGTAATGGGTGAGACGGAGATCAACAGTTGACTGTCAGCCGGTCTAAGAGACGGCTCTAAGTTTATCTGCGACACATGATGATTATAAATAGAGAACAGCATGAGTTTTTCTTCTCATTCCTGCTCCCTTCACGTCTAATGGTTTTCCCCAAGCTGTTGCTTTCAACATGACCTCTGAGCAAGAGGCCCTGAAGGAGTGAACACAGGCACAGTGCGCCCCCTGCTGGTAACTTTTTATATCATCATCCCCTGGTTGCCTTTAATTCCAATGCAGGAACAAACACTGCATGTATGTAGTTAACAAAGATTTATCTTAAAGGGTTGGTTGACCGAAAAAAAATTAATTCACTCATTATCTACAAACCACTATGCTGATGGAGGGTTAGGAGAAGTGTTCGAGTCCACAAAACACTGCAGGAGTTTCAGGGGTAAACAGCATAGGATTTGTTGTGCTAATCCAAAACAATTAAAGTCGATGGTGACTTCTTCTTCAGACAAAATAAATCAGAAAAAAAACATATAAAATGCCTCCATACTGCTCGTGTGGTGTCATCAAAGTGTCCACAAGCCCCGACATTAAAATTCGACTCAAAACGGTATCATTTACACAGCTTAAAAGTCTCTACCAGAAGAAGAGATGCTAGTTGATGTCTCAATGCTAACGTTCACCTCACAGATTCACTTGGGCGAAAGCTTGTGGGCAGTGTGTGCGGTGATTCCAGTGTGTGCGTGTGAATGTGGCAACTTCTCGAGGACACCAGGGTGGTTATCTGAGGAAACCAGTCAAATCCCTCCTGTGCTGTGGAAGTGATGGTTCCACAGTGGGAGCAGGATTCCAGGTTAATGCAGGTTTCTTCTCCTTTGTGTGGGAGAGTTCAGACGGCCCTCAACCCCACCCAGCAGTTTGACTGATTCCACTGACTATCTTATGAGTTACGTTTGTACAGCATAGAGAAAAACTCAGGCTGTTAAATAGTCATAGAAAACACAAGCCCATTAACAGGGGGAATAGAAGTGGAGGGTTAATTTACCTATTTGGCTTAAACAATTAATATTAGTCACCCCAATAAGACCAGAGCAACTTGTGTGCACAAACAAAGCTTTATATGAACTTCAATTTGCATATTATAAACAGAAATGCAGTTTATAATTGTTTATTAATAATAAAGTACTTTTCTTTACTCATGCATTCAGGGCAACTTTCTCTGCATGGAACCCTCTTGCGGAAATAAACATACTGCGCGTCTCCTGAACTGGCAAAGCTTTATTCAGGTACGTAATTAGAAAACAGTCAGGCTCGAACAACACTGAAACTTGCTTCTTCGAATATGAAGTGCTGTCTACTGATGAACAGTGCACACCTCATTCACTCCGCATGTATTTTAATGAAGGAGGAACAATGAGTTTGACTCCTAAATGTTGCCCGTCTCATCTGAGCATCACCGAACAAACTGACCATCATGCATCAAAGATATTTACAATAAAAACCTAAAAAGTGCCAGCACACAGTGACAAGTTTTGTTTACCCCAGAGGACATGAGAAATCTATCTGAGCATCAGACTGAGCAGTAAATAAAAAATGTTGTCCTGTGTCTGTGAGGAAAAGCAGGGCCGGATTAGAGGACTGATACCAACAGGCCACACATTTTCACCTATGTTCTTGTACCACAGAGACTCTTGTGTGTACACACAATTACAAAAGCATGTATACACAGGGATTTTAGCTTTTGCTCAAAATGTGATTTGCAAACCTACATCTTTTTTTGTGAAACTACAAAACGTTCAATCGAGAAGAAAAATGTCTGTCTGCTAAATGTGGCCATTTTGAATCTATGAGAGCCGAACCACTGTTGATATATCTTAACATCAATTTGTTTTGAAAATATACAGATATTTAAGCCTTATTTCGATTTTTTTTATGATCAGATGGTTTCAAATGAATACTAACAATATGTTTTGACGTATGTTCTATTGTTTGCAATTAAATCTTAATTTACAAGTTGACAAAAACAATAAAAATGAACATATTATGAAACCATGTAATATGGTATTTCTGCCAGTGGTACATTAACTCAAGAGTGACTTGTGCACTTTTGACACTTTAATCCCATTCGAATGCATTTTGCAGACTAATTTTGAATTCAGCTGTATGCAAGGATTCAGTCAAAGGGTGATTCTGCAAAGCAGCAAACCAGAATCAGTATTCCAAGACAAGAGGGCAATTAAAACAGCGTTCCCATTTCTCCACAGCTTCAACCAGTCAAAGATGGTTACTGGTCGAGTTCCTTGAGACTGCGCAGTGAGTTGGCACAGCTGGAGATGAGGCTGCAGAGCTGGATACTTGCCTCTAGAGAGGCTGAGCTCTGTAGCTGGGCGGTGGCCCAGCGAAGTTTGGTAAGAACCGCTTCCTCAGCATCTTGCAACACAGGTCGAATGGCAGCCACCGGTGGAAGAACCGGGGGACGGGGTGGTGCCAGGACTACGGGGGCGGCAGGAGCTGACGGAGGAGGCACAGCAGGTGGCAGCAGGGAGGCTCTTCCTCCTGCAGCCGCCCCCTCGCAGTGCTCTGGTCTGGGCTGAGGAACCAACCCACTGGCCTGGCTGTTGTTGGGGACGTCGTTGAGGGCCTCAGGGGCCTCGGGCGGTGCAGGGGCCTGGGCTGCGAGCTGCCGTTCTCTCACCTGGGACAACGCTGCTTGTGCATTTAGAGCTGAGGAATGGGGGAGGAAGACAAGCACAAATGCAGTTTACAACAAGCGACGGGTAATGATGACGAGCAATGATGGAGCAGTGACAGCTGGTTGTGGAATTCAATGTGCACTTGTGTTTACCAGGGTTGTCCTTGTCAACATCAGAGTCCAGCTCCTGACACGAAACACAGTAGTATTTCTGCTGTTTGTCCTGGAGAATAATTGTCTGCACAACACAAGTCAGATGTTATCCCACTTCACTCGTCTTTCATGATCGTAGATTACACGTCCATACTGGTTCACTCCACTTACCCCACACACATCGCAGCACTCTCCCAGCATCCTGTACCCTTTGAGCAGGTAGTCTCCCATCAGCTTGCTGATCTTGTCTTGTCGCTCCCTGCGAGCATGGATCACCTTCAGCTCGGCCTCGGTCGGAGGCTCCCAGTCGTAGTCCTTGTCATCTGGAAGCAATAACAAACCGATGATTTCATTCAACTGACCTACATTTACAGACAGGGCATGTTTATGCTGTGATGGGACTCGTGATTAGCTGTTAGCATCACTCTTACATGTGCGTCTACATCCCTTCGGCCACTTTGTCCATTTTAACCGCACATTTTATAAAAGTTGATCACTATTAAAAGATAACAGGTTTAAAAGTAGTTGTCATAGGCAGCGTAGCCGCATTGCGCTAAAGATAGCTAGCAAAGCAGCCGGGCTAACATTTAGCTAACTTCATGTAGCTAATACCGACGATAAATCATAGTAAAAATTAGAAGTACACTCGGGACTCGATCCTTGTGCGTGCGCCATGTTGTGTCTTTATCTGCACGACAAGTGAAGAGCAGAAATGTGAAAGTTCGCTCAGTTATTAGCTCACAAACCTCCATTCAGAGCCATGTTGCTTCGGCTGCTGCTACACGTTGTGCGCGATGACGTTTGTTGTGACGTCTGCTGTGCCGTCTTCTTCGTTGTGCGGATAGAGACTTTTCAGCTGAGTCGTTAGGGCCCCCTACTGGCTGAGCACAGAACAGCTCCTGCAGTGTGGACTGGGATAGATAGATAGATAGATAGATAGATAGATAGATAGATAGATAGATAGATAGATAGATAGATAGATAGATAGATAGATAGATAGATAGATAGATAGATAGATAGATAGATAGATAGATAGATAGATAGATAGATAGATAGATAGATAGATAGATAGATAGATAGATAGATAGATAGATAGATAGATAGATAGATAGATAGATAGATAGATAGATAGATAGATAGATAGATAGATAGATAGATAGATAGATAGATGAGTTACATACAATGCCCAGTCATGATACCAGTCTCAAATGCTGCACCTTTTGTTTCTCCTTTGCTAAATTACATTTCCATGGCACCTTCTTGCTCCACTCTCTCCTTTGCCTCTTTCTAAGACAACTGCAATTTAATTACTCTAAGAGCAGCAACCCACATAAATAATATGTATGCTCATATTTTGAAGAATGAATAATGGGTCACATGTAATTCATGATGTTCTGTCCGGTCTGGGATGGGAACGACTGTGGTGAACCCCAAAATACCTTTTACTTCTTTACCTGTTTCTGTAAAAGCAACAATAAGTTTTATTTTTTAAAGCTGCGATGGTGAATGAATGTCATGCTCTTCTTGTATTTGAAGGTTTATATTTAAAAGTATAAGCTGTAACATTATCTATATACAGTGTTTAAAGCTGTTCTGCAACCATGGCTGACATATTTCAAAAACCTTTATGTATCCGAATGTTCTACGGTAGATAACGAAATTTCAAATATATGAAGGTTAACCACACTGGTTTGTATAAACCTCATATTGCTTTCTCTTTATCGCTCAGGGAAAATATAAGAGTAATTGTATAGTATACTTAAAATCCATAATAACTTTCTCTCAATGGTTCAAACTTGTTTTTTTCCAGATAGGATGAATACATTTTCCATTAGAACAAGTGAGGATGTAGCCTTTTATGAATAATCACAAATATTGGGGCTAAGGGTTAAAACAAATTTCAGTTTTTTTACATGTCACCAGCAACATAAACACGAGATATAAAAGAAACTTGCACCAAAATAATGTCATTCTTAAAATAACTTTATTGTATTTTGGGTTATTTGACTTAGTCAGTCAAAAAACAGAAACTGGTACATTTCACAGAAAGTGAGAGTATCATTCAAAACAAGAGAGGTGTTAACAACTTAATCCAAAGCACACTGATTTTTATTGGCTTCAATCTGATTTCCACCTTCCTTCACTCATATTCTACAGTGAGCCAAAAAAGTACATTTATTCTGAACATGTAGATGTGTGTTTCTATACACGGGTCTTTGGTCACAAAGTGTGGGATACTAATTTGATTCCAAGAACTTTCTTTACAGCTAAATTACTTCAATTAAACATCAAAATCAATCTGTGAGGAGGCAGATGTCACATCTATATGAATATCCTTGAGGTCATTGTCTTCAGTTTCTTGGTGACTGTTATTAGGTTGTTTATATCAGAGTCCTCGTCTTCTTTCTCTCTCTTCTCTCGCCCTCGTTGTCTTCCTGTCTGTATGCAGCCTCCTTCTCAACCTCCGGGGAAACTCTGAAAATAAGTAAACACACAGAGAGTTTTTCAGCACATGTCGAAAATCAACACAATTATCTGAAATTTCCAAATTGATGCTATGTTACAAACACACTACAACACACTATAACATATTAAATTGTTATATGAATGATCCCTGAACTTTATTTACCATTGCTTTCTATAAAATGAAAAACCTCTTTAAATGGTATAAACTTTTATTATTTTCTTAAAGCCCTGATAGTTGTAGTTAATTTTGACAATAACCAATAACAGTGACTATTGCAATACCACTGTGTAGTAGTACTTAGCTATGAGTAAAAGTACTTCTGCAAAGTTCCAAAGTAAAGTGGTTCATTACAGAATACAATAATTAACCTTATTGGATCATAATTATAGATGTACGATGTTTAAGTTTAAGGCATGAACTAGAAATACTCAAGTCAAGTAAAAGTACTACAGTATTTATCTTGAGTAAGTTACTTTTTACTACTGATACATTTTGAATAAAACATCAGAAAGGACTTTAGTCTCACCTTGACTATGGGGGAGTTTTCTTTCAAGACTCTGTAGAAGGAAGACCATAAAGAATTAATAAAAAGCTTAATATCGTTTTTTTTACTGAGTAACGTGCAATGAATTTCATATATGTGTTTTGTAGGTGAGGGTGTTTACACAGAAAGTGATGTGATGTGAGAATAGGGTGAGAAAGTGAATTCTTAGAAACTGTTTGATACACCGGAGGCAGTATTACACTGTCCAGGTATTTATATTAAAAATACCTTCAGGCATCGGGTGCATGAGCAGCAGAGGCAGCTCTGCTGTGACATCACTGTGGGAGAAACACATCAACCAATCAGAATCACTGATTCCTTGGTAAATATCTGTGTCAAATGGCTGTGACATAATTGTTAATGGAGAGTACCCACCTGGAGGTGAGGCCACCCAGCAGGCTGCACAGAGACAAGAGGGACAACAGTTTGTTTAACTGCAACATTATCTATAATTTCACACCATTGAATCAATGATTGTGTGCTCATGTTTTAAACTTACCCTCCTCCAGCCACCATGAGGTTAACTTTGATCTTGTAGGAAACCAGGATTCCCATCACCTCTTTTTCGACAGTCTTTGCCAGCCTGTGGTAAAGACCAATTAAAAGGATTTGAGGGATTACAAGGTTTAATATAGTTGCGTGTACCAGAGACGACGAAACATCACGGACACTGATCAACATGCTGTAAAAAAAGATTCTAAATCTAAAACTGAAAAGTGGGATCGTGTGTGTACAGTTGTTTGTGTCACTGAGGAGATAATTGCTTTGGTCATCTTCCATGAATTCCTACACTGTCCAGCATTAACTCAGCGAGTTACACATAAATCCTGCTCCAGTCGTCCCTGCTGTGTTTGTGCACCTACATGGTGGAGGAGGCCAAGTTGGTGTCCTCGTCCTTCAGGCGTCCGTCCAGCGACAGGCCTCGTTTCTCCTTGTTCTCATTCAGCAGGGGGGTGATGGTCAGCGTGTTCTCGTAGGTGCTGCTGGGCTCCACCGTCTCTCTGAAGAAAACAAACCCACACATGAACACTCCTCCCAGTTCCCCCGTTGATACGGGCGGTTTGATGCATGCTGGGAATTCAGTGCTTTCAGTTCTGTCCACGCACCCAAACTCTTTGTTGAGAACAGCCTTGGTGTATTTGTCTGCTGAGTAAAGGACGATGTCTGTGGTTTGGTCCACTGGACGAAGACAGGAGGACAGAGTGAGACATGATATTAGTTTTGTTTCTCTTGGTATCAGTCATGTTATTTCTACAAACAGGTACGCACCAGTAATTTTGATATTCTTGACCGTTTTGTTGCTCTCGTTGTTGACTTTGATTTTGATTGGGATCGCTTCACCGTGGAAGTAGAGCTGTGGTCAAAACAAGACGGCCACCCGTTAATAATGGAGAGTGGCGATAGGGTTAGCTTAACCTGGTCCCTGGCTGATCTGGGGGCTGCACAGCCAAGCTACATGTATGTGTATCTGTATGTGTGTGTGTGCAAAACAATTTCTGGATGGATTTCTTCAAACTTGGTGGGAATCTCCATGATCCACTTTCTGGAGCTTATCAGTCAAAGGTTAAAGGGTATCCAAGTTGTGCAAAGTATTTATTGCATGATTTTTGTTGTTTCTATTTATTTCTGTTTGTGTCTGAGCACTTTGTTGTCAGCATCTGCTTTAAGTAATTGTCAATTGTTGAAAAGCAATTCTCTCCTCCTTTGGTTTTGTCAATGACCTCGTCAGCAATTAGTTGACATCGACTTGGCGTTCATCACATTAGCTGTTGACTTTAAGAAATACAAAGGTGTGCAACCCCTATTCAGAGGTGTTCAGCTTTTTTAAACGAGAAGTTTTGCTACTGTACATCTTTGTCCATGGAAACCTCTAGATGAACAGGCTTGTCGGACATCATGAAGCTTTTGCAGATCTCGGCTTTGGGCCCGGCGCCCACCTGGGAGGGAGCGAACTGGACTTTACGAATGATCAGGCGAGCAGTGTCCCTGTCAGAAGGAGTGGGGCACAGAGAGGAAGAGGAGAGGACAGAGTAGAGAACATGTTACTTTTTCTGAAAAATAACACTGATGCTGAAAAGATGAATGAACACAAAGACTTGGTGAAAATGACCGGGAGCAACAGTGCACTCACTTCTTTTCAATCTTCTCGTCAGGGTCGCTCCTGTCCTTGGCCAGGTAAGTTTTCACCTCAAAGTCGACGCCACAAGCCTGGAGATAAAAGCTTATCAGTCAATACACCTGACTCTGCACTAACATTATGGAACGTTATTGTAAAGTTGAATGGTGGTCAAATATCAACGAGAAATATACCTTCCCCTTGTCATCAGGGCCGGGCTGCAGAGAGACTGAGCACGGCAGGTTGTTGGGAATCTGGAGAGACAGATGAACATTCATGAGTCAACGTGTGAGTTATTATATTTGATTACTCACAAAAGAGAGCATATTTTTCGAGATTCGAATCCGACAGATGAATGGAAATCAAGATATACGAGATCAGATTTGTTTATCAACCATCAACTTTTAGATCCTAAAATTCATGTTATCATGTGAATTTCATAGGATTATGTAGAATACATGATCTCTCTCTAATTTAATCAATTCATTATTAATTAAGAATCCACTTATACATAAACAGGTGGTTCAAGAAATATGCCATGGTGGTGTAGTCAAAACCTCAAGTTTGAATTATTATTTTTGATGTAAAAAGCTCTTTAACGGTTGATAGTGTTATGGCCATGAAAAGAGGTGATCGAACCGGCTGTGGACTCTTTAGAACCTGAGACGTACCTCAAACGAGAAGGGGGCGGCGTCGTCCCCGGCCTTCTTCAGCAGCGTCTCGTGCATGGCGCTCAGAGTGGGCTTGTGGTCCGCCGGGTAGATCTGGACGTGCTGGATCCAGATGTCTTTCCTGAAGCACAGGCCCATCACGTCCAGATCGTCACTGCCATAACGGAAGGCACACGCCAGCTGCACGTACACTGTCAACACATGTTTGTAGATTTAATCTCAGATTATTTTACACTGCATCGCCAATCGAATTGAATCTGGAAGATATATGTATTTATTTTTAAAGCGTTAAAAGTGAAATCTTTGCTGAAGTTACCTTTTCTGTCTTTAAAATCTGCTGGGTTCATCTTCACAACACCATCTGTTTGGGCAGTAATATTACAGATGAGTGAAATGTAATACCCTCAAGCCAAACACACACACACACACACACACACACCACACACACACACACACTACTGTAGAAGGAACGTACCAACTATGTCCACTTTGCTAAAATGGTCCACATAGTCTCTCTTCCCCAGGTAGAGGGTCAGCTGTGAGAAAGGAGGAAGGAAAACCGGCTGAGTGAGTCATAACCCTGATGATGTTTTCACTCATTTTTCAGTGATGGCAAATCAAAGACAGAATTAAAACAAGGGAAGAATTCAGTACAAATAAAGAAAAAAGACTTACTCCTCCGTTTCCACTCGTCTTCTTGAAAACTCTGCAAGGAAAGAAACACGATAATAGTATTTGTGTTTAATCTTTCAATATTTAGGATTACATATAGTATCTCGTATGTTTTCACCCCCGACCACTTCAGCAAGAACACACAAAAACTACCAAACTCCATGAATCTTAGTGGAAGGATGGGACATGGGCCAAGAAAGAACCTGTTAGATTAAGGCACAGATCCGGACAAATGGGCCGATCCAGGAATTATTTTATCATTTTGTTCAACATTGTGAAATTTTATCCCACAGATTAGTGCTAGTTGATTATGATGATGATTATTTCCATACTTTAGCTATCAGGAGTGATCGCTGTAATATTTATGAGTAAGAAGTTGAATTTAGTTGCACAACCTCTTGTTTAACTAAAGCAAAGGCAGTAGATGGCCTGTGACTGAATCACTGCCTGGATTAACCAGATGAAATAATGATTTGGTCTCCTGAAGGTAAAGAAGGTTGAAGAGCAACAGAAGGGCCTCTAATCCCTTATTCCCTTTTATCCAGTTAGGAAAACCTAAGTGTGGAGCAGCTTTAGCTCATCGTGCCCGGATTGAGAGGCTGGCCCAGGTGACACAGCCACAAATTTAGTAACAGGTTTCCTAAATAGCTGATTACCAGTGTGATCCAAAATAGCTCATTGCCTGTTCTACTGTCTGAGACCACATTTATCGGGACAAATTGGTCTAAGCCTTTACAAAATCTTAAATAAACACTTTATAACTGCTTGTCTCTTTCAGTGGAGTCGGCTGACCCACGAAATCGAAATCTGTGACACTCAACTACAAGGGTGTTAATCAGGTTTCAACTCTTTTTTGTCACAAACTTTTTCAACACTTACTTCGCCATCTCTAGAGGATCTCTGGAAGTGTTTTTCTGTGGGAAGAGAAAATAACAGGTGATGAACTTTCATGCAGCATCAATCAAACGTTGTGATTAAGTCATTGATCCCTCACTAGCTGTCGGCTCTCTGGCAGCCGGAGCGATGTTTTGTTTAGGAGGGTATGGTAGGTTAATCCGTTGGGATAAGATTACAACATCAGCGTAAAGGCTCCTGAGCCAAAGCCGTTATCTGTTACCCTGTATTTGCTACCTAACCCCTCTCAAACTCTTGGGCCAGATTTACATGGCACTTATGTTTATGTCACAGAGTGTTTTCCTCAATGCTGCCAAAGCTGGTAACTGAGTGGACTATTCAAGGACAGTTAAATAGTTAGGAGACATTAAGTCCTGACAGCAGCCCCACAATACAGTGACTGTGTAATGTGGATTATACCAGGAAGATTTAAAGAGCTGCGAGCGTTTGATTCTCGGTTGTTCATTACAGATTTCAAAATTAACTTTCTGAGGTGCCATCAATCGTGTTAATGTGCTTCTTACTTTACAACATCGACTGTCCAGCGACTGTTTGTTCTCATTTATATTTAAATCTGCACAATATTTACCTGGAGAACTTAATACGTCCTTGTATATATTTGATTTACATACACTAACAGTCTTCAGCCTCAACTTGAAGCGTAACACACCCAGGCTCAACACTGAACAAACATTAAAATGTACTTTATGTAACGGTAAAATTAAGTTTGGTAAATGTATCAAACGATGGGGGATCTGATTGCATGATGGAAATTTAAGTCTGGACATCGACTCACTTGATGTAACACTGTAGAAAGTAGATGAAATATCCTGGAATTGGTGATTACCTAATGAAAGTGTCACAACATGTTCTATATGCTGGAAAAAGATTAAGAGCGTAAATACACATATACATCCAGCACTGTTTTTTTTCCCTGCATTACCCTGGTTTTAAACTTAAAGACTTGCATAGCCTCTATTGCACAGATGCTTGGTTATCTTCCATGGCTTCAGAGTTTGGTTAAAGAATACATCATGTGTTCTGTTGTTCTTAAATGTGACGGCATTTTACTGTGAACTGCCCCTGCCAAATGTAAAGGATAAAATAAAGCTAAATCTGAATCTGAATGATTAAACCTATACTCCTTAAACAAGTGTATCTTCAAACAAACCACCTAAAAGTGTTGGTTTGTGTATCTTACTGATCTATTCTTTGCCTGCACTTCTGATTCAGGGTTTCACTTGATCAGAGCAGCAAAAACATTTAACTGTCAAACTGCCATGAATATTTAATGCGGCTTTAATCTATGGTCGAACAACGAAAGCCTATAAACTTGTGTTGCCTGGCTGGTATAATGATTTACCCATAATGTGCATCACATTTCTTTCCCTGATACATTTGTCTGGAGCAGAAAGTGACTGTGGAAGCCCTTTGAAAGACTAAATAAATACAAAATATATAATTAGGGTGACTGCCCACATACCCATTTGAGGTGAAGGTGTTAAATAACTCGATTATTAAAATCTATGAATCTGACCGTTAATCATTTTTAATCTAATGTAATGAATATGATCCTCTATTTTTTCCTAATCTGCTTAATCTGATCCAAAAGTTAACTCATGCATTTCCGACGCCAAGTGAAAAGGTAGGCAGCAGCTTTCCACTTTTTTGGCACTGTCCCTCTATCCATCTATCCATCTATCCATCTATCCATCTATCCATCTATCCATCTATCCATCTATCCATCTATCCATCTATCCATCTATCCATCTATCCATCTATCCATCTATCCATCTATCCATCTATCCATCTATCCATCTATCCATCTATCCATCTATCCATCTATCCATCTATCCATCTATCCATCCATCCAGCCATCCAGCCATCCATCCATCCATCCTTACCTCAGTGGTCTGGGATCTTGGTGGAGTGCGTCAGGGTCCGTTGAGTGTGCTCTCCGCAACAGTTGATCTCCCCTTTTATACGTGGAGCCTCACTCTGTGCATCATTCGGATTTAACCCGGTTGTTACTGCCTCGTAATCTAGTTAAGGAATCAGCTGGTGTCCTTTTTGGACTACAAAGGGTTTAAAAATACCAGCCAGCTAAATCACAGAGACAGACTATACAACTGCACGGTGACGTGTGGCCGCTGTAGTAGAAGACTGATAATCCCCATCCGCATCTCCTCAAGCCAAACATCCAAAGAAGTTACCTAGTAGTGAGTAGTAGCAAGTATGAGTTGAAAATAAATCTGGGTCTTTGTATGTTAACATCTTTTCTTCGAGAGGGATTGTTGTGATTTTGTTTGGACTTGTCGTGACAGAGGGGTTATTGTGTTGTTTAATATTAGCCTTTGAAATTGCTATTATTAGCCTGATCTATCTGTGAGCTCGTACTTAATTGACAACAACCTCTTATTCTCACGTCCCTGGATCTGACTCATGGGGAACACTGGTGCCCCGGTGTAAACAAATCCTTGCCAAATCATCATTTTTAAAACAATAAACAGCCTCACTACAAACTATATTAAGGACTTATTAAGCCTCCCTATGTGCCGGGTGTTCAATAGGCTTTAGATAGAGCTCTGATGGTTATTTCCAGATCACGGCCGGGGGTTGAGGTTAACAGGGCCCAGACTGTGGAGCGGTTAAGATGAGACAGGCAACATCTTTATTTCCTCTTCTTAAAACATATTTTATCAGAAAGCTTTTATTAATGTTTGACATATGTGTTTAGTTTTACTTTGTGTTACTTAATTGTATCCCTCTTCTGTTTTATGATCGTTTTATTTCTCTTGTGTAAATAACTGTTCTTCTAAATCAAATTTTGTATTAAGGACATTGTAACTTGTAACTTTTTTTATATAAATAGTCTGTTGTTATTATCATGATTATTATTATTATTGTTGTTGTTGCTATTATTATTGGTCATTCAACATGACATAAATCATATTTCTCCCGCCAGCAAATTAGATATTTCTTTGCTATTTTATAAATGATCCACAAAAGCCAATATTATTATTATTATTATTATTATCATTATTATTATTATCGGATGATGGAGTGTAAATCAACAGCTGCATCTTCTCAGCTCTTCGTGACCCAGTGTTGGACCTTCTCAGCTTGTCTGATCTGGGCAGATTAAGGATTCCCCGTCTTCTTACGGTGCGGATGATGGGAGCACCGCCGGCAACGTCAAAGTAATCTGATTTATCCAACTGTTTCTCAGTAGCATAATTGAGATTAGACAGAACACCTTTTGACCTTTAAGATCTCTCTTGCAGAAAGTTGAATATTTTGCTATCAGAGGTGATGCTGGATACAGAGACTGGATCCTTATTTGGCCGACAGTGATAAAAGGACACAATAAAAGTGGCTTAAAACTGAATTATTTCATACTCTACAGAAAGTGACCACTGAGGGCAACTCGATTTAATATTATTATTAATTTAATTTAATTTAATTTAATTCAACAGTTGACGTGATGTGACTAAAAGGCTCAGCTGGAGTCCTGGTCAGCAGATGGACCTCTAGGACGTTGGGATGCTGCACATGGCAAAGATCACTGTTTTGTAATGACCTTAACTGAGGTATTAGCTAAATCAAATCAAAATATAGAAGCTGTGCATGAAGCATTGCGTAACAACTGATTCCATAAGGGGAAGAAACGTCTAATCACATCTAGTTGTGTTCCGGGGAAGTTAAAATAAAACAAAAGTCAGTTCCTGTTCCATTGTAATCACTGGTTTGTCTGAAGCACAGTTTATTTCCAAGAAGTTGTCCGGCTTCTCTGGCTCTTGGCCTTGTGTCAGCCAACCCAGGCACAACTCAGTGATTCTCCATGAGGAAGATCTCCCTCTCTGAGCCGTGACCGAGAGAGAAAAGGTCAGGTTTATTTCTGCATGAATAAAAAGAGAGGGAGAGAGGAAAAGACTGCAAATGCACTGGTCTGATCAAGCTTTATCCGAAAGTCTAAGTGGGTGTGATCATCTCAATCCAAAACATTTGATACAAACATACAGAATCAAAACTAAATAACAATATCAATATAAAATATGCAACAGTATTATTCATTTGATTTCAATGAAACTTAGGGACGTCCCTGCTTATTAGGGTGAGCCAATTCGAGCTGAAACTGAATGTCGTTTTTTTCTATTTTTTCTTTTAAAAGATTTTATCCGGAGTTACTTCAATTCAATACTTCATTCCTCCATCAGCATAGCGGTGAATAGAAAGTAGATAATGAGTGAATTTTCATTTTCCGGTGAACTATCCCTTTAATCTGCCCAAGGTGAAGCCGGTGTCGGCTCCTCAGCAGCTCCTGAGCTCCGAGCGCCATCTGGCGGATCTAGTTAACGCTTCAGTCTATCTCTCATTTTAAAGTGAAGCGTGGTGCAGTCTCAATCTTTAAATGAACCAAGAAGAGGCAGAAACCCAAGTTCAAACCCAGAGAGGCTCGGACAAGTCACTTCAGACAGGTCTTCATAGTTCTTAATTCTTATGTGGACAGATTGGATTTAAGAATGGATGCATAGTTTATTCTGGTAACTTCACTGATCACAATCCGGAGAACCGGGGCTTCGGAGCGGAGGACTCGGTTTGTCTTTGACGTCAGGTGAGCTGAACCCCCCCCCCTCCATCATCCTGCTCCGGAGGAGAAGAGGCTCAGCGCGCACCAGGCGCGCCGCTCGGCCCGCCCGGACACTGCAGTGGGGGGGACCGTGCCACCGCTGCTCGCTCCCGACACGCACCACGTCCCGCCGCAGACTCCTGAGGAACCGGAGGGAGAACAGCCGAGGAAGCCATGGCCGAGTCCAACCCGCTGCGGGGGTTCCCCCGCCTGCGCCGGGCCGCGGTAAGCTCTGCCGGGAGGAGGGGAGGTGGGAGGAGGGAGGCTCCAAACAGCGCAGCGAGGATACTGCAGCAGAGAGAGAGAGAGAGGAGAGAGGAGGAGAGAGCTCGTTCTGTCAGTGCTGCGACACACACACACACACACACACACACACACACAAGAGCACAGACACAGAGGCTGGGCTCTTATCTCAGTGCTGCAGATAGTTAGCAAGGCTGCAAGAGTCTGGTCAGGTTCAGATTCAGTGTTAAAAGTCTGGGAAGGGCACCAGGACGGGCCAATGACAAGTGTGGGTGTGTTTGTGTGTGTGTGTGTGTGTGTGTGTGTGTGTGTGTGTGTGTGTGTGTGTGTGTGTGTGTGTGTGTGTGTGTGGACTGTAAATGCAGGTGCACAGCAGCATCATTATGTTCCAGCTCTGACACTGCAGTCTGTAACTATGTGTAGAAGTTGTGCAGTTTTATGTAACTGCTTTGGGAATATGTGTCTAATACTCACACATCTAATTCGGATCTGACCTGAGCAGACAGCAAATCACCTAACAGTATCCATCATGGCTGCTGTGTGAGTCAATGTTAAGGTGCATTGTCACAAATGTGTATCATGCAACTTAGTATTGTGCTAATGGCTATACTGTTGAAATGAAGGTGACTGGGGGAGAGAGTGTTCTTCAGAGTGTCAGAATCGGGAAGTCATTGTATTGTGATACAGTTAGAAGTCCACGTGTGCTGAAATGCATGCCACCTTGTTTCTTTTGGTGAATATCAAGCCTCCTAGCCATTATAGCTGGGTAAGAGGTGAAAGCCACGCTGCTTGAAATCAGTGCGCTTTCCCTCTCAGGTCCATCAGTTGATGAAGTGGGAGAAGTGCGAGATGAAGTTTAAAAATTACCTTTATGGTTATAAAAGCCCCTCGAGCTATAAGATCTGTGCAACAAAATTGTAAGAAAATACATTGTTGGCAGTTATGGAAGAGAGGAGAGAGAGATGCAAGGACAATGTGTCAAGCAGGTGAAGTTTGGTGATCTGCTCAGTGGCGTTGAGGCTTTGGTGCCTTCACGTTTTGTACATACAGACATCTGTACCATAGACATGTCATCTCACATCTAAGAGGCTGGAGGTAGTCACTTGTCCAAAGTCATAATAAGAACACAGTAAAATGTGTGCCCCTGTGCTCCAAGACTGTACAAATTTGAATTTGCTGCGTATTCCGGCCTCCATTCACAGTCCAAAGACATGCAGGTTATCTCAAATGAAGACTCTGCATTGTCCATAGGTGTGGATGTTTGTTAGTCGCTGTCCATAAGCCCTGTGATGGGATGGAAGTGGACTCTGCCTCTTTCCCAATGTCTCCTTGAGTTGCAGCCTCTCTGCTCCTATAACTTAAAGGATAAACAGAATAAATATTGGAATTGGTCTCTAGCACAGCCAGAAACTTAGGTGCTGCAATAATAAATAAAAACAGAGCTACAAACAAACCTTTTGAATAATTCACTCATTGACTGACACTGACGAAGTAGTGTCAGCTTTGTGTTCACTGAGGAAGAAAAATAGATTCTGTGGTACAAGCAAGCAAACACGAGGCAGGACAGTTGATAATGAAGAGAGTCTCAGAAGAGCTGAGTCAGTCTCTTCCCAGATTGACACAGAGAGATGCTGATGCTATGTCGAGCTTTGCTAGAAGCCACGACTAACACCAGTCAGCTGTCGACATCACATCCGACGGACTCCTCTTATTTCCTCACTCTCTTCACTTGTAGTACAGAGATGTGTTGGGGGATGGATCCACGATGTAAGGTTAACTTCAATAATGTCCCTTTACATGTATATATCTATATATCTCTATGAATGGTGCAGGCATTAAAAAAGCCCTCAAAATGTTTGACAGGGGTTTACTGATTTTTTTTAATTTGGACATCTATACATCAGTATGATAAAATATGTATAAATAAAACATTTGTTTAGTTTAAGCTTTTTGTACATGTCCCATCTTTTACCATGGAAGTGCAGGGTTTACGACCTGTACTCCAGCCAGCCACCAGGGGTCGATGAAGATAATTTGGCTTCACTTTGGTGCCGTCCTCCATCTTTATATACAGTCTGCATTTGTTTTGGTCTGAGATGCTGGTGCAAGTGCGACATCTAGTGGCTATGAATGTCATTGATTCAATCTTAAATGAACTCATGAAGCAGTAAATACAAATTGTCTAGTAAATGTCTGTAAAAACATGTCTAGAGGGGAGCTTTAAATAGTCCTCCTCCTCTGCTCCTTTGTCTTTACAGCATCTAATAATATTACAACATCACACTTTCCATTTCAGACCTCATTTCCAGGCAACCTGCATTTGGTCTTGGTGCTCCACCCCAGCGGCTTGTTAAGCTCTGCCCCCAGTCCGTCCTCAAGCACTGACCTGGGCTTTCGCTTCAGCCAGGATGACTTCCTGTTAAAGATGCCGGTAAGACTTCTCTTCTCTTCTCTTCTCTTCTCTTCTCTTCTCTTCTCTTCTCTTCTCTTCTCTTCTCTTCTCTTCTCTTCTCTTCTCTTCTCTTCTCTTCTCTTCTCTTCTCTTCTCTTCTCTTCTCTTCTCTTCTCTTCTCTTCTCTTTGTTGTTTTATTGGAATTGTAAACCTTCTGTTGACCAGATTCTTCATATTGTGTGTTTTTGTGTGATAAGTCTTATCTCATCTTGTCTTATCTTATCAAACCCAGCCTGAGGTCTGACGTCTCATTTTATCAATTTACATGTAACAAAATAGACAAAAAAAACACATCCCTACAAAAATCTTTGCAAGAAATATTTGGTCACCATATTACTACAGTTCAACAATTAGAAAATATTGTTTCAGTATTTATACACACGAGTGCAACAAATAAATGCATGCAAAAAAAACTATGATAAAGTTTATTTACATATATCAAATATTTACAAACAGGCATGAATGACAGAGACAACCTTTACATCAACACTTTTCTCTACATGACATAGAAATATAGTTATGTTAGTAATGCATGAAGAGGCCGACTACAATGGTTATAATGTCAAAGTACCTTATATTTGGCTGCCTGATGCCTTGTTTCTCTGTGTTTCCAGGTGGTGATGCTGCGTTCAGTCGGGGAACTCCTGCGCTACATCGATGAAAACCACCTGACGTCAGACTTTACTGCAAAAGTGGAATATTGCCAAAGTGACTGGATCGTCCTTCGCACGGTACAAACTTCTAATGCTGCTCTACTGTAGGTTAAAGCTGTGTTAGCATGAGGGGACCACTCTGGACCATTGAGGTGAAATGCAAGGAATCCAACTAACAACTTAACCTGAGTTAGTGCTTCTGAATTACCAGATTTATCGAACAGCCGTTGAAGCAAAACATCTTCTACAGAGCTGTGATCCATCTTTTGTCAATAAGAGAATTCTGTCTTGATGTAAAGGGAGAGGATGGCTTCATATACGTTGTGTGTGTGCGTGTGTGTTGTGTGTGTGTGTGTGTGTTTGTGTGGTGTGTGTGTGTCTGTGTGTGTATTTGTGTGCAGTCCATTGAGACCTTTGCGGTGACAGTGAAGGAGATTGCTCAGCTGCTGCAGGGCTTTGGATCGGAGCTGTCTGAGACCGCACTTCCGGACGAAGCGAACGCCATCGAGTTCCTGCTGCACTCACACACACACCGATACCGACAGATGAAGGTTATTCTCTCTCTCTCTTTTTCAGTTTTCTGCGTTTGCTCTTGTTTTGTGCGGCGGCCTGTTTTGATTTCCCGTCTGTCATTGATTCAGGATGATATCCGCAAGGTGCTGAAAGAAGGACGCCTGCTGCTGTCCAACCTGGAAACTCTCAAGACCTCCAATAGAGACGCAGAGGAGGAGAGGGAAATACAGGGAGATATGAAGACTGTTCAGAGGTACAGTGGATTAATGTGAACACTGTACAACATCACAACATCACAACAAGAACTCAGGTCCTCGTTAGATATATTTTCCGTGTCAGTGAATACACGTGGTATTGAAAGAAAGGTATATACAGTAGATGAGAGCATGTAGACACCTCCCTTTCACCTTGTGTGTGTTTGTTTTAGGCTCCTGGCTCAGCTCAGAGACATGGAGGAGGCGTTTGATGGCTTCTTTGAGAAACATCACCTGAAGCTGCAGCAGTACCTCCAGCTGCTGCAGTATGAAATCAGTTTCCAGCAGGTACGATGACTGGGGCCTGTCTCTGTCTTTGATGAATCACGTCAGTGTTTTCTCAGTGTCACGTTGCTGTGACGATAAACTGTGTTTCTCTGTGTGTGTCTGTGTGCGTAGATGGAGGAGGTGTTGGAGCGACTCTCTGCCCAGGAGAAGGAGATCTCCTCTGCGGGAACCACGTTGGTTCAAACAGAACAACTACTGAAAGACCTGGAGACGCTGGACAAGCACACTCAGGCAGGTCTCACACACACACACACACACACACACACACACACACACACACACACACACACACACAACCACACACACACACACACACACACACACACACACACACACACACACACACACACAAACAAACAGAGGCCAAAATTGGTTGGGAAATCTACCTTTTGTTATAATAAGAGAAAAAAATCATTTCTAAATATTTAAAAGTTGCAAGATATCACTTAATCATACAAAAATGTTTGTTTTAGTAAAATTTTTTTTAAATTTTTTAACCAAAACCTTGATGTTTGTGTGTCTTTGTGTGTCTGTGTGTGTTTGTGTGTGTGTGTGTTATCAGGAGGAGATGGCTCGTGCCCACTTGGTGATCCTGCACGGTCACCAGTTGGCTGCCAGTAGCCACTACGCCCTGGCGCTCATCGTCCAGCACTGCAACGAGCTGCGACATCACTGTGATGTCATCACCACCGCCATGCGCACCAAGCGGGCCTCGCTCACCCGAGCGAGAGACCTGCTGCACCGGCTTGAGGACGTGAGAAATGCTCTGTGACGCACTTGCTCACTGATTAACATGTGAAATAAAAATCAAAGCATCATGAATTGTTTTGCACTCCCGTTTTCACTGGTGTTTTCTTCCATGCGTCGTTGTTGATGCAGGTTCAGCATGAACCACAGGTACTGTCAGCTGTATGTTAGTGTCAAAATGTTAGAGACAAAGTCAAAGTCTCACAAATGCGAAAGGCCACCACACTCTGTTCTGCATCTTGGATTTGTGCTTCTTAAAGAAAACTACCGATCCAAAACCTTCCAAAGACAATTTGCAAAGTTCATCCGGTGAATCTTTTCTTTCTTCTTAATTTTGTATTCCTTTAAGAAACGTCTCAGCGAGTCCTTCACGTGTCTTTTCTAGTGTTGTGTTGTTTGTCTTTGTGCAGGCGCTGCGTTGGTGTGATGAAGGAGCCTATCTGCTGGCGAGTCAGATGGTGGACAAGTTCCAAACTAAAGAGGGAGCCCAGGACGCGCTGCAGTACCTGAGGTTTCACCAGGAGAGGGCGCCCTCCGTTCTGACTAACAGCCAGGACACCCTGAGCCTGGAGTTTGAAGCCATACTGACTCCACAGCTGCAGGTGAACCACAGCTACTGACACCAACAAATAGAAGAACCACAATTTCACCTCGACTTACACTTCTTACACCTCTCTAGTCCCAGATCTCCATGGTAACGGAGAAGCTGACCTCGGTGCAGTCCATGATCAGAAACAGAGAGCAGTGTTTGAGGAGGCTGGCGGAAGTGCAGGTCAGACCCATCCAGCTGGTGGCCCCGAGGCCGGAGCCTGACCAGACCTCGCAGCGCTGCAAGTCCCCGCTCTTCTCCCCGAAACATGGTACCAGCCTCTTTTCCTCTTAAGTTCTCTCATGAAAACAAGTCAGGAACAACAGTTTTGCTTGTTTTCAGAATTTTTCAATTGGTTTCTGCCTTTCTGCTTTTTATCATTGCTCCATCAAACTCTCTGCAGGTGTCGACTTAAACGTCCTGAACTCCAAGTTTTCCTTTGACCTTCTTCCTGGAAAGAGAGCTGCGAGGAGGAACAACAGCCAGCGCAAGGTGCGTGTGGGGATTTCTATTTGTGAGGGGAGGACATTTGGATTTATTGTGCTGCTTTTAAAGTATAAAAACTTTAAAAAGTGCTTTAAATACTGTAGCTCTTCTACCAACCTGTCGGTGGAGGATTCATCATCTGGGGAACATGAATGTTATTTCAGATATTTTTTAAATTGCCATATCTAGAATCATGCAAGCTCAATAATGTAAATTGGGCTTTTGAAAAGTGCCAAAACACGACTTTTAAACACGTCCATGCTGAGAGAGTTGTGTGTGTCTTTTGTCTTTTGTCAGATCGAGGTGATGCACGATTACCAAGGCAACCGGAGCTGTTTGTATGGCTCGAATCCCGAGACGGATTCAGAGGTGGAGGACAATCCAGAGCAGGTGACACGGTACGCCTCACCTGACTGTTAACGGTCAGCTGTATGTGTATGTGTGTCATGCCACAGTGCAAGTCCTGGCCTTTTTTGTGCTCATTGTTTTTGGTTGATTCTCACGGTTATTTAGCCACATTATGAAGGAGCTGATCGCTACAGAGAGGATCTATGTGGACGAGCTGCTCTCTGTACTTCTGGTGAGTGTGTGTTTGCGATTGTGTTACTATTGGTCTTGTGAGTTTACAGTGTAGAGCATCAGAGTTTGTTGTTAATTGCTTGAAGACACGTGTCCTGGGTTCACGTTAACAAAATGCTCTGTAACATGTAAACTGGATTATTCTATTAGCAGCTAATATAAACACCATAATGGGAATAATGTATTGTAGTCAGATTATTGGTGTCGAGGTAAACATAGTCCAGACATGCCGATTTCCCCTAATAAAAAAAATGTCCCAGTTCTATCCAGTTCTTTTTTCATGACCTTTCCTCTCCTCTCCTCTCCTCTCCTCTCCTCTCCCCTCCTCTCCTCCCCTCTCCTCTCCTCTCCTCTCCTCTCCTCTCCTCTCCTCTCCTCCCTCCCCTCCCCTCTCCTCTCCTCTCCTCTCCTCTCCTCTCCTCTCCTCTCCTCTCCTCTCCTCTCCTCTCCTCTCCTCTCCTCTCCTCTCCTCTCCTCTAATCAGGGCTACAGGGCAGAAATGGAGGACCCGTCTGTCTCTTATCTTCTTCCCTTTGCTCTGTGCAGCCAGAAGGACGTTCTGTTTGGCAACATGCCAGAGATTTACCAGTTCCACAGCAGGCGAGCCCACACACACACATGCACACACACAAAGTTCACAGGGTTTGGCAGAGTTGTCCCTTTCTCCCTCTTTTTTCAAAACAATCCCATTTCCTTTAATTTCCCTCTTCTCCAGGATTTTCCTTCAAGATCTTCAGTGTTGCCTGGAGACACCAGAGCGAGTGGGGGCTTGCTTCCTGCAGCGGGTGAGGAAACATGGCAGGAAACATTAGGACTTAATGGTAAGTGATATGACACACTATACATTTAAGTGCATATCGTCTGTGTGTGTGTGTGTGTGTGTGTGTGGTGTGTGTGTGTGTGTGTGTGTCTGTGTGTGTGTGTGTTTGTGAGCAGAAAGTGAAGTTCCAGGTGTACGAGCGTTACTGCCAAAACAAGTCTCGCTCTGAGTCGCTATGGAGACAGTGCTCCGATTCCCCCTTTTTTCAGGTGGTTATATTTCATATCATCTACAAAACGTTTTCCTCAGACTTTACCATGAAGCCCTTTGTGTTTCTAGGCAGCAAATATCGGTCATTAATGAATCCCTCTGGCTCTCTCTGGCTCTCGCTGTCTCTTGGCAGGAGTGCCAGAAGAAGCTGGACCACAAGCTGGGTTTGGACTCATATCTCCTGAAACCAGTCCAGCGTCTCACCAAGTACCAGCTGCTCCTCAAGGTTTTGTACATCTGAGTCAGTCGGTGATGCAGGGTCCCACAGAATTACATCTCACTCAACGACGTGAATGTTCTGAAGTGTTTTGAGTTCACACGTCCATCATTTCAGAAAATATTGACACATTTTTCACCATCATCATCACCGGGAGGAAAAATATAAAAAATCCATTAAGTAAGGAACAATTTAAAAGTTCTGGTTGAAAAAAGGGAATTTGTCTATAACTTTCTCACATTTGTTGAACTTATCTTGATCGTACAAATTGAGGGATAAAATAAGTTTGATCGAAGAAAATGTTTGACTTAAACTGCAAGGGGGAATAATTATGAAGCTCACTGTGCCTGCATTTCTTAGTCTGGCCTCTGTTGGTGCTGTGATGATTAGTTTAACACAGCTTTGAAATAAAAAGAAGACAAGAGGTCTGTTCAGAAATTGGTTCTCTTTAAAAAAGAAATACATGGACATTGACACGGAGCCAGACAGCAACAATGATGACAAGAGGAACTGAGACACCGAAAAATACGACCCTGTATGAGGAATAGATGTTTTAAACGGCCACAAAGATAAAGGGACTCCATCTTCTCAGACCAAAATGATTTGCTGAGTTGTAGACAGGCAGGCTATAAATATAGCGTATGTGTGGACGTTCATGCAGGAAGACATGAGGACAGACGACAGTAGATTAAATCAGATCGGACCTGTCAACCTGTGTCTGTGTCGTCGTGCAGGAGCTGCTGAAGCACTGTACAGAGGAGAGATACCGCTGTGAGCTGCAGGAGGCCCTGGACTCCATGCTGGAGCTGCTCAAGTCTGTCAACGACTCCATGCACCAGATCGCCATCACTGGATATCAGGTGACAGCTGCTCCAATCGATATACATGATGGATGCCACTTCTTTATGCCATTATGCTTTCATTAAAAAATGGTCCGATCGAAGCTCTCGTCACTTTGCTCTGGGAATAACGAAGCGACTGCCTAGAAATAAATATAGTGTAGAAATCTGGATATGAGTCACAAATAAAAAACACATCTCATCTAATCTTATTTTATGTTTATCAGTGTATCAGTAACCATTTTTCATAATTCACAAACCACACCATTAAAATAAAAGATTCTCGAGTTGCTAATAACC
Source organism: Pseudopleuronectes americanus (assembly GCA_038501795.1). Classification (NCBI taxonomy): domain Eukaryota; kingdom Metazoa; phylum Chordata; class Actinopteri; order Pleuronectiformes; family Pleuronectidae; genus Pseudopleuronectes; species Pseudopleuronectes americanus. The sequence goes on along the minus strand of CM076728.1, from coordinate 14,366,081 downwards.
GCCGCCTGGTGTGATTCCTCATAGTCTGAGCTGCAGTCTTGAATCACATTGTTACATGTCATTGGAAATCAATACTGTTGCGTGTCGAATCACAAATAGCTTCCCACTCGTGTTGTTGGCTGAAGTGTCGTCTATATGTCACCGTCTTCTCCGTCCCTCCCAGGGTGACCTCAGCCAGCTGGGCCGGGTGCTGATGCAGGGAGGCTTTAGTGTGTGGATCAGCCACAAGAGGGCGGCAGTGAGGATGAAGGAGCTGGCCCGGTTCAAACCCATGCAGAGACACCTCTTCCTCTACGACCACGCCCTGCTCTTCTGCAAGCGCAGAGACGAGGACAACCACGACCGGACGCCCTTCTACAGCTTCAAATCCTGCCTTAGAGTAACAAATACATAATACACCCACTTTATTAGGAGCTACACCAAGTGTCTTACAATAAACCCTCCCTTTGTGATGGTTTTCACAGACTTAAAGGTTCAGTGTGTAAGATTTAGGGGAAAGGGATCCATTGGCATGGTTAGGCCTAGCCCTTTAAACATAAAATAATCCTAGTGATGTTTTCACGAGTGTGTCTGATCTAAATTGTAGTTTTATTTACCCTAGATATTTAAGTACTTTATATTTACATCAGGTGCGGGTCCTTTCTACTTAGGCGCCATGTTTTTTCATGTTGGGAATGGGAAGGTGAGGTGAGGTGTGTTCGGCTGCAACATGCAACTTCACCACTAGGTGTCACTAAATTCTACACACTGAACCTTTAAGTGGTCATTTTGGAGGCTTGGATGCAACTTCTAATCAAAATAACAGTGTAGAATCAATATTTCAGGTTATGGTGAAATAAATTAATTTGGACCTCTCTCTGTAGATGAGTGCGGTGGGAATCACAGAAAATGTGAAAGGAGATGTGAAGAAATTTGAGATCTGGTACAGTGGAAGAGAAGTAGTTTATATCGTTCAGGTATTTGATCTTCAGATTTTTCTTTTCTTTGTGTTCCGTCCAGTTTTTTCTTGTATGTGGGTGAAAACTTCAGTGTTGAGCTCTCTTTCTCTCTCTCTCTCTCTCTCTCTCTCTCTCTTTCTCTGTGTATGTGTGTGTGTCTAGGCTCCCACAGTGGAGGTCAAAGTTGCCTGGCTGACAGAGATTCGAAAGATTCTCACCAACCAGCTGAAAATGTCTCAAGGTTTCTATTTCTGTTATGAACCGTTTGCTCTCTCTATGTTTCCATATTTCTTTAAATTGCCTGATTTCACCTAGCCTCCATACCGGCGACACCCATGATTGGTGACTGGTAAATAATCCCTTTTTTGCCTCCTGAATGTGTAATCTTAAAAACAGTTGTGGGGGAATCTTTTCAAATGTGGCACAAATTTTAAGTTACACAAAAGCATGAATTTGTTAAATTTTGGTGGCTAAAGTTCAAAGTTCAAGGTCATGAGGGGCTCATGAAAAACGTTTCCAGCCCCTGGAACATAATATCTCAAGTCTGCCTTTAGAGAATTTCCCTTAATTTTGAAAAGTCACTTGAAGATAAACTGATTTGATTTCCGTGGTCAAAGTTCATGGTGATCTCATTTGACTCTAAAAAGAATAACATGTAGACTGAAACTGTATTGGTCGGCAGAGGTATACAACAGCAGAGGGTAAATTCTAGTTTTCTTTAAACTTGGGTTCAGCTCCCGTGTGAAGAGGAAATACAGACCTGTAGAAACTTTCATTGTGATCTTATGTTCTTTACTGTTGATGCTCTCCAGCAGAGAAGCCTTTGGGTTTGAATAAACGTTTTATTTTTATGTCTTTAATTTAATTCTGCCTCTGCGTCATCTGTCCCTTCTGTTTTCCTCAGATGAGCCTCGTTCTCTACCACTTACAGACAACACAGTTTCTGACAGGTGACTCTCTCTGCATGATCGCCTCTTTCTATCCTTGTGTGTGTTGGTGACAATGGGCAGACTCACTTATAATCCGGTCTCAATTAAAAAATGGATGTAAAGTTAGATGAATGAAGGGGAACAGTTCCTCTCAGTTATGGTGTTTATGATGCAAATTCAATTTCTGAAATGATTTAATGATCCAATAACTCCTCAATCTCACCCACATGCCAGCCTGTCTTATTATTTTTCTGACAAAGCATCATGATTATCTTTGCACAGGATGTAAAAGCTTTTAATTGAATTTCTACGACTGCAGCTTGTGTGTGTGGCTTTGTGTTATCTTTTATCTTTGTCATTACCCTTGAGAACTGGAATTCATGACGACGTTATGTCGTGCAGATGGTTTCAACACGGTTCATGCTGAATTTCAGCACCATGGAGAGTGACTCACACCGAAGCTAATGCAAAATCCTTTTGCACTTGTTCTCAGTTATTATGACGACTGTTGCTTTTTAATTCAACTCGCTGTCGTCTACAACCCCCGGTTTCCACCACTGTTTAATAATCTTTGATTAGATGTTTTAAAGAGCTGTTGACCATGATTGAGAGCCACTTCATTGACGTATAAAGCTGCTTTAACAGTTCTTAAGTGTGTCAGCAGGAATGTTATTGATCCTTGTGTAAAAGATTCAGTATGTAAGATTCAGCTGAAAGGGATCTATTGGTGGAGTCAGTATGTGATCATCTAGTACGAATTGTCGTTTTCTTTACCGTAGAATGGGCCCTTTTTTTATGACAACTGAAGGTTGTGTAGGAGTCTACACAGGCTCGACCAATCACATGTCAGTCAATCATGATGTCACACCTTTGTTCAATAACATCAAGTAACTAATCAAATCAAACTAATCTTAATATTTAACACTTGAACAAACATCAGTGTGATAAAATGACAGATAAAAAATTGAATTGATTGTCTGTGTCCCATCCACTAACATGGAGGAGGCAGGGTTTATGACCTATATTGCAGCCAGCCACCAGGGGGCGATCGAGTCGGTTCGGCTCAACATCCTACAGTTTTTGCTCAGATGTTTGTCAGTCATTGGAAGTGCTGGTTCTCAGGGATAGTGACTATATTGGAAAATTAAGTTGTGTTTGTTCTGTATAGTTTTGGTTGTCATACAGGATTTATAATAAATGAAAGAGTTTCTACTTTATTTAGCAGATGGGTACAAGCTTTAATGTATTCAAATTGACTCATACCAATTCTCTGTCTGCATCTTGACTAAAGTCGAACCCATCTGCTACTTAAAGCAGGTTAAACTAAACTGTATGAAATGCTAATGCTGTTTATATAAACCCTGGTATATGTGAAAACTACTCTAACCTCAAAGTAACATTTCCATATATTGCAGCGATCTGATAAAACTGATATTTGTGTTTTAAATTCAAACATCCTTTGAAATCAGACGCTGAAATATATGTGACTGTGTATTCAATGGAACGTTGTATCAACCTACAGAATGTGGATGAGCTTGTTATGTGACACCGTGAATGTTGTTGTTGTTGTTGTTCGTTTTGTTCGTTGTGGTCATGGTGATGCTGTTCAGTGCATCAGAGATGTGTGTGTCGTGGGGCGGAGCGTCGGTGGGAGGCTGCTCAGCGTGTCTCCCTGTTCCTCACAGCTCCTCGGCAACAAGCCACTCCTACAGGCGCCAGGGGGAGGAGTCGGTACACAGCAGTCCTGCCCACTCAGAACCTGTGGTTAACTCGCCCCGACGCAGTGAGTCATTGAGACTTCGTGGAAAATAGTCACATTTAACATGCTAATTGTTTTAGCGGAGAGACATATTTGTATTTTTTACTCAGAAATATTAGTATTCTCTTCGGCTCCCAAATATCCATATCAGTCGGGATCTTGTCTGTAGTTTTCAGTTGTCTCAGTTGTCTGTCACCCACAGGTTGGCCTGTTCCCGCCCACTCTGTGGCAATCTGCGAAGGCCTGGAGGACTGGGGCGCCACTGACCTCTCCAACCTCTCAGATTCAGAGGAGGAGGATCAGCCTGCTCCACTGGTATGATGGTTTTACTGTCACTAGTAGTTCCAGGTACTGCTGGAGATCAGATTTGTTGTAAATTCTTCATCACTAAGTGTTGCCATGATACTAGCTTCCACAAACCTTTCACATACTTGATGCTCTCGACATCTGAAGGTCACCAGCACTATGACGGCACGGGAAGCAAAGCAGAAACTTAACAAAAGCACTCCAGTAATGAGGGCTATTAGTCGATGTCGACCTTTTCAACAATGGATTTTCACAATATCCTCCCCCAGCTTTCTTCCATTTTGTGATTCCTTCCTCCTCTCTCTTACCCCTTTCCCTTAGTGGGCTCAGATTAAAATATGGCACTTAGATCACATACCCCCCGCCCAAAGCCCAATACTCTCCTTATACGCAATCAAGCTGCACAATTACACATGCTCATAGATATCTGTCCCCTTATTATGGCTGTATTTTTTTCCATAATGATAAACGAATGATTCCCTCAAAAATACGGGAAGATATTGTTTAGTGATTTATTTTACAATGTGAAGAAAGTGATAACAAATCCTGGATCCGGCCCCTGATAGGGATTCACACCTAAATTGAATGGATTGTTCCCTGAGATAAACATTGCTGTGCATGCAAGTGTCCATGTTCTCTTGTGTTTCAGGTGGCGGGCAGGTACAGGGTCATGGTGGAGAGCAGCATGGCCAGCACTGATGACATCATCTTTAACTGCGGTGACGTCATCCAGCTGCTCCGTGAGGAATCGTCAGGAATGTGGTAATGTGTCCAAAGTTATGATCACAACCAGTTTGAAAACAATCATAGGGATGAAGAAATGGAGAGAATGAATAGATATGAGTAACAGTGAAGTTTCTTGAGACTGTGGTTTGTTGTGTTGTTGACAGGAAGGTGAGGAATATAAGTCGTGGTGAGGAGGGCCGTGTTCTCCCTGAAGACCTGCACAGGATTCTGGGAGAGTCCTGCTGAGAGCCAATCAGAACAGAGGATAGATGACGCCTGTATCCATTCTGCTTTTGTCACTTAATTGGCTCCCTCTCTCCTCAAAGCACAACATCAGCCATAAACTTTACACTTCATCTACTGTGACAGTCAGAAGGATGTAAATAACAGAAATGGCCTCTTAAGACTGTATCAAAACAAACAACATAAATGGGACCTCACACTATTTTCCAGCATTAACACAGAAGATGATCTGGACTGAAGATGCTGAACAGGGAGTTTTTATTCATACAAACTGAGTGGACTTTTATTTATCGTTTTATCATTTCTATTTTTCTTATGAAATATCAGAAACCATGCATATGCCTAATGACATATCATTCTGATCATGTGCCAAACAGCTCATTACTGATTATTGTGGCTTAATGTTGTACAAAGCAATAATCTCCTTTGTGGAAAATAGCTTTAACTCGTGATATCATTGTTTTGGATGAATTTTTTTTTGCGTATCTGTTCTACAACTGCTGGCTGCATCACTGCAGTGAGGTATTGTGGTTTCGGATTTTCCAATCCGTACCATTCTTGTGATCACAATAGCTCAAGAAATCCTTCAGGGAGTTTCTTCAAATTTGGTAGAAACATTGTGTTGGACTCAAGGACGACCTGATTGGAGGTCAGTGATCCCGGATTAACTGATTAGACTTAGGTGGGCAAAGTTCAAGGTCCTGCTGGCATCAGAAAACATGTTTTTGACCTTTTGAATCCCAAATCAATCTCTGGGGCATTTGTCCAAATTTGAATAAGTTGTGACTTGGATTCAAAGATGAACTGATTACATTTAAGTGGTCAAAGGTCCCTGCGACCTCATATTTGAATGAGTTCAATATGTCAGGAACACCAGGAAGGTGTCATTGGAGCGGAATCATTTTTGATGTCCGGAGACATCTACAGTGACTGCCATCTCAGCTGCCTGGTGATGTTGTTCAGTAGTTAAACTTTGCAGGAATTTGAAAGATTAATTTTCCATGTTTCTCTTTACTTTTGCTGCTGCAGATAATTATTATTTGCTGAATTTTGATTTGTGCCTATGGAAATCTGGTCCTCCTCTGCTGTAGTTGTAGTTACTACCTTCGCCATGAGATGAGGCCAGCTCTTTGTTTGCTGCTCTGCACGTACATTTCCCCCCCTAATTCCCACTGCTATCTATACTGCTGTTTAACACCAACAGGGAATCTGGACTTAGTTTTTGGGTAGTTACTGTAACTATAGTGTAGAATTGTTATTGCCAACTGATCTATTACCCTTACATTGTGGATCATAGTGTAGTTACTTACATTACTGACAGCTTGTGACTGCAATTACAAAGATCTAAATAAGGTGAGCTTAAGGATACTCAGTAATTAGTAACACTCTTTCATGTAAAACCTATTTGCAATCCACCAAACACACCTTACACTATAAAATCATAATGTTATTGGGTTTGATCAGTCAGGCTGTAATATGTCCACACTCCCTGAAACTGGCGTTTGCTGCTTCTGCTCATTTTGCACTTTTTTGATATTTTGAATCATCTTGAAAGCCTGTATGATAATGCACAATGTATATGATTATTTTCCAAAATTAAAGCACAGGATTATTGGATTTGAATCAACCTGACTGATGTGATTAATTCTCGGAGACGGAGAGCAGGAGGACCCAAATGCAGGAGCAACAGATTCAGGTGAAAAAACTGACAAGTCCTTTATTGTAGGCAAAAAAACAAGGAAAAGGGAACTTAACTTAACAGCGTTGCAAAAAACAAAGACTAAAACTCAACATGAAAGGAAACACTAGGGAAACAGGACAAAGCAGCAACGCACAACGCGATGACAAGCGAAAGACGACAAACTGACAAAGGCAAAGTGAGGCACAGAGACTTATATACACAAGGGGATGCAGGGTAGATTGAACACATGTGAAACACATAAAGGTGTGCAGACGATCACAAGGGCAGGAAACAGGACAAAGGCAGGAAGTTAAGCTACAGACACACAAGGAACATTATTTCAAAATAAAACAGGGAGCAGAGAACTCTGAAAACAACTGAACACAAACCTAAACAAGGAAACCTAGGTTACAGTTTATTAACAAAAGAGTGAATAAAACAGAACCAAAATAGTCTTGAGTATCTGTGGGGTCAGGGCAGAATCAGGATAATAATAGTTTGGTCACTCACTCCTTAAATCCTTTAACTGGAGCTTTTAGTTCTGCAGATTTTCCCCTTTTTTCCCATCCATTAGATTTTTCAGCATATGCAGATTAAGGATTACGCTTTTTTTCTTCTTTCTTTAACTCTGTTTTATGACAAACAAATCATTTTTACTGAAAGGAAAGCAAGGTTGCAGTGAGTAACTGGTTGCCCCGCTAAAGTTGATTTGACCTCACTGGAGTTTTCTGACATCATGGAAGTGTCGCCACAGCTCTGCCCAGCTTGTAAAAGATCAGACAAAGTATAACAAGCTTCAAGGTTTCTATTATTATATTTATATAATAAATAAATATGAAAAAATACTCAGATCTTCGAATTGAATTTTATTGAAAAGTTACAATTAACATTATTATTTCACAGAGTAGAAAACAACTTTTCAATTTCTCAATTACAGAACAAGGTATATAGTTAGCTTTCTTGACTGGCAGCATGTTTCTATTCCTCAGCTGGTAGTTCGAATCCCTGTTATCCGCCTGATCCAGGCGTAGTACAGTGACACTCGGGTGTAGATGCCGTACTTCCCCGGCTTGGCGCAGTCCTCCCCCCAGCTGACTATGCCTGTCAGGAACCTGGTGCCTTTGTAATTGCTGGTATGCGGCCCCCCCGCTGTCCCCCTGGCACGAATCCTTATTCTCAGTTTTGAAGCCAGCACAGAACATGAAGCGTGTGATTCGGAACGTGCTGCTGTCTTTACACTCGGTGCGTTCCACGTAGGGGACCTCCAGCCTCCGGAGCTTAGTCGCCACAGCACCATTGAACGACATCCTTCCCCAGCCGCTCACCATGGAGTTGCTGGGCTGCCTCAACAAGTCCTCTGTAAAGTCTTTGGGGCCCAGGCAGATGGGACGTCGCTGGTTGGACAGCTCCACCGGTTTGGCGAGCTTCAGCAGCGCTATGTCATGGTCATATGGCGACTTCTCGAGGTTGTAACTGTTGTGGAGGTGCTGCTCTGCCACCAGGTGGTCTCGCTCCTGACCCTCAGCAACATTCACATCATGTTCACCTAGAAGAACACATTAATTTATATACAATAACACAATCGTGTAATGTTGTAATGTACTGTGGGTGATTGTTCTAAGAGCCTCTGAAGCCATTTTATTAGCTATGATTCTGTAAATTGGGAAAATATGCTTCCATAATCTCATTAACAATTTGCCAACACTTTGTCATTGCTCTTTTTGTGTTTAATTTACATCTTTAAGCTAATTCTGATTAATTTCACCTTACAAGTACCTGTTGTATAAATTAAATTAATCAAACTCAAGTGAACCTTTTTGTTTATGTGATATTACTTTGCAATTAGTGTATCTGTTTCTCTAATTCTCTAAAGCTGCTCTCAGATATGCACTAAATCCGGGCAGTTTTACAAAAAATTTCCGGAGAGGCTGAATGTGAGAACGCAAATGTCTCAGACGGTCGCTCTTGGCGTTTTCCTGAACTTCTCCTGTCAGCACCTACACATGAAATGTCTTGAAAATGTCTGAGAGAGCCCATGTTCGAATTCAGCAGGAAAATGTCTGGAAAATCTGCAATATGGATGTGCCTCAAACAAAAACATGGGATTTCTGCAGCAGAATTTATACGTCATGCCTCCTGCGTGCTCTACTCAGGCGCCAACTCCCCACTATGCTCCAGCTAAGAGGCGGTTTACAAACAGCCCCTGCTGGCACCTGCATTACAACAGGAAGATAAAAAGCTTTGATAACCGCAGAGTAAATGTTCAGTGTTGGATTACCTATCTCAACACATGAACCACAACTAATAATCTCACATCCCAGTATTTGTAGCTACTGGGACAAAACAATGACAGGGTCCATTGAGATTATGGTTGTGCGTTTTCCAGAGATACTAATCACAAATATCATTTAGTTTTTACCTACCCACTCTGACGAAGAAACCTTTTTTGGGGATATCATTCAGCACCAGACAGTGGGCGGCAGTGATCACCCATAATTCACTGAGCAGAGATGCTCCACAGAATGGAATCTCTGCCCCTGAGTAGTTAGTAATCAGGGTCACCTGCAGAGACACAAATGCTTCAGCGTTTAGTTATCACACATGCTGCCTCATTCTTCCCAATTCTGAACTTCTGAATTGACCTCTTTTCTGACCTTTTTCTATCCCTCTGTCCTCATTACTACTGCAGTCAATCTTTCCATCTTTTTTATTGGCCCCTTAAAGGTTAAGTTAAACGAAAGATCTTAATTCACTCAGTATCTACTCACCAATATACCGATGGAGAGGTGGGTGAAGTGTTACAGTTCACCAAACCCCTCTGGAGTTTTAGGGGTAACCTTTGTTGCAGCAGACTCGGATACAACTGAAGTCAATTGTGAGTCCATCTTCAGACGTAATAAATCAACAGCAAAAACATAACATGCCTCCATACTACTTGTGTGGTGTCATCCAAGTGTCCGCAAGCCCCGACATTCACATACGTCTCCAAACGAAGTCATTTACAACATGTTTTTAGCCTAACATTTTCAGGAAGTGGCTTCAGCTGGATTCTGTTTACCCGTGAAAACTCCAGAAGAGTTTTGTGGACTGAAACACTTCCCCCACCCCTCCATCAGCATAGTGGTGAGTAGATAATAAGTGCATGTTAATTGTTCAGTGAACTATCCCTTTACAGTAAAATCCTCAATTTCATATTTAAATTCCATAAATCTGTTGCAGATATGAAATTAATAAAAGTGTTGCATCCCACGCTACCTGCCATGGTATCTCTCCAGGTTTGGCCTCATCACCTCCCACAATCCTCTGGTCAGTGTTCTCTTTCGCTGTGATGGTGGGGAGTGTGGGACGGCCCCAGGACGGCATCTTTGGCTCTGGATTGTCAGTGACATCTGGAACTCCGGGGTCAGGGGTGGAGACGGCTGCAGCTGCTGTGGGGCCTGAGTCTGACCTCGCGGAACGCACGTGCACTGCTGAGGCCACGGGAGTGTCGGATGTCTCGGACTCGTTCGCAGGGAGGTCGTAGTTATCGTAAAACTGTGTCAAGTTTTCGCCATTGTAGTTTTCGCCATTGTAGTCGTCCTCCAGAATTTCACTGCTATTAAAGCTTCGTTCAGTGGATAATGTACCATTTGATGCCCGTGGGCTCATATGGGACCTGATTTTGGGTGGCGGGTTCACTTGACCACAGCTGAAGGGTCCTGTGCAGATAATGACAGAAGAAAGGATGAGTCATCATGTTTTTGTTTCTGAGACGTCATAAAACATGTGTCACATGCTGAATGGCTAGTTTTACACTAAATGCAGATTTACCTTCATTTGAATCCTGTAGTTATAGTGCTTCAGCACAAATGAAAGGATCTTTTTGATTTCAGATGGGTAAAAGACCTTCTATATATTCAGAGGATGGATAGATTTGACCTGAGTTATCTGCTGGTTTGCTGTGTGGCTCTCGATAAGTCTTCTCTCACTGTCAGCAATAACCGTAAATTTATATACTTTATGTGACAGCTGGAAACACAATGCACAATGTTTATGGTTCGGCCTTAATGGCCAACCAGAGGGATGAACGATGATTCCAGCGTTCTGTCTTATTGCTGTGTTGTGTATTGCTATTGAGGTCTGGCTAACAGTGGGTGAGGAAGTTTATGACACCAGAGTTTTCATATACGGTCGAGCCCACGTGGAAATGCAATGGATAAAGCACGTGTACATATGTAGTTACAGTTTGTTCAATCGTTTTGGATTGGTTTCATTTGTGCCAATTTGCTAGAGGGACGGCACAGCGGTGCAGTGTGGAGTTTGTCGGTTTGTCTGTGTCAGTTAATTAGAGACAAAATTCCCCGAAGGTGTAAATGCAAAATATGAATGGTTGTATCTTTTTATAAATCAGCTCTGTGATGGACTGGTGACCCTCTGCCGAGTGGTGTCGATGATGGATGGACAGATGTGCCTCATAAAATGAGTGTTAGGTGAAGTGAAGTGTGTGCAGTATATTTTATAGATATCATGTTATAACTTTTGTGTGTGTGTGTGTGCGTGTGTGTGTGTATGGTTTATCATGTTAATTTCACCGGTAGGTTCACAGCTCCTCCTGTCTGGACCAAGGCGGTAACCAGCTGCACACCGACACACAGGTATCCCATCCTGCATCCAACAGAAATGGGAGCATCCACCATTGTTGTCCGAACACTGCTTGTTCGTCTCTGGAAACAGGAAGAAATATTTAATTAATCTCCATTTTTAGGGTATTTTTTAAAAAATTGCTGAAACAGATGTACTAAGAAAATCGAAATTGAATAAAAGCTTATAATGCATGTATAAGAACCTTGTTTGAGTATTTCCCACTCACCAATCTCACAGTTCTTGCCATCAAAGTTTGGTAGGCACCAGCAGACATAAGAACCGACACCATCTTTACATGTAGCTCCATTCTGGCAGGGATTTGGATCACACTGGTCACCATCTGCACACAAATATGAAACCCACAAACACACACAGACATTAACAGGTTTAGAGTTAATGTACGCTCTGTGTTAACAATGAGAAACTTGTCTATCTCTTGACGTACCAATGTATATGTTCCAGAATTCTTTCTGAAAGAGAAACACAAACATCAGAGATTATCTGTGTTTGTTTGTGTGTGTGTGTGTGTGTGTGTGTGTGTGTGTGTGTGTGTGTGTGTGTGTGTGTGTGTGCGCGTGTAACCTACAGTTTTCTCATCGTTCTCAAACACCTCCCTTGCCTCCTCAAATGAGCAGACCTCCTCCCTACACTCCCGCTCCAGATTGGATTTCCATACTTCTTCCCACTTGCCGCTGTTGTACCTGCGCTGACGATGCAGCACCGCGTGTGCCGCCTGCTGAGACACGAAAACAGCTTCTACAAACATAACAGAGGACAGAAAGAAAAGTTATTTGACCAACTTTGGAAACAACAAATCTGTGTAGGCTAGATAATTGTTTACTGGCTTTTAATGGCGTCTTACGTTAAGTCTTTGGGTCAGAGTGCAGGCCTGATGAAAACTGCCTTAACACCCACTTCTGCCAATATGTTTTTTGCGCCTCTGACCTTTGCCTGACGCCCACCCCCCCCTTCATCCATTTACCTGTGTCCTCCTCCTTGATTTCAGCTGCCAGTCCCTCCAGCAGTACAGCAGCAGTCAGGGCCAGTAAAACAAAACTAGCCATCTTGTTGCCGTCACTTATCCGTCTGCGTTCGACAGAAGCGCCAAAGCCTGAACTCGCCGATGGAACCAAAGTGCAAACTCACTGTTTACCCACCGGAGAGGCCACAGAGTGTGTGCGTCTGTGTGTGTCGGTGTGTTTTCACATCTGTATGAGTGTGTATTCGTGAGAGCGAGAGAAGGAGAGAGAAAGAGAGAAAGAGCAAGGACAAGGAATAAGTGTGTGACAGATACTGAGTGTGTGAATACAGAAAAGACAGAGACAGCTTTAGTTTGAAAGCAGATGATTTTATTCAGTCCTGTTCGATGAAAATTGAGCAACAGCAAATATTGTCTGATGACATGTGAGAGGAGCAGTTTTGGTAAGTGTGTGTGTGTGTGTGTGTGTTTGTGTTGGTGTGTGTGTGATGACATTACCAGCTGTTAATCATGTTGTTTACCATGATGAGTCTTGTCTGATAAGCAGCTTTTTTTCAGCTTGGCTTACGTGACAGTTTCCAACAGGGTGAACTTGCACGCACACACACACCCACGTTTGTACTTCTATATTTATGAGGACCCTCCTTCACGTCATACATGATAAATGGAAAACTTATTCATGTAGCGCTCTATCAATCTTATCGACCACTCTGAGCACGTTCCAGGTCATGTAAGATTTTCCCATAAACACGCCAATCATGACGCCCACCATTCATACAGTGTCAGGGGCTAATTTGGAAATTCTGGATGGTAACAAATAACTCTTTAAATGGCGCCTTCTTGAGCTTCACCTGAATCAAACTCTGATCTTATTGTCAGAGGATGGATAGATGCATATTCCTCATCATACAAACATAAATGTATCTATAAAATACTTTAATTCAATGCACACAGTATTTTGGGTCTTGTATAATCATAACTGTTACATCATTCTAGCAAACCTTACACAGATATTGCTGAGTCGGTTTTCTGACTTTCTGACTGTTTTATTTATTTAGAAAAAAGCTATGATTTAGAATTTCCCATCATGCCATAATATGACTTATGGAGACATTGGCTGCTTTCCAGCACAATTTATAAAGATATGATTTAGTCCTAAGATCATTTCAGACAAATATGTCAACATTTTAAACTCTGTCACCATTTCAAAGGGGAAATATTATCTATATAATCTTAGAATTTTACATAATCAGCCTCGAGCCACTTAGATACACCAGAGGAGAATCCAACATATCTACAATTTAATCAAGACCCACGTTGGTCCTGCAAGTTGAAGAGCAGCCAAACTCTGAGCTGGATCCTGGGTATTGAAGGCTGCGTGATTAGAGTGTGAGTTACACAGGGAGTGGCTGTGGACAAATCTCTGTGATTGACAGCCGAGTCAGCTGGCCTCGAGTCTTGGCAACAGCAGCCCTGTGGAGACTCATTGGCCGAGGATGATTTAAAACATGTGAGGGGAGGTTGCATTTCTCTTTTCAGTGCAAATCATGCAAGCCGTTAAGCTCGTCCCACCTCGAAAACTAGAGATTCCCCAGCAGGGAAGAAAATAACGAGGGAGGATAACAATTAAGATGTTCTCTGCGGCTGTTATGATTAAATCACTTTCTGCTGATGAGTGTCCTGGGACCACATCTCTCTCAGCCCTGTGAACTATGGCTCAGCGGTAGAGGAGGAGGAGGAGGGGGGTTTTGCATGAGTAGAGTCAGCAGGTTAAAGCATGTAGGTGAGAAAACTGTCCTGACTACACTGTCGTGTAACTGGTTATTTAATTAAAGCATCTTGTTTAGTTTTGCCTTCAAATTGATTATCAGAGCATTTGTAAAATTGATTGATTCCAAAATAATTGATGACGACACTGGTTGCCGCCCTGCGATCGATTCGATCACCTTCTCATCAATCAGTACACACATGTCCTTCCTGCACAAAGTAATCACACAGATGTTTTGCCAACAGTGAGTGACTCATGAGGTCAATGTCTCTGCTGTTAATGTTCCCACAGCAATACTGAGAACCACAGCTGACCTGAGACCAGCGCACAGTGCAGAGGAATAATTATTATTATCGTCAGGTTTTTTTTTAATTAGTTCCTGTTACAATGTGTCCGATAATGTTTGGTTACAATTGTGGCATATATGAAAAATGTAATAAAGGATGATGGCATTTTCCAGGGGGCAGTTTTTTTAAACACCTACATGCTTGACACCTCACCGTCATTATCTGACTCTCATGCAGCACTCGTTGTCACCATGACTGTTTTTTGGCCAGAGATGATGCTTGTTTGAAGCCTTCTCTCTGAAATCATAAAAAACGGCCTGCAGTATTTGATCACTGGCGGTAGAACCCTGAATCTGAGCCACTGCTGCCACACAAATAACTGTTCATCTGTTTATTCAAAGTTCATTGAAGCTTGACTCAAAACCCCGAACTGAAGAATAAGCCTCATTAGAGTGCATTCCTCTAAAAGTATACACAATCCTTGATGCCTCCCTCAATCTACATCTGCAACAACATTTTTGGATCCTTACCAGGCCAAAGCCCCATCTCCCCATGGCTGCAATTTGGTTTAGCAGTATTTTGCGTAATCATGCAAACAAACACAAATTGACAACATTAGACAACATAATCTCCTTGGCGGAGGTGAATATATAATATGCTAGTGTGTACCTTTTACAGTGGAGTTGCCAGTGCAGGCCTTATCTGTTTGCATTAATCCTGCGGGTAGGAAAAGGGCCAGTTAAGTTGCATGTGGCACTTTTTGTTCTAAGAGAGCAGCTGTTCCCAGATCAGTAATCCTCCAGAGGAGAGGATGGCTGGAGGCCAGCGTTTAGCTCATTTAGTAGCTGGAGTCAAAAAGCCTCTTGGACTTGACGTCACAAACCTGTTACACAACAAACTCAATCATATGAGGCAACATAAAAGATGCTGAGAGTGGGATTTACAAACAGCATGAATATGTATGCCACACTGACTAAGCATCACTTAGGACAAATTAATCTTCAACAGCATGCAGTCGCAAATGTTGGCATTAGAGAAGAGAATCTGTGGGAAAAAGAAGAAATAACACAGATAACTGGGTGATTAACAGTTAATATATTGAACCTCCATTGCTGCTTTAAAAATTCAGTTAAAACTAGGTCTCCTGAAACAAATTAACGAAAGTCTGAGACAGAAATAAATAAAATCAGGACTACTTCCAGATGTCCGGTCGATGTAGGTTAACAGACGAAGCTAAATTTATCTCGGACACAAGCACTGACAATCCGAAGCCTTTAGGGATGGTGTGGTCAAACTGATGAGAAGAGAAGAGAGGAGGGGAGAGGAGGGAAGAGGAGATGAGAGGAGAGGCATCACTTTCCAAATTACATGTTAAATGAACTGATGATTGAGTCTTTAAAGAAAAAGAAGTGTAACAGAGAGTTCGTCTTTTTGAAAGATGTAAGATCCCAGCCAGAAAAACAAGGAGTATTATGTTATCTCATCTAAAATTTGAAAAGGACGTCAGATAATCTGAACCGACACACCGAGGGAAGCAACACAGTACAGAACAGACCGTCAGAGGACACAGTGGGAGTGTCTCCTACTTCTGCCTCGGTGAAAAAGCCGTTTTACAGCACAAATTGATTGAAGGATCAATCCAGTGACTCATTTGCATATTGTTAAACCGCTGAGTTTGCAAGTGCATCTGCATTTATTGAGCAGAAGACTACCTCGTGACTATAGTGACCTTCTTAGAGTCTAAAACGTGATCATCTCCATTTATAAAAGCAGTGATATTGGCTCTACTAATGGTTAAATAGAATGATGCTGTATAAATCTGTGATGGAGGTTAGTAATATAAACTTTTCTGTTGCTTTAGGTTGAGGAAAATTCGTTTTCTTTAGACTTTTAAAGAAGGCGTGGCATCTGCAATATGAGCCGGCTACTAACAACTTCTTAATATTTACAACCGATAATTAACAGGTGTAATTGCATATGATTGTATTAATTAAAACATGCAGTAGCAGATCATAGCTATTTCTCTTTATTAATGACCTATAGCATTTCTTAACTGCAAACAAGGAGGTCTAATTTGTTATCACTTTCTGTTTATTTTCTGATAATCCATCATATTTTAGTTTCCCGTTGATAAACTGGCAAGTCAATGCTCACTCACTCTCCAATAGGCCATTACTTGTGAATGTGTTACCGTAAAGGCTTATATGAAGGGCATTTCGTTTCTTAATAAATTAGTTAAGCAATTTAATTTCATTCTAAAGCTGCTCAGTGGTCCATAAGTAATAAATCAACCATCTGTATATTATTTATTTACCATAAATTGCTTGTGTAGCTTCATGAGGGATCCCTCTTCATGGTTTGCTTGTTACCTAACCAGAGTAACAGAGGGTTATTGCTTAGCTTGCACATTTTTTATGATGGGTTCATCTTTCTTTGTGTCTCAATTTGCAGTTTTTCTTCTTTCTTTTTTTTTGCTCGTGCACGCTCACGAGCGCTCGTGCGTGTCGCCTTCGTTGTGACATCCAACAACGGTCTCTCAGTTGGAGGCAGAGAGAGGCAGAGAGAGAGAGAGAGAGAGAGAGGAAGGAGGGCTGCACAGAGTTGGACTGTTTCTACTGTACTACCGTGCGTGTGTGTGTGTGAGTGTATGTGTGGAGACTGGAGAGAAGGAAACACACCCGAAGAGGATGAAAAAGTAAGAAAAAGCCTGAAGCAGCATCTCTGAGCTGAACTTTGATTCCAACCAGCAGCAGCAGAGTCGTCAGTGCTCCATGAGCGGAAAAACGAAGAGCAAAGAGGATAAAGACCATGGCTCCAAAGGTGAGTGATGAGAACCGAGTCTGAGCAGAAGGAAGGTTTCATTACATCGCTTGTTTTTATTATCACGTGCAAAGAGGTGACAATATCTGCTGAAGCTTATTGCGCTGCTGACGTCAGCATTAAGACTTACTCCCAATTGGCATGCTGGTGTAGAAAATGGCACAAAAACAGTCTTTTTCGCTTCTATATATTTCAATTTCAAAATGTATTTGTCTAAACACATGTGATAAAGACTCCATGAGCGATATTGCATTTATAGATAACAGGAGGTCTTGAAGCTTCCATACAAATGTTGGATTTCCACAAAACCTGCAGGCTGTTAAAAGGAAACACCCAATGTGTGTAAAACCATTTAAATATGTTTTTATTATTATTATTATTATTATTATTATTATTATTATTATTATTATTATTATGAACACAGGAAGGGGTTTCCGGTTCCCTGCTCTAATTTCAGCGTCACACATACACACGCACATATGCATTGTGTCCCCACTGGACAGCATTAAAATCGACCGGCTCCGTATAATGAAACTGAAACCAGCATTGCCATGGAGACCAAAAAAAAGGGAGTTGCCCGCGAGCTGAGCGCGATCACGTATAATAGTGTGTGCGCGCGCGCGTGTGTGTGTGGTAGCCTGCGCGAGGCCATGTGCTCATTCACAAAAAAGCCGTGGATTTGTGTGTAATTGCATTGAGATGAAACCGTGCAGTGGGTTATAATAAAGGCAAATGATAATCAGCTTTTGTTTAGGGTTAAAGCCAATGATTGATACATCATCAATAATCTAATCTATAGCATGAAGTGTGATCCATAAAAGAAAAATGATCGGCTCCTCTACAAAATAAACATTGATTTCCCACCTAAAATAAAGAGAAATAGACATAATAGTCTTCTGTCTTTTTTCTTCTTTGGCAGTTCTCTTATAATTTGGTCAAGTGGAGGTTTCAGATTATTCAGTCAATCTTTTTTTATGATAGACAATAGTGCTGTAGTTCATCCGCCCCACAAACAGTCTTTCAGTAAAGTTTAGTTTGGGATTTAAACTTTTCGCTGGAAAGAAATGATGATTCCATCAAAATTAATTGGACAAAGGCAACGTTATTGTTAAACAAAATGAATGTCTGATGCTGCGTTGAGTTCAGCTACTTCCTATCGTGGCCTAAGTTAATGTAGTTGAGGCTAGTTATGTTCATATTGGAAGGAGCCCAGCCTAACTGTGAGGATGAATCTGGTCGACAACAGTAAAAGTAATAATAGTGAATTATTCATAACTGCGGTCAAAATGCTGTGTTAGCAAAACACTAACCTCTGAATGCTGAGCCAGTAAAATGTTAGTTTAGCAGTATAGCCCCAGGGCCCAAATGTTTCCTCTCTCCATATTCACTAACTGCCCGTTTTCTCTTATGTCCCGCTCAGGGGTGGGAGGCTAACGATAACTAATGATATAACGTTAGCTGTTCTCTAGCCTTTAATGAGACATCCCTCCAGATTTGAACCATTCGTGGCCTTTTTCAGTGGCTGAGCAGCTTGAAGAGGGAAATTATGAAAAAGACGACATCAGATTCCTTGTTTTCATGATTAGTAATGCATATCACAGATCAGTACGATGTTCTGCAGGTGGCATAGTTTGAGTTTTACTACCTGAGCATGACGTCAGAAGAAGACGGCTGCTTTGAATATTTGGTAAATGAGACCAATTCTTGAAAAGGAGATATCGATATCTGATATAGCTTTTTCGGAAGTACATTCCAACAGCATTTCCCAGTTTTATAAGATTTGGATTCGGAGAAATAGCACCATCAGCTATTTATCTTGGCCAACCACCTCCTGAATCATTTTGCACTCCTTGTCGGTTGTTGTCCCTCGCGACCTGGTTAACAAAGCTGAGCCAGTAGTGGTGCATCGGAGGGCAAAATGCTGATATAGCAGAACAGTCATAAACCTTATTTATGGGAGCCTTTACTCATAAAACTCCTTTAAAGGATACAAAGCAAACATCAATAAACAGAAAACGCAATAAGACCGGGCCAATAAAGGAGAGGGGTTGATTTATGGGAGGATAAATCCACAGAGAGACCACAACAATATTAACCCCGGTACAGTGTGATGGAGTCCAGTACCGCTTCCCTGTAATAAACACAAACGTAGAATTTGTTACTGAGGCTAAAACTGTGGCACTGGTGTTGATTGGACAATATTTCTGGGGAAATGGTTTGTGGTGTCCACAGTATCCAACAGTGAAATGAGATTAACCATATGTTAGAATCTTAGGCTAATAGAGCCCAGCTCAACCTCAAAATATCTTCAGCAATGAGTCTCTCTCTCTCTCTCTCTCTCTCTCTCTCTCTCTCTCTCTCTCCTTTCTCTCTCTCTCTCTCTCTCTCTCTCTCTCTCTCTCTCTCTCTCTCTCTCTCTCTCTCTCTCTCTCTCTATCTCTCTCAGGTGGACGGATCAGCAGGGTTATATATCATCATCATCTTGTTCTGTCCCATTTAACACAACAGTGGTTGTAAGGATTAAATTTGACGAGAACAAGAACTCATTAACATCTTGTTCTTATAGAGGTGAGGCTTCTGAATGCGGATTATGAGAAGTGTTAGTTCCTGTGTGCGTGTGTGTGTGTGCGTGTGTGTGCGTGTGTGTGTGCGTGTGTGTGTGCCCGTGCTAACTCATAATAAGTAGCCGGAGATGAGCAGAGAGACTATTGCTAATTAACCCTGATTATGTCACAGCTGAGCTCAGCGCTGCACAGAAATTAAAGCCCATTCCATCTGAACCACATCTGATGTAATGTTGTTAAAGCTACGACGCACAACCAACATGATACTCGATCCGATTAGTTTTACAATGAAAGCCTACTTCTTACACTTAGTTTCTATGTTGGTATCATGTTTAGAGTTATAGCTGTTTATCGAGGGATTTTTTTATGATTTATTTTTAGATCCTAAAAAGAAAAGATGGTGTTTTTCAGGAGAATAATTGCGCAACATATTTCTTGTATTTTTTTTCCACTGGAAATTTATACCACTACATTCAAAAAAGTTCCACTTGTCAGCTGGTCCTTGTTAATGGCTACAAAATCATAAATGTTTTTTGAGGTCAAGTTTTATGTAGTTTTATGGTTTATTTGTATTAACTTGTCATAAATCGTATGGCTAAACTGTAAAGTGGCAGAATGACAAAGAGCTGTAAGCGGTGATAGGGCTCTTTAATGAGATGGTTCTATGTACTGTATGTATGTTGATAAATAAATACTGCAGGGTTAATAGTGAATGTGACATATATAAGTTTTGCATCGATCTTTTTAATTTAGGGGGAGTGTAAAGAAACTGGTTACAAGACTGAAGTTGAACAGTCTGAAGTTGTGAGTCTGTGAGGTGATTGGTTTGCAAGGCAGATGCATTGAGTGTTTGGATATTGTTGTCGGTGATGTGAAAGGTGTTAGGCTGAGAAAAAACTGGCAGGTTTTGCAAAATGACAGGTTTGCAAAATGTCATTCTGAGGACTTTGCATTGACCTACATTATTGTAGACGCCATCACTTAACTTAACTATGACCATTTAATAATATTGACTTTAACTTAACTTAACTCACATAACCCTAACTCAGAAATAAGGGTTTCCCTCTTCAGGACCGGACAGGAAAAGGTCCTATAGAGATAACAAAAACGAGAACACGCACATCCAAATACATACCATCGCCACAACCTTCCGTCTTCTATAGTATGACGCCATCTAGTGGCTGTTTATTCGAATAACAGCTATTTAACGACAGCTCATGCTCTCTAAGACCTGAAGGGGAACCGGCTTCAGATGTTTTTTCTGTAATGATTGGACATTGGCGACCTGCCCAGCTTGCTGTCCTGGGACCTTCTGCCAGAACGTACCTGCCGCCATCTTTCTGCTTTGCTATTTCAAGCCAAGGATACAAAAGTATTTTGGTAGTTGGACAAGGTGTTTGTTCAAAGCTAAAATTGTGTTTCAGAGCAGTTGAGACAAATGGAGGAAGGGAGGAAGGAGGGAAGGAAGGGAGGCCCGAAGAAGGGAAAGACGGAAAGAAGGAAAGAAGGAAAGAAGTAAAGGAGGAAAGAAGGAAAGAAGGAAAGAAGGAAAGAAGGAAAGAAGGAAAGAAGGAAAGGAAGAAAGTAAGACACAGGGACCACTCCATCAGCTTGATCTAATAGAGTTGTTTCCCGATCCTAGGAAGCCCAAACACAATAACACAATTAGGTGCATGAGCAACAACAACAATGACATTGTCTCTCAGAACTCTGGGGAAGCAGATTCATATAAAAGAGTCTTTTCTCCGCGGTCTTTGCCATTTGTTCCTGTATTAGCTTTACATTCAAATTGCTGAGTGTGTACAATCGCAAGCTACATCCTTCCTCTGCTTTAATAGGCTCCTGTGCTGCATTTGTGATCGTGATTTAACGGGCTGCTTGACAGGAAGTAGGCAATAATGGGCTGATAATATAAGGTTAATTGTGGCTGTGCAGAGGCTTATGTTGGGTCGAGGACAAGCAGCTTTGCCCTGAGTCAGACCAACTGAGATGATGACCTTCATTATGGATTGCTGTTTTGAAAATTTGGATAAACATTAAAATAGCTTATTCTTGAGGTTGTTTTATAACCTGATCTCTGTCAGTCATTGTTTCTGGTGACTTACATGAGCTTCATATTTATATATATTTCATGTGTTGTTGTAGCTTTACATAAGAAGGTCACATTAAGCTAGTTCATGTTTGCATTTTTTTGTGTGTAGAATTGAAGTTGGCTGAGGTAAAGGTTTAGTTGTGCCTGACAACGTGTAATTTAATAACATCTTGGACTTTATAGATTAAGATCCTTTTTCCACTATTTCAGTTTATCTGATAATGAAGAAGGATCTTTGATACATAGTTCAAATCAGTCAAATGATCACAAATGTATAGTTACAAAGGTGATTTTTAATATAAATTCTGGCAAGTGGAAATATATGTCTTTAATGTCAAGGTTTTGGCAATGAATGGCTCCAGTCAGGGGTTTCTGAGGAGAGGAGAGAGCTCATACAAGTATAGATTTGAATAGAGTGAGCGTGTGTTCCTGTAGTATCATAATTACATATCTGTTTCACTCTATACTCTTACACACAACCACACAGACACAGACACACTCCACTTCCTCCACATCTCCCTGGATTTGGGAACGGCCTGCTGGCTCCCTCTTGCTCTTATTGTGCCAGATCAGCGGGGCCTCGAGATGAATCATTGATGACCGGTTCCAACGGCTTAATGGCCTCTAATGTTCTGTAATGATCTCCCGTCAACGCCATGTGCGCGCGGCCCTAATGGATCCAATGCCGTGGAGAATTGGCGGGTTTGAACTTCGGTAATTCCTCCTCTTTTCGTCGGGGCAGCGCGCAACGAGGAAGCGGGGCAGGAGTCATGAGCACACGGCTCCGGAGCTCCACGGGCGCAGGATGAGTTTCCCTCTGCGCCGATCCACCTCAGGTAGGGGCCCGAGGAAACCAGATGTGACTGGGCCTGTGTGGTAATGCTGCTATCGTTCTATTTAAAGAGGCAACGCGTCTAGACGTGTAGGCATCAGCACAACTCGGCACTGTGTGTGCAATGTGCTTCATGGAAACAGATAGATTAGTTAGAAGGAATCAGGGATGAACATATAGTGAAGTTACACTGAGATCCACCGACCCTCTTTACTGTCTCAAAGGTACTTGTTCTTTTAGTTAATGGATAAAGTGAGTTATCGACATTATCGTCAAAAATATTGAATCTCCTTATTTTATGAAGACGTGTTTTAAATAACAGATTTTTATTGTTCGAATTTGAGTAAAACGGGTTTTATCGCATTTCAAACTTGAAGCGCTGTCCGTGGTGCTGAAAAAAACATCTCAAGCGCCCCGCTGTCTGAGCTGATGGGCCCCAACCAAACACAGCTTTATCAGGTTATCTCCAAAAGTTTAACAATTTACCTTCAATAACAGGTGATTTTCCACTAATGTCCGTGGGATTCAGAATTCAGGAGCCACTTAATCCTGATCCTGAGCTGTGCATACATTCCTCCACATCCTCAGGGCACAGGCCTAATTTTTTAAATGGCAAATGCCTTTAACAGAGAAAAACACACCAGCGTCATTTTGAAAGCACAAATGCCGCGTTTGATTAATTACAATAACACAAAGAACCTCAGAGACTTTGAATCAAAGCCTCAGCACTTTGCAACAATATGTTTAATGTTAAATTCCATGATTTATTACACTATTAACTTTTCAAAATAAGATGAGCCAATGTTACTTTTTTACTTAAATGTTATCATGGGAAAACTTTGTGGATTTCAGAATTTTTTAATGGATGATTCATAGATATTCTCATTGTTCACTGCTGCTTTCATTGCCTCACTGCTTTGTTGCAACAACTCCATTAGGAACTCTGCTGGGTTTCTATTGTGCGAGGCGGGTTACACTCTGACAGGCATTCCTGGTGAGACTGAGAATCACACACACTTAAATTTCACTCTGGGTACTTGCCGTTAATATAGTGTAGTTATCTCTGTCCATATTTACTCCCTCTTCTCCAACATCTGTTGTCAGAGTACCATGTGCCTGTAGGGGGAGCCACACAACTCATAAGAAAATCTTATTTTAAACACAGTATATGCTCAGATTTCTTTTTAAATAATTTATTTTGATCTGTTCTGCAGACAGACCAGACTAATTATTACTACTTGTAATTTTATAGTTAAATCTTTGTTTATTGAGGATGCATTCTTTAAATCTAGGACACAACCCCCTTCTCTGCTTTCTTGTTCAACTACTTATTTGTTCAATATTCTTCCTGTGGATGTTCCTCATTGATTTATCCCTCTAACGTTGCTATTGGTCATCATGGAGATTTATTACTGAAGGTGAAAACTGTGGCGGCGTGTATGTTTGTCACGGTTGGTTTACCCTGCGGCTTGCCTTGTTATACGTTTGTTTGTGTGGTTTTTTGATTATATGGGACTTGTGGTGTGTGGGTTTGAAAGCTGGGATCTCATGAATGAAAGATGAAGGACGAGACCAAACTTCCAGTCTCTTCATCAGGTCGGCTGCATGTGTGCTGCTTTCATATTGAGATGTTCTGAAGGACATCCCTGATTGGTTATGAAAGCCTCTTTTATGTGCGGTCTTTCTCAGGGTATGTGTGGCTTGTGGGTTGAGCCGTGCAGATGCAACTAAACTATATTTATCTGTAAATTCACAAGGCTCTTACCTAACCAGAAAGCCATAGGTGTAACTTCACCTCCTGCAGCCAAGGACCAGGCTAAAGGCTCCACTTCAGTGACCAGGTCCTGACCTCGGCTTGTGTCCACCGTCCATCACTTTCTCCTCCACCCACTGGCTTACTCTCACAGTGGGCTACAGCTCACTGACTTTGCCTCCTCTTCTGTCACGTGCTCTAATTTACAGCTCACCACATCCTCTTGCTCCCCAGCTATCGATTTTCCTTATACCTTTTCCACTGGCAAACAGCATGCACTGCCTCCGCCTGCTGCTCGGCGCCAGGTGCCACAGGGTCGACCCTCAGCTGTGAGACAGTCGGCTGTTTGTCCACCCACCGCCTCCTCGTCCTCAGCACCGTTCGGAAGTTGCAGTTGCCATGCGCCATTGCAGCTGCATTTGACAGCTGTGCATCTGTTTCCCTGGTGGGGCTGCCCGTGGCCAGACAGCATGCATGGGTTGGCTGATTGCCTCTGTGTGTGTGTGTGTGTGTGTGTGTCTGTGTGAGTCTCTGCTCTGGTGCTATAATGCAAAGGGGAACATCTAGAAAACGACGCAGCTCATCCAGACTGAAGTGGTGTCTCCGCTATTCACCTCCTTCTCTGCACGCTGCAGCCTCTCAGCTGTGGTGAACCTCTGCACCAAAAGAAGATGAGAGCCCCTCCTTTCTCCCTCCCTTTCGTTCTCCGCTCACACACACACACACACACACACACACACACCCACACACAGACATGCACACACAGACACACACGAGCGCTCTCTCTTTTCCAATAATCATTATATCATATTCTTATTTCACCCATCTTTTTTCTCTCCTGCCTCCTCACATATTAAATATTACTTATCGCCTTTCTATTTGTTTTCATCTTCCTCTGCAGTCTTCGCTCTTTCTCTCATTTCAGACCTTTTTCTCATTCTTTCAGTTCATTTTTTCCTCCTTTCCTTCATTCCGTCAATCACCACTCATCTGTTGATTGTGTAGTCTCTGTCCCTCTCTCTCTCTGTCGCTCTCTCTCTCTCTCTCTCTCTCTCTCTCTCTCTCTAGTACTTCTATCTCAATGAGGACTAGTTAATCAATGTCCTCATCCCCTACTTAAATTAGTCCTCAGGAATGTGTGCAACTCTCTCTCTCTCTATCTATCTCTCTCTCTCGTGCTCTCTCTCTCTCTCGTGCTCTCTCTCTCTCTCTCTCTCTCTCTCTCTCTCTCTCTCTCTCTCTCTCTCTCTCTCTCTCTCTCTCTCTCTCTCTCTCTCTCTCTATCTCTCTCTCTCGCGCTCTCTCTCTCTCACACACACACACACACACACCAACACACTCTCTCGCCCTCCTCCTATCTCATTTTCTGCCCTGCACCCCTCCAGCCCCCTTTTCCCATTATCCCTCCTCTCATTCATTCAACTATCTGTCTCTTCTCTTGTTCTCTGTTTATTTTCATCACTCCTCCTCTGCTTTATTACCCTCCTCCCTTCCTTCACTTTTTCCCTCTCCTCCCCCCACTGTCACTCTCCCCTCCTATCACCCATCAGTGTTCAGTGGAACATGTAAATATCATGCCACGTGGGGGTGCAGGGCTACAGGTGACCGACAAAGATCCCCCCTTTCTTCATCAACATCATCACCCTCACCCCACTCCATCCTCCTCCTCACACACACACACACACACACACACACACACACACACACACACACACACACACACACACACACACACACACACACACACACACACGCACACAACCTCAACCCCACCACCCCTCCTTCGTCTTCCTCGGGGCGGGCAGGGCTGCAGCAGTTTCATGAACGGCACGGCTGCATCATGATCCCTTCTCTACTGAAGCAGCTCCGAGCAGTTTCATTGACAAACATCCCGGCTGCTGCATTTCTGTCACGGACGTTGTCGAGGAGCGGAGCATCGCCGCGGGGAGCGGTGCAGAGCAGCAGCAGAGGAGGAAGAGGCAGCTGCAGTCTTCATCAACAACAACCGCCGGTGTGAGTCGCACCAGCTCATACACACTAAGCTGTTGATCCGCCACTTCGGACCCGGACTGGACCCGCACGCACGCCCATCTCCTCCTCCTCCTCCTCCTCCTCCTCCTCCTCCTCCTCCTCCTCCTCCTCCTCCTCCTCCTCCTCCTCCTCCTCCTCCTCCTCTTCCTCAAGGCACCCTCTCGGGCACAGTCAGAAGAAGAGGCACCTGATCTGGGATCCACAGCCCCAGTCCTAGAGCCCTCGGGGGGTGTGAGGTGGCGTCGTTAACGCGCACTCACTGGATCATCACTGGATTTGTTTCAACCACTTCCATGACGCGCCAGGACGCACCGATGGAGGATTCTGGACGCTTTTCGAAACCACGGACATCTGCGGGACTGCAGCGGCCGGCGTGCGATGCGAACTGAGCCGTGGGTGGTGTAGACCCCCTCCCCGCACCACACACACCCCCACCGCCTTATCAGAGAACTCTTCCTCCGAGCGGGACGCACTGCCTGGTTTCACTCCACCGTGGGAACATGTCCCGGGCAGCGGCTATCGCCAGCTCCCTGATCCGCCAGAAGCGGCAGGCGAGGGAGCGGGAGAAGGGGAACGCGTGTCGCGGCACGGGCAGCCCGAGCAACAGCAAGTGCGCAAATGAGAAACCGAGCAAGCTGAACGTGTTCTCGCGAGTCAAATTGTTTGGATCGAGGAAGAAACGGAAGAGAAAGCGGCCACCAGGTCTGTGGGTTGGGACAAGGGGAAGTCTGAGAGCCACCACCTCGACCATCTTCACCATCTTCACCATCGTCATCACCTCCACCACCTAACACCATCATTTTCTCTGCTCCCTCATCACTTCATCAGTCATCTGGACAGTCCCAGTGGCTCAGGGGTAAATCCTGTTGCATGACACCACAAAGGTGCATGTGAATAACTTTGCATTGTCCCGCAGCAAATTGTTGTCCCAGCATGTATGTGTGCGGACTGATGCAGATCTTCAGAAAAAAAAATCTGAAATTGAGCTGCTCCAGCCAATTGTCAATAGTTGTATTGATCTGTACGTGTTCCACCGTGTACAGGGGTCAGGGATCGATAATGGGCCCTGGAGGCTTCTCCTCCTCTGACACTTCCGGCTTCCTGCAGACAACTGGACCTGAAACATGTGATCACATATATGGAATGAGTGCAGTTCATGTGACGCCTTTCCTCCTCTCCTCCTTTCAGAGCCCCAGTTAAAGGGCATTGTGACCAGGCTTTCCAGTAGCCAGGGCTTCCAGCTGCAGATGCAGCCCGATGGCACCATT
The DNA here is from genome assembly GCA_038501795.1 of Pseudopleuronectes americanus. NCBI lineage: Eukaryota > Metazoa > Chordata > Actinopteri > Pleuronectiformes > Pleuronectidae > Pseudopleuronectes > Pseudopleuronectes americanus. Next base: position 14,338,482 of record CM076728.1, on the reverse strand, counting down.
GATGGAACCAAGGATGAGGACAGCACATATGGTAAGAGCCCTGTTTGGACCTTTACAGAAAAGACTACAGGTCATTCATTGATTCCATTGTCTTCATTTAGCATCTTTCATAAAGTCAACATGGGCTGAATAGTCATTTCTGATTATTCTGGTATTTATTTACTTCGTTGATGTTTTTCACTAGAAAATCTATTTAACTAAATTTAGATGTAGAGGTCAAATCTTTAAATGTATTTACTAGAAGGGCAGAACTCAAAGATAATCAGTCAACGGTTATATATAACGAAGAAAACCATAACATGATTGTATTTGAGTTAATAGGACTGTTTAGTATTTCTGTTTGGAAAAATTACTGAAACAATCACAGTAGCTTTTTAGTCCATTTACTTGAACAAACATTGAATCACTTCAACTCTAAAGATCTTAAAATACCCTAACAATCACAAATGCAAGCCTAACCGTAACCCTTACCTGAGATGTTCTGTTTTGAAAACAATCAAGTGTTTCTTGTTAAGGAGGCTGATACCTGCATGTTTGTAGCAGCATTTTGCAGGTACGAAGGCAACTAAAATATTAGAAGATAAACATTTATTACTCGAAACCTGCTTTATGTTGATTTTAACGTTACTTTTTAAGTTGTAATACATGTATAAGTTTAAAAGCATTTTATTCTTGTACCAAACATTGAAGGTTTAATAGTTAATAATAGTTTAAAGTTAAAATCCCCTTGTACCAAATTTTGGATTGATCCAAAACCAGTTAAATCCAATATATTGACAAGCTTCACCCTGTGGAAACCTGGACCTCATGTGGGACACTAACCTCGAACACCCGCCCCCCACCCCCACCCCCCACCAACAAGTGAAGTGTTCATTTCATTAGTAAAATGGTGCATGTCCCCCCCCCAGCTGCCTTTCTCCATCTAATCTTTCCTCAATAAAGAAATAAATTAAACATCCACAGGATGTTCAGAGCAATGTTCAAATAACTGAGATAGGCTGCCTCGCACCAGTGAACAGATTCTCTATTGCCCGCTCTGTCTTGCTCTCTGTCTCACACACTCCCGCAGACACACACACACACACACACAGGCCACGATGTGTGATTGATGCAGCTAATTCAATCGTGTTGTTGTGGCTCCGATGGCAATCACTCTCTCTGTGGTGCGCGGTCTGTGTTGTCAGCATCACACGTTTAATTCTGCTACTTGTCAGGCCCAGTGTTGTGCACGGAGGGAAAGACGTGGGCACAAAGGAAAAGTGATCTTTAATCAAACGATTACATGATGTGTACATCACGTAAACGCCCACCGACATGAATAACCAAATGAAGACTGGGCTTGAATGGCTAATCCATGTCTCCATATAACTAGAGTACCATATAGAGCATGGACGGCTGAATGAGTATAATTCTCTCCCTGTAATACAGATAAACCCTGTTACTGAGCTTTTACTGTAAAAACATAAATGTTGGCATGTGCCTGCTAAACGAATATCACAAGGGATAAACAACAATCTTTGTTTATGTGAACAACAATTCTCTGCACCATATGCTTTTTTTCAGCCATGGATTCTTTATCTGAAAATCCATCAGGCCTGAAAATGTTCCTTGAATTAAATCTCACAGACTCGCTGGAATCAAACATGTGCACTATTTCCACTGGGGATCATTTATTCTAAGCATTTGCTGGTTCAAAATGTTTATTAAGAGAGCATCAAATATTATTTATTGGACAAGACAATAAAAGACTATAACGTGTTCATCTGTGACATATGATTTTCAGTAAAGCTAGTTTATTGATAATGCTTTTTTTTAGGAATTTGTGCCGCCATCTACGAGCGACTGATAAGATGTCGTTATCAAAAACAAATGTAATTGTGGATTGATGTTTTACAGTTTATCCATGAATTATAAACAACCAGGAATAAAAAGAAAAACACAAATCCAACAAAATGTATAGAACTTAGGAGAAAATATGTTTCAAGTAAAATGGAAATATCAATGCAATGGTTTATCATGTAAAATAAAAGTTTTCTTATCGGCAACCGGTCAGTGTGACTATAGATAAATCCGTTCAGCCCCATAGTATTAATCTAGAGATTTTAGAGTGTGCAGCCCACTAGTCAATATCAAAGAACATTGAACACTACAGGAAAGTCCTCTTTACTGTGCATGTTCAAAAGTACGATTTACTGCTAAGATGTGAAGCCGGTTCATCAGTTTGTTCGTAATTTGACTGACAGGAAATGAATCAAGAACCATTTAATTCATGGTCATAATCATTCACCAAGCAACATGTGTTCATATCACTGTAAACCACATTTCATTGGGTTTATCAAACAAAGACATTATTCAAGACTTTCTAAACTAAATAATTCATCTGCTGATTGAAAGACAAGGTTGATGAAATGTTGATAATGACTGTAACTCTAAGTTTTAGCCTGAGTCGTAGTAGCGGTGGTATTTTCATTTGTAAATATCTGTAAACTCAGACTCTCTGTGTCTTTTCTGTTCAAACTTTAAATATTTACAGAACCTTGCATTGCTGCGTGCCCTCTGATAACTCTCAACCTTCTCATCCCATGATCACTGGACTGTACTGCACTGAATCATTAGTCTGAACCAGTCGCCTCAGCGCCACACTGACCTTGTAAAATAGCTTTGCTGTTGCGAAAAGGAGATGTCATCATGTGAGACACAACAGTGATATTGATGAGGATTTTTCTCTGTGTTCACTGTGGGAATGCTCGTTTGTTTGCTGGATGTGTTTGTGTGTTTATCGTGTGTGTGTGTGTGTGTGTGTGTGTGTGTGTGTGTGTGTGTGTGTGTGTGCGCACGTAGCTGTGTTCAACCTGATTCCAGTGGGGCTTCGTGTGGTGGCAATCCAGGGCGTCCAGACCAAACTCTACTTGGCAATGAACAACGATGGCTTTCTCTACACCTCTGTAGGTCACCACACACACACACACCCACCCCACACACACACACACACACACACACACACACACACACACACACACACACACACACACACACACACACACACACCATCATCATCATCATTACAGACCATTAGAGACCAAACTTTCTTCTTTTGCCTTTTGGAAATCGTTTTCTTTTAAGGTGAGTAATGAAACAGCAGCTTTCACTGTGACCGTTCTCATTACCATCTTATCATTACATCAATACTTTAACCACAGTGGTGCCTTGTGAGTCACTTATCATTAGGTGTTATACTCCGGTGTGCCTCTCTTATCTGTCTCCTGATATTGTGGATCCTCAGGATTGATTTCGGATCATCCTCCGTTTCCCCATAGAAGTTACTTTGTGTCCATTTAAGCAAAGCTCCTGAAATTTGTTTCACAACTCGATATACACATTCGTCCCTGAGCATAGATTTCCTCACACAGGTCAGGAGGCAGTGTTGGCTGTGCAGTGCATTTAGGGCCTCACGTAAGCTCTTGAGCCGCGATTTGTGGGTGATCGAGATGCAATAACAAAACAGAATCAACAAAAATATCACTCACCTCTATGTACACAAAGGCTGCAGGAGAAGAGGGAATAGAAAATGGACACAGCCATGTTGTGAAGGCACGTACACGCAGCCACAGTATCTGGCCAATCATGGCTCAGTCCTGCTTCAGGCTTCAGTCATAGCACTGATATCAACTGTTTCATCTTTTCACTAGATATTAAACACAGAAAGAACCACACACATTTTTTATAGATTTATACTCACACACATACGCACACACCACATGTGCCTCTTTACTCTCCCCGAAGCTAATAAAAATCACACATAAAATCATTCACGCTAAATCCAATCACAACTCGCACAAGATTAGCGGATGACAAAGAGAGAAAAAAAAATCACTCTTTCTGTATCTCTCCGTTTCCCCCGGCAACCTGGGCACCATCTTTCTCTCAGTGGGCTGGTTGGTATTCAAGGGAGTAGCGGGTTGCCATGGAGATGCAGGAATAAGGAAATGCAAATGTCAGCTGTCCTAAGTTGGTGCAGTTTGTTCTTGGAGACCACAGCCCGGCCGAGATGATGATTCAAAGAGCCCGACCGGCTGATGGATGAAAACACTGAGGGCGATATCAAAGAATGATTGAAGACTTTTTAATGGAGTCGCCTTTACAGACTCATACCGTCTGAGACTCTGCTCCGTCTCTGCAGCTAACACCCTCCCACACACACACACACACACACACACACACCCTCCCACACACACAAACACACACACACAATTACATCGCCCCACTCCATGTCTACTTAATCACCTTCTTGTCTTCTCTCTTCTATGATTAGTTCTAACATCCTTCACATTTTCTGCGCAGGAACATTTTACCCCGGAGTGTAAGTTCAAGGAGTCCGTGTTCGAGAACTACTACGTCACCTACTCCTCCATGCTGTACCGGCAGCAGGCCTCGGGCCGGGCCTGGTACCTGGGACTCAACAAGGAGGGAGGCATCATGAAGGGGAACCACGTGAAGAAGAACAAGGCCTCCGCACACTTCATACCCAAACCACTCAAAGGTAGGAGTGTGGCGGATGAAGGAACTACACCTCACGGCTTGGTATTAAAACATTATGCAAGGATCAGCTGGTTAAATTTCAAATCCACTTTTTTTCTGACAAGTTCACACATTCCCAAAATTGACAACTTCAATAAATTCTCTTGATGGTTGATACCGTTTTTCATATTCATCCTAAGAAAAGAGAACCTTTCTTCGTGCTCACTTTAAATCTCAGTAATTAGCCAATCATTGTCCAGTCTGCATCTTACTGGTGTGTGTGGAAACCTGAAACTTTCAGGACAGAAATACAGACAGGGAACTTTCAGTTTGCATCAAACATCCAAATTGTTTCAAATCCAAATTCCGGACTTTTCCGTGAGAGGGAGGAGAGGTAGATTTATTGATAAAATAATCAAGAAGTAAGTTGTTGACTTTTTGCCGACGAAAATCAGCCAAAAAATATTTCTCAGTTCTCATGTCGTCTACCCAAGATTTATTGTGTCTGAGTCAGAGGTTTTCATTCTCTTTAAAAGTGTCTGTAGGGGATCTCTAAATATTCATGACTAACAGTCAAAGTCAACAGCAGGAAAAACATGGATTATTAATGATCTTATCAGAAATATATAGGCGCTTCATCCGGGCAACAAGTAAATCACTGATATCTGATCGGTGGAAGGCAATAAATACTGAAATCTCCAATTTGATGAAGTGTAAATAGAGTAAATTCTTCCCTATTCATTGTGAACCAGGGTCATTCAGTCGCTCACAGTGATTAATCCTTTCAGCTCATTGCTTTGGTTTTATGACCCTGAAACTTTACTGGATCTTAATTTATTCTCAGCACTTCCAACTGTTTTCCATGAAAAAGCTCCATAAAACCACAGTTTCCAGTGAACTGATGAACTTAGTGAAGCTTTCAGCAGCTTAAGAGCTGGATATCTCCTCAGGAATTAGTGGAGAGAAAAACAAAGCTAAAAGGGGGATTGGATATTGGACTTACATTCATCAATTGCACACAACTCCCAATGAATGCTAATGCTGGAACTGCAGCTGTGCGTCAATGGGAAACTCCTCATATATCCGTGTTCTGTGACATCTCATTTCCGCTGCCTTTAAGTAGTTCTTAAGAAGAGAGAAGGAACAAATTGATACTTTGACTAGAACGGCACCAATGCCCAACAAGCCCCTTAAATTCAAATCAAATTGCACACACGCGTATCAGTCGCCCGAAAATGCCTATTTCTTCATTAAGAGCCATGAATTGAAATTGTGTGTTGTGTGCATATGTGGCTGTCTCTGAGGACAGCCCCTGTTAATGGACATTCTTTGGGTAGTTTTTCATTTCTCTTGTTGAGGGTTAGGGACAGAGGATTAAGAGACAAATTGGTATTTGTAGATATGGGCTATACAAATTAAATAGGATTGATTGATTGAATTATTTGTCACAATCGTAGAGAGCAGCTGGATCCAAATGCAGGACGGGGCAAGTCCAATAAAAATAACCTGGATTTGTTGAAAATACAAAATAAGGAGAAGGCCCGACAGGAAACAGACAGGCAAACTGAAACTGTCCAGGAAAAAGCAAGGCAGGATAAGGAACTTGTGATGACTGAGACTAAACAGAACTGAGGACTTAAATACAAACTGAACTGATGACAAACAAGAGTCAGGTGGCTCAGGGCAGACAGGTGAAACAAAACCAGGCATCGAACAATACTGGAGGGAAACACACAGAGACAGGAAGTAAACAGAACAGCAGCACATGAGGGAGATCATAATAATAATAAATAAACAGGAAGCAGATAACTCGGAGAACTGGACACAAACCTTAACACAAGGACACACAGGTCAAAGACAAAAGACCAAAAGAGTACCTGATCAAAAGTTTCCAACAAAAAAGATCTATTTAGCTCATAGCCCTAGTAAATCATTAAAAATTTAAAAAAAAAGGCAATGTTAAAGAAAGTGATAATATATTCCGCTCTGCGCAGTAAGTTAATGGATTCTTCCTTTGGGCCGTACCACTCAATGCAGCCAGGCTCCGTAGTTATTGTGCAACCCTGCTGAAGGTCAGACACGAACAGATGGACAATCACAAATGGCGATGGAAACAAATACTCCTCGGTGTAGGTAAAAAAAAACATGATCTGTTTATCATTGTTCATTAAAATCTCATCATCCTTCAATATTTTATGGAGCATTATGATAAAACTGCAAACTCCTGTCTGTCGGTAAAATCAGGACATGAAACCAGAATAAATTAAACTGTTGACATGAAGCAAAAAAAAGAAAAGTTATCTGCATGCAGGAGAACGAAATGTACCGAGCTTACAGAGCAAGACTGTGCATACCAAACCTGACTGATACCGTTTGATGAATTAATGAATCTTGTCTGTGTGTATGTGTGTGTGTCTGTTTGTGTGTTTCTGCAGTGGCCATGTACCGGGAGCCCTCCCTCCATGACCTGACAGAACTCTCACGGTCCGGCAGCGGCACGCCGACCAAGAGTCGGAGCGCTTCGGCCCTACTTAACGGCGGAGGGAAATCACCGAGCAACAATGACTTATCCTAGCCCCACACCCCTCACACACACACACACACATTAATGCACACAGACACATGCGCACACACAAATCTCAGGCGGAGGGAAAACGCCCAGCAACAATACCTTATTCTAGCCCCCTTATGCCCCACACAGACACACACATACACGTGAATATACACATCCAAGCACACACACACACACACGTGGAGTCACACACAGATCTCAGGCCGATATGCCCACACATCAGGCTGCTGAGGGTCAGGAGACGAGGGAAATGGAGGAGGACAGGAAGGTGTTCCTCCACTTTCACGGAGCCCACTGTGACTGACTGTGATGTAAATAAATCAAGGACAATCAAGCCGTCTGGACTGCAGACGGACTGGACCTGTGAATCTCTTCCCTTGATGACTCGTCCCACCGGGCACCCAGACAGAACGAGGGAGGGAGAGGAGGAGGGATGGAGGGACTCAGTCAGTCAGTCAGTCAGTCACACAGTCCTATTAACAGACTGTTACAGAGAACCAAAGAGTCCAAGTATTAGCTAACAAAGTTATCGCTACGAAAGATAAGGCAAGTGACAAGAAAGAGCCACAGAGGGGAGGAGGAAGGTCTTTATCTACTCTACCGGACGCTATGTTTACACAGAGCTCATGGGGTTAAGTCATATTTTTAAAAATGGCAATCGTATTCCTCGTACACTTACAAGGACTGATCATTTGTTTGCATGCAGGTGCGCCTGTGTGTGCGTGTATGTGTGTGTGTGTGTGAGTGGTCAGGGTTAGCGTGCCATGCTCTGCTCTTGCATAGGGTGTGGGTTTGTGTGCGTGTGTGTGTGTGTGTGTGTGTGTGTGCACGCATGTGTCTGGGGGGGTGGGATTTTACCTTTTTAAGATCTGTTGTATATCAGACAGAACTCCTGAGGGCTTTAGCAGGTTAAAGTAAGGTTTTACTGTATATGCTTCCATGCTTACTTCTTACAAGCAACGCTGTTGTTTATCTTTCCGTTCGTTGTCGTTGTCCCTTGCTGTTTGTTTGTTTGTTTGTTGTTGCATGGAAGCTTGTTGACCTCTGCTCAGTAGCAGCATGCCGAAGGTCCTTTTTTTTCTGGTCTTACGTGTTCCCGACCAAGAGAGAACACTAGTGAGCCAATAGTGTCATACCACAACACTAGTGAACCAATGTGGGGGTGTTAGAACACTACTGGACCAATAGTATTACACCAGAACATGATTGGACCAATGGTGTTGGACCAGAACTTTGGTGAACCAATAGGAGCACATACTTACATAATATTTTGGTTCCTGCTCTGGACAAACTAGAAATGCACTAAATAAACTATTTCTAAAGAAGTGAAGCCACCGTCTCTTCTTATTCTGTTTATGTTTTTATCTCTTTTTATTCACAGGTTATCTTTTCCTGATTCTTAGTTTGTATTCACAATAACTCAAGAACGCCTCGGGGGAAATTCTTTCCAAATTTGGGACAAAGATTCAGTTTCATTCAGAGATGAACTGATCAGATTTTGGTTGTACGAGGTTAAAGTGCCAGTTCCCCAATGCTATTGTGAATGTTATACATCAACAACACCCGTAGGAAATTGGATTTCTTGGAGCACAAACATTCGATTGGACTCAACTGAATCTGAGGGTCAAAGGTCAAAGTGACCTCACAAAGCTTTAGTCTGGCCTCTTGATCATGATTTCTCAAATCTGCCTTATGTCAAATTCTAACCAGCTGTCACTTGGACTCAATGACAAACTGATTACATTTCTGTGGTCAAAGGTCATGGTGACCTCATATGAGTCTGGGGAGCAAATGTGTGTAGCCTGAAGGTTGGTGCAGCATTTAACGACAGCTTAATCTTGTTATGTTGGTGTCTATCAAATTTGAACTATAATCAGCATAATAAAGATGGTTACATGACAAGAAACACAAGTTACTACTCATCGTATGCTGGTACCATTGTGGATTGGAAATTGAGTCCCATTGAAAATGTGTTTACTCCTGTGTGTTATCTCTTTGTCCATGTATCATTATGGATATTTTAAATCTATAGTATTCATCTCCTCTTTTACATTCTTATTTTTTTTAATCCAACAATGTATTTACACTAGACAAAAGCCAGTGTGCAATGCATGATTTCAAAGAATAAATAATTCCCTGTTAAATCTACTTTCTTGGGCATTTTGTTTCAACTGTAGCAAGTGCTAGAATTAATTTCGCCACTAGATGGAGACAAAGGTTCAGAATTGTGACCGTGAAATTAAAAAAAGAGAAACAGAAACAGCCCAGCGGTTAGAGCTGGTCGACCACCAACCAGAAGGTCAGGGGTTCGATCTCCGGCTCCTGTCTGTATTTCATGCGCATGATACTGAACTGCGTGACAGGAAAAACACAGCATATAGAAGCACTGGATGATTTTGTGTGTGTGTGACTGGGTGAAAGTATCACGGCGACGAACAAACACAAACACAGACCGTTTACCAATCAAAAAGCACAGTAGACAAAGTTGTTTGATAAAGTTACCATTTACTCCAACATGTGTGTTTGTTCATATCTCTGTGACGAGCAGGGAAAGCAGACACTTGGTCACGATTCTGCTGAGATGAAAACGGAGGCGAAATTCCAAAACATTTGTGTTATCACAGAATACAACAAGATAAAGTGCAAAAGGCAAATATGAAAAATATACACATATTTGGTTCAAAAACACAATGGTTTCACATTGTAATAATTAACATTTACTCACTGGTTTCAGGAACAGTGTCATACTCAATATAACTTCACAACATGTGAGACACTTCTCTCACTAATGATGATAATTTAAGGTAATTAAAGAATTTCTTTACTTTAGTTGTTCATTTTCCATGACACACATCATGTAAAAAGGAATAAAATCAGTGGATGTTTACAGGAAGTCTTGTCCGTGACTCTGACCGCACAGCGTTGATGAACCACACTCTCCCTTTTGCTGTTACGTCTATGAAACAATCACATCGTCACTCTCTGTGCAAATGTGTACACACATGCAAACGCACACAAACATAAACACTTCACGTTCTCTGTGGTCCACCCTAATACTGAACTGGTGCATCCGTCGAGTCAGTCGTATGTACAGTGGTTGAGACGGCACCGCGCTGCCTGTACTTGCAAAGATTCCTGCACGTTTTCAGATAAGAGAATGGAAGAATGTGTCAGTCTGTCCTCCCCTCATTCTCTTCTTCTTCTTCCTCTTTCTCTCCAGTGCCACTTGTTCTTCTCCTTCATCTGCTCCTTCCTTCCTCTACACATCCTCAAGTTACGGCTCAGTAACTCAGCTCAGTTTCCCCGTCAATCTGTTCATGTTCAGTCTAGGTCGCCTTCTTTGACTCCCACTCCTGGAAAACCACGACACAGCAAAAAGTGAGCAACATGTTTCTCCATGTGCTCGTCACACACACATGCACGCTCACATCACACACACACACATTTTACCTTCTTCTTCTGCATCACATTCCCCTTGGAGGAGGCGTAAAGAGATGGAGGCCGTTTACGAAGCTCAGATGCTGCGTTCACTGGCACAGTCTCATTGTAAACCTTTTCAACTTTACTGCCCTGTGTCTGTACACACAAACACATACACATGAAGCAACACACACAAACACACAAACACAAAAGGTTTCATTAAAGTAAAGCAATTACAGCTGAAACTAGAATGGCACTCAGCAGAGCTCATACATCCGCCAAGGCCAAGATCCATATTTCTATTTTGCACACAATTAGGAATATTAGTTCCCTAAATATGTCTTTTTCCCATTAAGATCCATGAAATATTTGGAGGAATCAATGGAAAATGTTAAAAAACATTTCCCTGATTTGCCTCATGTTTCATATTAGGACCAAAAATGATTGGGTTCTTCCCCGACTCATACTTCATCCTCCCACCAAGTTTCTTCATACAAACAAACAACAAACACACGGACTGGGGTGAAATCATAACCTCCTTGGCGGAGGTAATGATGTGGAAATTAAATCCTGTGATCTCTCTGACATATCTCTTCCATGTAATTCATAAACTCCTCCAGATGTAGGAATTGTGTGAGAATTTCAGTCTGTGCTTCAGTTTCCTACCTTCACACTGAACTTGGTGTCAGTGGGCGGACCCAGTGCTCCTCTAGCCAATGACTTCTTCAGGTTTTCTTTGACTTCTGTCAGACGGAGCTCCAGCTCCACCCGCTCCTCCTCCTTCTGTTTACACAGCGTCTCCAGCACGGCTAACCGCTGCTCCAGAGCTTGACCTGCACATACACAAACACACTGGTAGTTAGTACTGCTGTGAAGCTGAAGGCTTAACAGTACTTCTGTGTGCGTGTGTGTGTGTGTGTGGGGGGGGGGATTTGTGTCTGACCTGTGGCACACTTCATCTCCTCCTTCAACTCCTTCTTCTCCCTGCGGAAGGAAATCAGTGCGTTTCTCAGCTCCTCTTTTTGCTTCTCCAGCTCCTCCTTCTGTGTCAGGTACCGCCTGGCGTCCTCCTCTGCTCGAGTCTTTCCATACCGTCCATACTGATTAACATCTATCACAAAACACACACAGAGTTTATATATATATATAGAGAGAGAGAGAGGGAGAGAGAGAGAGAGAGAGAGAGAGAGAGAGAGAGAGAGAGAGAGAGAGAGAGAGAGACAGATAGAGGATAATGAGTGTTACTTCAATTAACCATTCTAATAAATTGTGCCATGACACCTACTGGAGACGTGTCTCTTGATGGCGGCCTGCTGTTCGGTCTTTTCAGAGTCTCTGCTGGAGAAGGAGGCGTGGCGTCTCACCTGGCTCGTCCTGTTCTCAAAATCCGTGTCCTACAGGATATGGACAATTGAAGTATATATTTAATATTTAAAAAATTTCATTTATTAAAATGTATTATTCCATGGATGGAATTTGTATTTCCCCCAACATCTGATATCTAAAATCCCATGGGGAACCAGTGAAGCTCATCACAGCAAGTTGAGTAGTTGTTAAATATTTAGACTATAACTCCTGCACTGTGGTTGTGTGCCTGTCCTCACCAATGCAGTTTCAGTCTACATACAGTTTTCTCAAGACTCATATGATGTCACTGTGACCTTTGACAACTGAAATGTAGTCAGTTCATTTGTGAATTTTTGCACCAAATTTAGAAGGATTCTCTTGAGGCGTTCTTAAAATGTGCAAAAGAGTTCTGTGTGGTAATAACGAACTTGATCTTTGACCTCCAAATCTAATCCAAGGTCCAAGGGAGTGTTTGTGCCAGAGTTAATGAATTTCTCTTTGGATGTTCCTAATGTATCACGTAATAAAGAGAGGAAGGAGAAAGAATAGAGATGCCCTTTGAAACCTAAACCATCCCTGTGTTTGAAAGTCATGAGTTTCACATGACATTTCCTCACCTCGACACTTTCATAGACCTCATCATAAGTTCTGGAATCAGTCGAGGTGCTGCTGGAGGACGCAGCAGTGGTGGTGGCCCACCTGACAGGAGAAACAGGCAGATGTTGTTCAGGATAAAAAAACAAGAGACAGAAGACTACGAGCAGAAACACACACACACTCGAGGAGGTGACTCACATGAAGGAGTTTCTGGCAGCGTGCCGGATGTCAGTGAGCGTGTCCACGTCGATGTAGTCGTAGTGCAGCTCTTCAGGGAGAGTGGAGCTGCCGGTCTCTGCAAACAAAACACCGAGCCAGCGGCCGAGATCCTCCGAGCAGCTGGCCTGACGGACACACACATAAACCTCTGACAATTTAGCTTCATGTTGTGTTAACTTTATCTTGCCTTCATGAATCCTCTCTAGCAGTTTAGACTGTTGGAGATCTTTAATGTTACGAGAACACTCTACCTCTAGAACTGCCAGTTCATTACTCCCCTGCAGGATGCGGAAGGAGAAGGGGTGTTTGGGGCCGGGGCCGCCGGGCATCACCTCTGCCCCTTTGAGCGGCACCACAGAGACCGGGGGGCGCTGTTCCCCAGGTTCCTTCTGCAGGTACAGGCTTCCTTCTCTCACCACACACCAGCGCTCCTTCCATGAGCCACTAAGAAACACACTCAGGTAACCTGACAAGAGAGAGGAGGAATATAAAATTGATGAAAAGAGAATAAGTTGGTTAAATGTCTTACAACGACCTGAGTCAGGTTATATAAGTTAATTTCTTCTCTTTATTTTCACTTTAAATTATATAAAACAACAGAAAACCTAATTTCCTAAAACTGGCTTAAAATTTTAGCCTCATGTCAAACAGAACTTTTGGAGACGTTATTCTGTGTATGTATTATTTATGATGAACCTATCATTGTTCCAGTGTTGTGTAATTTTATATACTATATACTAACCATGACACAAGAATTAATTTCCCAGCATGATATACATATGTTATATGGTAATAAGTTTGTGTCTTTATGGATTTCCTCAGCATTTTGAAATGTAGGTCAGACTTGTTTCAAACCAAAACTCCCTCACTTCTTAAAATTAACGTAATACTTCTAATAATCAACTCCTTGACGTGTACTCACCACAGCGCGGGTTGTCATGGTGACCAGCAGAGGAGGCGACCTCTCCCGGTAGAGGAGGTTTCCGTTTGGAGAAAGTGATGATGCGATTGATTTTCTTCCCTGCTGCCCGGCTCATGGACCCGGTCAGCTCAGAGAACGCTCCACGCTTCCCTCGGTCTGAAATCAAACACACCTCGGTCAAATTTCTGCCGTAGCTGACAGAGCAGAGGAGCGCTTCATATACATCAGCTGTGAGGAGAGGCTTACATGGTTTTACCAATAAAAAGTGAAAATGCTGGGTCATCACTGAAGTCGATAATAATAATAATTTCAAAACTGAAAACTGGAAGAAAATAAGAGGTTATCACATAGTAACATTCTTGTCAAAATAAAAGAATGACTCAAAAATATATAATATATTTAATTTCACAGATATCTTTTATTTATTTGGCCAAATCCTGAAGTGTGCTTGCGTGCTCGTGCTGAATGCACCAGGTGCTACAGCGCTTGGCCCGGCGCACTTCCTATGATGTCAGTGGAGGACAATCGCAGGAAGAGGATGGGAAGGATGTCATATCTGCTCTGAGCCTCATTTCCTGTCTCTCCCTCTCTCTCATGTCTCTTTAGGTTCAGAGCCCCTCGGTCGGTAAACAGTTTGAATCGCGACTGAAACAATACGAGTGTGTGTGACCCGAACTCTGACCCAGAAACATGGATCCACTGCTTATCCTTCCGGATTTTGTGGGTAGATAAACAATAATAGTGTTTGCACTCTTGAAAGGGAGTTTGTGTTGACTAATTTTAGTTCAAAAGCTTAGAGGTGAGGACACTTCTTCTTTTTGAGGAACATTTCTAGCATCAGTGACGGCCAATTAAATTACTTTTTAAACACATCTTTAGTGGTTAAATATATATATTCTATGTTTAAATGTAATAAAATGATGGGTTCAAGAAATAAAAATGAAATTGATAATCTGTTTTAATTGTTGCATGCTAAAATGTTATGAAAATTACAGTTTTATGTTAATATCACTGTATTTTTTATGTTTGTATATAAAGTACAAAACATATTTTATGTTTAACCCTTAATGACTGATCTTAAACTTGGAGGGGGTGTATCTATGCATTTATAGTCATATTTAATGTGAGTTTTATTATTGGCTTTATATAATGAGCAAAGTTAGTTAATTAAGAAAGAGTAAATAATTAAGACCCGATACATTACTGGTTATTGACTAAGTTAAACCTACTTAGTGAGTCGGTTGTGTCCCGTCCTGGCACCTGTGCAGTGGACTGAGTGTCCACTGTTGGTCCGCTGTCTGAGTCTGATGCTGGCCGATCGGACTGCAGCACCTGGAGTAGGAAAAGAAAACAGCGTCTTTACAACTGACCAGTTATAATAATATAGAACTATTCTGCCAACATGGGGCTGTAAGGGCCGTGTCACAGTGCACTCAGCTGGCTGGCTCGGCAGCTGCCAGCAAAGCAACCACAATAATGTCACCACACTCACTGCTCGTAAACTAGAAGCCAATGGAACAGTTTTGTCATGCGTGGGATGAAAAAAAAATGATGTCAGCAGTGTCTAAATTTACATGGATTTAGAAATACACTTTGAGAAGAGACGCAGACATTACAGTTAACTTAAGGTGACAGATTGTTTTTAAGGGTCAAATCCTATGACATACACGGGCAAAGACAGTGTAGACTAACACTCACACACCTTGTCAAGCTCCAGCTTCCTCTGTATAATGGGAGAAGTGGAAACATCTGGTCCTTCGGTGTTGCTACATTGGCTGCCAACTTCTTGCACCACCTGGACCAAGAAAAGGAAAAAACCTTCACTCCCATACACAATCCTGGGTTCTCCTCTCAGCCCCAATCTCCCATCTCCTCTCAGCACCATCACCCTCAGGTACAGTGAACGCAGGTACCTTGAGCCACCGCTGGGCCTGCTCCTTACTCTGCACAGCCAGGACCAGAGCCTCGCCTCCAGGCAACGAGAAGCGCAGCTCGTGTCTCTTTTTCTTGCCCTCCTTCGGGACGTAGATGACGTTGCACAGATTCAGCGGGAGCTCTGTGTGGGGGGTGCTCTCTTTGATGCTCTTATAACACTGCGAACAAGAGAAGGTGATAGAGAGGTATAGAAAGACAAAGAGAAATTTCTATATGAAGTATGTAGGGGTACTAGTGAGCAATATTGTTCTGAGGTTGCAAACCTATCTGAGACATCTGTTTGTCTGAAACTAAATGAAAGGTGCGCCCTGATAACCTTGATGGAGCATTTCTAATAATTGCACTTGATGTAAAAGCAGATATCCAACAGTACACACTCTATTAATAGCTTTCATTATGTTTACTAATCTATTTACCTGTAGTTTATTGTCTCGCACGACCACAAGCTGTTTAGTCCATTGGCCGAAGCGCTTCTTCCGTAGCAGGAAGGCGCAGATGCGGCAGTCTCTAATTGGTACGTCTGGGCTCTCCTCAGCCGCCCATCTCTGAGGCCGGTCCCGCCCCTTTGCCTCCTCGTCCTCTTCCTCGTAAGACTCATAAGAACTGCTCAGAGCGTCTGAGTCATTGTCTGGACAACAAAAATAAAATGTGTGATACATTCACAAAACATCCACAGACAGCTTTTTGTATTCCACGTGTGCGTCACCATCAGCGTGGACTCACAGGAGTTTTTAGGAGGACCGTTGATCCTCGTGATTGGGTAGTTATCATCCGCATCTTCATAATAAGCATCCTCCACTGAGGAAGCTGCTGGAGAAAAGAGGAAGATTTGAGAAAGAGGAACTTCTAATAATTCAATTGTTTTTTTTGGAGTAGGTGCATGTGAGTGTTTGTGCCCAGTACTGACGGTTCATATTGGTGGTGAAGTACTGAGGGGTGGACCCAGGATCCAGGGGAACAGCCTCCTCATAGTAGTCATCAGGAAGTGGGGTGGTGGGCACAGGAGGGGGCGTGTCGGTGGGTGTCTGAGGAACCAGGGATGAAGGTTAAACCATCATTTTTAGTGAGGAGGTAAATGAAGGCAGGTGGACAGTCAGGTAGCTGCTGTCAGTGACTCACAGATTTATCAGGATGAGTCTTCTCCACTTCCTCCTTCTGCTCCACTGGAGACACACTGAGCATGTGCAAATCACAGTCTGGTGGAACGACAAAGGATTTGTGTTATCAGACGTGTTCTTGAGGCATTTTGTTTACCATGAGGAGCTTTGACACATTTCAGGATTCTAAAAACTAAAACTGAATTAAAAAAACAAATTGAACTACCAAAGTAGCAGGTGGTTGTGGTTGTGTTTGAAGATGAAGCTCATTTACTTTTCCTAGGCTTGACAGAATGAGCAAGTCCATTTGTAGGGAAATACCTTTTGCAGTTTTATGCTTCCAACCTACAAAAATATGTATTGTACCTTAATGTAGAGCTTTCTAATCCGCCATAGGCCTCATTCTTTCACAATGTCATTGGAGGAGATAAGTGCACACCACAGAAAATCTATTTAATTTCTATTCCATCTTAATCCCTTGACTGATTAAAAATGGACAGATTAAAAACTAGACTGGATGGTGCCTACATTACCTTGAGCCATGCCTATAGCAGGGTTATCAGTTAAATATATCTTATATATCCATATCTTAACAGATGTTTATTGTGTCAATATCTAGATCTTGGTTATGATGATTGTAAATACACTTTAACACATCATCTTCACATAACATGACACTGAACTGGCTTGTGGGCACTTTGGGGGTCGACTCACCAAAACCCTCAAACAGAGACTCCACAAAGCTTGTGCCGTTGCCATAGAGACAGCTGTTCATGTAGACATCTGATCCATTGACTGTGGAAGGGATAAATTGAAGGTTAGTTACGGATAGGATTACCAAACAAGAAGAAAGGGATTTCTCATTAATTGTCAGTGCTGACATATCTGCATTTTTAAGTCAACAGATCGTAGGAAAACCAACACCAGACAATAAGGGAGTGCCGATTGTAAATCTGTGCAGCAGATGAAACAGGACCAAGGAGGTCGTAACGTACGCTTGAATGTTTTCTAAAACTCTCGGGCTTTCTGGAAGCGTTGAAATCAGCTGAGGTTTTTATCTGCATTAACATGGATTATACTATTGCATTGTGTAAAATGGGCAGAGCAGCCTGAAGTCCATTTTGACATTTGTTGTGAGCCATCAGGATGTTTTGCTTTTCCCCTTTCCTTGACCTCCTCTCATTATCCTCTTAAAACTTTACATTTCATTATCCTCTTACATAAATCCCTTTATCCTCTGTGACATCCTGTGTTCACTCGGATAAACCAGGACCTGCTGTAAAGACCTCAGGAAGATTTGATCTCATGGAGACTGCATGTACTTCTGTTGTATGTTCCTAACTATAATTACTGTGTGGTGTGTGATGCAGTGTTGTGCAGCTGCAGCTTGGTCAGATAAGTAATGGAAGGTTGCTCCACTACAAAAAGACATGAAGCAAGTAAAAAAAGGAAATAATCAGTGTTTCAGTGACTCAAGTTTAAATAGCTTTAACTAAACTGCAGGATGCAGCTGAAAAACTGTAAAGATGCTCAGTTAAATTCCCCCAGATGATTGAAAGTCGGTGAGTAGTTTGTATTTCCCAGGATTGATAAGATGAGTTATTCCTGTTTATGTCCAAATTCACAGTCAGGTAAATACAAATAAAATGCTTCATGTCTTCCCCGATCTCTCAATACTCTCATATCAATTAAAGTGCAAAATAAAGTAATTTAATGTTTTGGGTCTGAAGAAATTACATTTAAGGAGGTTTTGTTTTTTCTGCATTTGTTTGTTTGATTTCAGGCTTGCACTAAAAACTACTTCACGCATTCCCACAAAACTTGGTGGAAGGATGCAGCTTGGAATAATTCATGGATCTTGATGAGAAAAACTCAGACATGTTTGGGAGTCTGATATTTATGATATTGTGTGTTTTGGTGTGGTTTCATGAGGAGGCTCTGGAGAATTAACGGAGGCTACGACAACTGTAAAAGACACATTCAAAATAAAGTAACAATATTAATCCTAACACTGTTGTACCAGAAAGCTGCAGTGATTCCAGGGTGTTGCGTATGGAGGCCATCTTGTCGGCAGTGGCCGGACTGACCGTCTCGTGGTCCAACATCTTCAGCAGAGAACCCAGCTCAGTCACGAGTCGCTCCACCACCACTGGGTAAAAAAAAAGAAGACGACAAATGGATAATATATCATTTGCTCCTGCAGAATGGCAATGAATCACCCGGTTGTCATAGGAACGTGCACAGGGAAGACTCGGAACATGCTTAAAATGCCTGCGCCATTACACAGACTGCATACAAAACGGTATCAATTGAACACGTGCATGTGAGACCAAAACTGTCCGGCTGTCGCAACAGCTGAGAGGAAGGAGATGTTCAACATGTTAACATATCGGTCGACTCAACGTGTCCGCCTCAGAGTTAGTGGATCGTGTTTTCTGTCCTTTTGTTCCTGCATCCCCGCAAATCAAATCCTACCCTCATAGTTGGGACATTTCAAGCTTTCTTTGAGAAATAATTGTTTCCACGTCCGACGCGCACATCCTGTGAGTCTGCGTGTGTCAAAGTGTGTGTGTTTTGTTGACCTTGACATTGTTCCAAATGCCCTGACACACTCTTCTCACACATCCTGCCTGCTCAGAGATGACAAAGTCAGGACGGGGGAAGCACAGAAAAGAGAGAAAAGAGGGTGAGGAGGGGGAGCATGCTTCCTTCTCTCAAGGAAGTGGAGCCAAAGTAAAGAAGGAAATCTGTAGTTCTAATGGAGATATAAGGATATGGTAACAAAACTGCCTATAGCACAGGGTGGGTTCATTTTATTGTTCAGTCCATTCACAAGAGCAGTTTGAGGACATTAGAGTCTCCAGCAGACAAGTACTTACAAACAAGCTGGACTCTAACAATTACCTTAAATACCGAATATAGGCCATCACCATCTGTAAAGTGCAGTTTTATTGAGGCCATTGAAAATATTCAATGACCCTAAAATAATTTAATTTCAGTTTGAGTTCAATTTAGTTTCGGTGGAAAAATTCTATCATCCCATGATGCCCCACAAAGCCTCTTTGAGTGGCTGTTTCCACTCAAAGAGGCTTTGTGCTCATCATTTCAGGCATTCAAATTCAACAGACAAAAAAAAGTTGATTGGAAGTTCAAGGACACGGCTTGAACCTAGAAATCATCACAAAGTTGTGCTTTTCCAATGACTAAAGCATTTCCCTTCTTTATTAATCCTGAATAAATTAAAAAAGCTTTTCATCTCACACATAAGTGTGGGTCTTGGTAACTTTATTTGAAGGTAGATTTGGTTTTCAGTCTAAGAAAAACAGACTTCTCACAGAGAGGACAGGATGAAATGTAATAATAATACATGACCATAAAGCATTATAAATACTACAATACAATAAGAGTTAAAAAAAACACTGGTCCTGACCACTGGACCTGACACCAACAATAGAATAACAATAAACATTCTTGTTGATCTGTGTGAATAACAACTACCATGGCACAGCTGCGGTAGAAGCTTTGTCTTTAATTTTGTATCTTAGTTGTATTCAGGATAAAAAAAACTTACCAAACCTGGTTTGATGTTAATACAATACAAAAGGTTTATAATACCAACGTTGCAACAATATGACTGAATGAATACATTATAATTGCACAAATTATAATATATTATACATGCAATTTCTGACAAATAACTGGTTACAAGGGCTAGTTCAAAAACTAAAAAGCACCAAGCACAGTCTCGCTTTCTTTCACACAGAAAGAAGCCCTCACTCTAAGCGTCTTCCGCCGCCCTGCCTGCCCGACAATACTTCATTGTCTCGACCAAGGCCAAAATTAGACGACCACAATGGTCCTGAAAGACCAGAGCAAACAACACAATGTCAGCGACTCCAACAGAAAAACAAAACAGGAACCAACACACGCACGGCCTGCGAGGGGCGTGGTGCACCACAGCTGCAACGTCTCCATCCGTGGGTATTCAGGGTTAAAGGATATATCTCCAGCAGCTGTGTCATGATGTGTGACTGTGATTCTGTATGAGTGTGTGTGTGTGTTTGATAGCACACTTCTCGGCCAGCAGCAGCTGTGGTTTCCTGTCCTGGCTGTCGACAGAAGCTTCTCTCCACTTCTTCCAGATCATAACTCTCTCTCGTCCTCCGTCTTTGACCTCTCTCGTTTTCCACCTTTCACCATCCTGCTGTGTCTCCCAACATCCTCTGTCATCTTAGAAACTCCCACCTCCGCACTTTATCCTTAGATTATTAACAATCTCTTAAAAAAGCTTGAATCACAAGATCTGTTGTTCTTCACTTCTCATTTCCCACAATGGAAACCAACAACAAAGACTCAGTTCAGTCAATCAGTGTAAACAAGGTCAGTAATGAGACGGCAGAGCTGGGCCTTTGGTCTATTTTCTGTTTCTTGAGGTTTAACTTTACACAGTCAAGGCCATCAAGATATTTGCCGTCTTTCTCTCTCTCCCTCTTTCATTCTCTCATTCTCTCGGGGGAACCATGAGGGTTCAGAGGCTGAGAATCAGCTGTTCTGGAGGCTTGTGGTCGGTCTCACCCACAGAGGGATCTTTGTAACCCCAATCACACACACACACACACATGCACAGACACACACACGCACAGGGCACAAATTTTCTCTTTGCATGCTTTATTTTTTTCCAATGATGGACACAGAAATTCCTTCACACACAGAGACTATGACTTTGTGCTCCCTTATCCAACACTGCAGATGTACGTTCACAAGACTACTTCGGAAAGTGTGTGTGTGTGTGTGTGTGTGTGTGTGTGTGTGTGTGTGTGTGTGTGTGTGTGTGTGTGTAGTGTACGTGTCTGTTTGTGCTGTTACATACATTTTTCTGTGTTTTCGCAGGCAGCCTTCCAGGAGAAGGTCAGTCATGGGACCTGAGCCATGAGTCTCTCATTTGTACTGATTTAGCGTGTTTGCTTGCAGCTCACAACAAAACAACTGCTACTCACTGCTGCCATCGCCGCTCCTGTTTCTCTCACCACATGCTCATGGGCAGCTCAGGGTGACACCGAAAAAAGACGGTCAACCCTTGCTCATCTGAGGCTCTCACTCCCACCCATTATATATCTCACCCATAACTAACACATGCCAGGGTGACCTCCTCCTTGACTTGCCTCACCCATCCAGAAGAGCCCTCCCAGTAACGATCTTTTCCAGGACTGTGTGAGTGCCTGGAAGTCATATGCTTTTCCATGAATTCTGTTCATCCATCACAGGAACAAGATTCCCTTTCACACAAAAACAAGCTTTTCATGCCTTTTTCAAAATTAAGATGATTTCAAGACCAGTATTTTGGACTCCAGCAGGCATCTTCTTCCTGCCTCCCCCACACTCCCAGAGGCTGACGTCCCTCCAGATCCCACATTCTCCCCTCCACTCCTCTCGCTCTCTCCCGCCCTCGTTCTCCCTGTCTGATCTTTTCCTTTTATCTCCTTTTCCCTCATCTGCTTCTCTCCATCCCCTCTCCAGACACCCATTCTTTTCAGACAGAAGGTCAGAGGTCAAGTCTTGGCGGCCCCAGCAGCTCCCTCTAAGACAAAAGCCTGCTTCAAGAGATGCACCATCCCCTGATTCATATTTTTCGGGACAACAGTAGATGATGTCAGTGGTTGCCATCAGTCAGACAATTTAAAAAGTCCCTTCCATGCCAAGCAGGCTGGCAAGGGCTTTAAAAAGAAACAGCTGAGGGGGAAAAGTTCTTTCTATATCTTCTCACTTTCCACTGATAGTAAATAGTGAAGAGACAGAGGAAACACAAGCCTCCACTAAACGAGAGACGCTGTCATATTTCCCCTAATTATGCTGCCTCGACCTGAACCCCCCAAAAAAGCCTGTGTATGATTGTAGGTAGCACGCCACCACTCAGGAATCAGAGGTAGACATCACGTCTACACTTTCTCCCGCTATCTAGAAATGAAGCCAAAATATCCTGCATACCAACGGAGCCATCTTGCACTGATTATGGGATATGGAGCCCGGGTAGCGATCAGGGGATGTTATGGGATAATACACCTGCTCTCAGCTGCTCTTCATGATGTTTCCTATGGGTGTTTTTTTTTCCTGTCTTTCAATTTGAGAGCAGGACCTATTGATTTCACATTCCGATTTTGTAATGCTTTCAATCTAAACCATGCACTCACAATCAAATAGCCCCTGATTGCACTTTGATTGGCTCTGCTGGGGCTCAAACTGTTGCTTGCACTCAGATATTTTGTTGCTTAGACAGATTTACTGCGCTCCAGCTTCAGTGCTTCTCTTTGAACTTGTGCTGCTCGGATTTGTCCTGTGCCCTCAGATTTTTTTACCTGCGCTTTGATTTTTGTGTGACAAATGTGTCAAAAATATCCCTGATCGATAGAATTTCATGTGCATTGTTGACAGATGAATTTGTCCCATTGCCCAGTTTGAGAACCTCACGCACAGCACATCTGTCACTGACATATGCCCTGCACAAAACTGAATTATTCTATTCAAGAGTGATATAGTTGTGACGATGATAATAAAACCTTATGGACAAAACAGCAGCCACTGCTTTTTCCTGTTTTGTACAAAACTGTTATCACCGCATCAGCTTTGTTTCCACATGCGGTAGGGCAACAGGCGTGGCATGCACAGACCTGCTGCTTCGGATATTTCTGCAACAGAAAGTTTCACTGCGGAACAACTCATTCTTACTTCTAGGAAAAGATTATTTGTGTAATATGGGCCTATTACTTAAAATCAAATCAAAAAACTTGATAATAAATAAAACTGTGTGACTCTGACAGAGAAAGGAAAAAGGGGAGAATCACTGGTGGAGGAGAAGGAAGAGGGAAGAGGAAATGTGAGGGAGCCATGATCGAGGTCAAAGCTTGTCCCAGTTGTCGAACACAGAGGACTTGAGTGTCTGTGTGTAGACGTATGAATTCACTTAATTAATTCACCCAACAGTACTGTATGACCTGCATGCGGCTATAGGATAAGGAATTACAATTTCAATGAAGACTGAATGAAAACTGTGTTTTCTCACAGAAGTTGCACAGCTGCACAGTGTCTGACCATAAAACACTTGAGTAAAACTCTGGGAGCTGCTTGTGTTTCCTTTTGTCAATGCATCCTGGGACACTTGAATAAAACAGCCCTTGTTAATGGTTTTACTAACATCTGTGATTTTGTGATGATTTGACAGTCCACCCACGTTGCAGCCGCTTCGTAGTAGGCACTTAAAAAAAGTATTATTATTTTCAACATCATGACATTATGATTATTATCACATAGCTGCCTTCTAAGTGTAGTACACTCAGGATTTGATAAGACATTGATTTTATGTGAACTTTGTTACTTCAGCCGAGGAGAAAATGTTTTTACCCCTGTCCTTGTGTTGTTTTGTTTGTCAGCAGGATTACACAAGTTTTGAGTTCCAATAAAATTTGGTGGAGGGAACGGACAAATGTCTGGGCGGAACCAGATATGGAGTAATCCAAGAATAAAGATAGATATATCTATCTATATATATATATGCAATGTAAAGCAATTTGATTGAATTTAAGAAAACTGTTGGACCTTGGACTCTACTAACCTCATTTTTCATCTGTAATTGTTTGTTTGTTAAGGCTGCATAATTAAGCAGAAACGACTCAACCGATTACCATGATATTTTGTGGAGGGGTGGGGCATTACCCCGGGGAGAAGACATTACATTCTGGTTGGGATCCAGATCAGGGGGCGGATTCAGTATTTTATTTTTTCAACTTTCAACACTAAAAAATCTGAGTAGTTCATGGATTTTGCTAGAAAAAAATTGGCATGTTAAAGGGACTAATGTTAATGAGTGTGTGCATCCAAATACAAATGTGGAACATCTGGTCTGATAAGGGGACGATAGGACCTTTTAGGCAGCTGCTGTTCTAGATTCTGATATTTCTTAGCACAAAAACCTGCGGGCCAAGTGATGTCCTGCTGTGATCTCCTGCCACTGTTTACCTCAACCTGATCACTTGTGATGCACAGTGGCAGTGTTAAGCCTCTGCTCGGTGTCACCTGGTGTCACATAACACAGCTTCCTGTTTGCCTGAGGGCGACGGATGAAACAGAGCGTCCATTCACCAGCTGCTGCTGCTACAGCTTTCTCTCCTCCTGCAGCAGCTCCTCCTCCTCCTGCAGCTTCTCCTCCTGCACCTCCACTTCCAACACATCACTTTCTCTCGTTGGCATCCGGTTGCATCACCACCTGAATGAGAACACCTCCCCCTCACGGCCAATCACGGCGCACCGTCCCCGTGTAGTAGTAGGTGCGTGACGTCACTGCGCCCGTTACCTCCAAACAAGTCTGACTTGTTTCAAAAAACGTGGGGTCACATAAACCCGGTGATGACGCGTTAAGTTGACGGAGAATTCAAATAAAACACAGTAACTTCTGTGGCTGTTTGTGTGACGCGCTCGTCTCTCACGGGGTAGTTGTAGGTGTGAAGTGTACTCATGGATGTATTGTGTGTTTTTCTCCTGTTACTCATGAAGCGGAAGTTGCTGCTTCTCCTCAAACTTATCCCACAGACGAACACATATGATGAGACGCTGAGAGTGTTACTCACCGCTCTGAGGTTTGGGCTCCATGTCCGACGCTCGACAGCGGCTCCACCAGCGAGTTTCCTCTAGCGCTCCCTCGGTAGTTTCATTTAAAAAAGTTGGGAACGTGCGAGGAGGAACCGCCACGGACGCAGCGGGGCTCCGTCAGACTCTCTGCGGGGAAATGAGTCCGAGTGGCCGCTTCGGTTTGGAGTCGGACTCTGCTACCGCCCGGTTCTTCGTCCTGGGAGAAACCGCTGGGTCCTAGTGCTCGTCCAGGTTTCTATATACAGTGTATGGTTTCTACCAAGCATACCAGTCCATCAGAGAATCGAGGATCTGACGTGTTTATTTGTGTTGTTGTATTTAAACACAGTTAATATAACTTTATATTATAGACTGAAAAAATTAAACTCTACAAAAACTACTTGGTAACTTACATAAGTGTATATATACACAATAACTTGAATTGGTTGGGAATATTTCATTTTTTATGCTACTTTGTTCCCTGTCCAATACAAACACTGGGGAATATGTTGTTCCCCACTCAACTTATTTGACATTGATAAATAATATTAATATAAACTATCTGTTACAAATTAAGATTCTTGGATGTATGAATGGATTCCGTTTTTCTACCCTTAACTGAGGTGGGTTTTTTTTTAACAATGTGTTATATTTACTTGAGTAAAGCATACAATACTTATACCAACATTAAGTACAAGTGGATATATTGGATATAGTTATACAGTCAGATAAACAGTGGCTGCGGATCCTAACGTAGCGGTCAGGATCCTAATAAGGGTGCATGAGATAATCAACAGGAAAGAAATACAAACTGTGGGATACAAGAGATGCCTGTTTACCATCACAACTATCATCACAAACCTTAATAATAAGCACAATGAATAATACAATAGTGATGTTTGAATAATTTATTCAGAGGTCGTAGTGACAGACACAATTTTGTAAATTATTCTTGCTAGTCCACATTTTTTGTAGACTTGAGACTTTAAGTTCCTTGGTACATGGGTAGTGTCAGACATGATAAACACACACAAACACACGCACACACACACACACTCTCTCTTTTTTGTTATCCCTCTTGTTTCTCCTTGTCGCCATCCTTCCTTTCCACATTCTCCTTTTCCTTCCGACCTTTGACAATGGATTTTCTTAAGGGGCTTCTCACTCTCCATAGAATTCCTCTATAGAAACACACAGACACAGACACACACATACACACACACAACCCTGCACCTTACCCTAACCTTAAAACATGGTGTAATGACTCCGTAGGAAGACAAATTCCCATTTTGTGATTGGGATTTAACCCCCAAAACATGAAAACTAACTTGCCCCCCCCCAACCCCATCCCCCAACCCAGGATTTAATCATAACCCAGCAGAAAGAATTCGGACCTGTTCCATGAGTCCAGCTGCAAGTATGAACCTGCAAACATTTATTTCTTTAAATCAAACTAAAGGCAAATATCTTCTTTTAAAGTGTGTATTGTACTAAAACCTGATTTGGGAACTTTAATAACATCTGTGAGCTCATGGCATTGACATGGATCAGCTCATTCTTATTGAACCTTACAATCACATCATGCCTGAAAACACAATTCAGTGTCCTGTACAGTCCGCTCATGTTATTGGTTTTAACTCTAAACACTGATATGGCTTTAAATATTAAAATCAAACACATGCCGGTAATACAAAAAAAAGAAAACCTTTGATCTTCAGTATGAGCAGATTATAAAAACACCAGGTATCCATCACGCTCAGTAACCTTCACACTGGGCTCATTTACCTGTTGTGTCAGCTTATGAACCACAGTGGACAGTGTTTGTATTTTAAATGGAACCTTTTAAACAATAAGCCGGTCTGTTCTCCATACCACCTCTCTCTTGTTGGGCAGTTTGACTCAGTGAGGCTGAACCTGAGTCTACAGTTAACATGGTGATATCAGATGCCTCCCTGTAGATCATGTTAACTCACTGACATCTGCTGGTAGAACAAGGAAAAGCAGCCAACTCCTCCTTCTAATCATAGTCCCGTTGTGGATTATCTGGTGTTTCTGGACGTCTCTGTTCTCTCCTCACGCTTGGCTGACCGTAATACTTCTGCTCCAAGTTCTGCTCTGGCCACTTTAAGGAAAGTCAGTCCATTTCCCATTGGCCTGTTTCCAGTGAGACCCACAGTCAGTGCAGTAAACATGCACTCAGTCAGACAGTCCCCCGATGACCTCATTTTCTCAAAAGAGTCTGACCTGTTTCTTAAGTTCTTTCTTTTTCCACTGAGCGAGGCGGTCAAAGGCCGACATGGACATGCCAAAGACCCTGTTGAACTCCTCTGGTGAGAGGTGACGCTGTGACGACGGACGAGACAGAGACACAGAGAGTCAGGAAATATTGATTTGTTATATTCATACATCTTATCAGCTACTGGAGATAAAATTCACTCTGAATATTATTTTGCTCAGTATGATCCCTACATGTTTTGGTTCATTTCTTCACCTGTTTAAGCTCCTGTGCTGCTGAGGCCCTCTGAATGTTCACTGTGTCTCATTCTTTAACACTGTGGACTGACTGCACTGAATGTTGCTTCTATTATTGCTGATTCTATCTGTGTTTTCATTATATTCCAGGTTCTTGATATGTTCAGGTCGAGCAGTGAGTGAAGCAGATTTTACAACAGTTATGTTGTGCAGTAGTTCACCTCCAGTCTGGCTCGGTCGACATCACTGGGGAGACACCCTCTGACAGACACCACTAGGGCTTCATAGGGATGGATCTAACAAAGAGAGAAACAGTATAAGTGAGACATTGAATCAAAATAAAAGGCAATTATTGTTTTGCTGAGGAAGTGTTGCTTCATGTTGTAACAAACAATTTGGGCTCAACTATTTTTGCAACATCATTATGATAGACAGAAATGGTTTGTCACCCTCTAGTGGCCAAAAGCTTTTATTACAATAGTAGAGAAACCTAAAACAGACGAAGCCACTCTCCTTCATTGTTAATACAAAAACATATAATAAGTTTCTTCTTTATTAAGTTCTTATTATTTTTTAATAAAGACCCCAAAACGTAATGCCTCCAACCATTGGCTATCGCTGGTGTGGAGGCATACAAAAGCTTCTAATAAAGTTGGATTAAAAAAAGCATATTTAGGGCCCGACCACTGACAGGCGGGCCCAATTAAATTAAATTGAAAATTTAATTTAATTTATTTTTTCAATTTAATTTAATTTAATTTAATTTGTTTTAATTTACATAGTTTAAGATACTGTGCAATGAATAGTTGGAGAATGACCACTCTACCCCATAGGCAACACTGCCCTTACATTAAAATTAATTCAGCTTATTCTTTCCCATGGATAAATATAAATTACTGTTAATATTCTGTTTGTGTGTATTATTATTGTTAATTCTGAATGAACACAGTATTCAGTAGATTTTGAAACTGTATATATTTAAGTTTTCCCGAAAAGAATAACACACATAAGACAATTTTTATTGTCAAAACCATGAAAGGATATTGAATATCCCTGACCCATCACACATACCCTGTGTACAATTACCCTTTGTCTTGTTCTTTTCTTGTGTCAATAAAATGAGTCAATTTCACTGAGCCAAGTGGGCGCGACTGAGTTGGATGGATACACATCTTGGTATGAACTTTAAATAGGAAACACATCATCCTTATCCTTTCTACACACATCCAGAGCTTTCATCCCCGGCTGAGTAACAGTTCACCAGCTTTTCCAAGGAGAGCATCTTACCTTGTATTCTGAAAGGCAAGAGAAGAGAGACACAGCGATGAGTCAACTGCTACATCCACCAACATCTCCATTCCATCACTGTACACAGTCTATGGCTGAATAGCATCAATAGACTTACCTCTGATCTGCCAATTAACTGCATTACCGCTGTCATACTGGTAATAATCTGCACCGGCACTCCCAGGCTGCAGGAACACAACGCAGCCAGGTTAGCAAACGTGGGACAGGAAGATGCATTTGATCATTATGATGGAGGGAAAGGATCCCGTAAAGAAGATAGAAATCTAATAATCTCATATGTATCTATTAAATGTTGCGTCTCACTGTCAATCACACTGGGAAATGTAATACTGAAATCTTTCCAGTTGTCAGTTAGCGTCTCTGTTGACCTCAGGAGCTAAACTGATAAAAATGAGTTTCGAAGGTTCAGTAGGAAATGGAGGACATTGCTGTGGCTTATTAGAATGTAGTGAATGGCCCTGCCTCCCTCTCTCACACTCACACAGACACACACACACACACACAAAGACACACACTCTCTTACACAACAGAAAATCAGGATTGCTCACCCTGTTCAGCACGTTCTTGCCATATCCTGGCAACGAGGCCGATTTGGCAACATATGAATCTGCAGGGACAAATATGAACACATTTGCATGAACAAACAGAAGTTGTGCAAAATGATACAAACACATACACAATCTGTAAGTAGTATACAGTTTCGATTTGCTTGACTTTTGCCTTTGACACCCAAAATCGAATCAGTTCATCCTAGAGTCCAACTGAATGTTTGAAAATCCCTCAAGGTGTTCTTGAGATATCATGTTCACAAAATGTGCAGTAAAGATGGATGGACATCACAATAAACCTCATCCGGCCACTGGCTGTTGCGGAGAAATAAAAGCTTGGTCACAAAAATAAACAAATAAAATGAAGTAAAGCTGTTTCATATGTATTCTGTGACTGAACACACTGTTAAGCAGATCTAGAATATTCTTAGCAACATATTCTTGAACGTTTTCGACTCCTTCCTACTGACAGTTAGTGAAATTTTGAGGGTTTTTAGATTCTATGTTAATACTTTCATGTCATCCAGTCTCTGAGAATAATGCCATGGGGGTATTGTACAAAAGAAAACGAGGCAACAGCTCTCCTTCCAAGTTCTGTACCTCCTTTTTAAACCTAGAGAATATCACTGCCTACCAGCCACGCTCCTCAGGCAGAGATGTGGCTCTGAGGACGCTGCGATATCAGAACATTTAGGATCATAGAATCGCTGTCTCCAAAAAACACCACACATCAACTTTGACTTTTGACCTGAAGCTAAATTAACCTCGAGCTGACAGATTTCACTCTGATCAAATACAAACTCCAGCACATGCACCCACAGAAACATGCTACATTCAACTGATGCTATCACTCTGCAGGTTTGCATCTCTTGTAACCATTGGCAACCAGCAGCATCTTTATCCGTGGTGTGCACTGCTGCAGCTGAAGCAGCAGGGGGCAGTAGAGTCCCACCAACTCCCTCCCGTCATTCAGCTGTCTCTCCTGTCTCCCTCTCTTCTACTTTAAATTGCCTCCTCTTCATTATCTGTTTCTTGCTTCTCATTCCTTCGCTTCATCAATCATTCTGCACCTCCCTCTCCTTTTCCTCTCTCTTTCTGCTGCCTTCCCCGCTCCGTCTATCTTCTCATTCAGTCTCTCTCTTGTTCACTGTGGTGTTAAAAGGATTTAAATAACACAGTGAAGTCAAACAGCATGATGCAGCAGAATATTGGCCGGTGTGAGCTACGGCACACGGTGTGTAATCTGCTGAACAATTAATTAAGTAGATGCAGATGCATTTTATTTATCCCACACACATGCACAGACATGCAAACGCACACTCATGCAGGTATGTAACCTCTGCTTTTGACCCATCTGTGTGCGGGACACACAGAGCAGTGAGCGACTATGTACAGCGCTCGGGGAGCAGATGTTGGAGGAGTAAGGTGCCTTGCTCAAGGGCACTAGACAGGGTCTAGAGAGACTCTTGGATTTTTGGGCAGATCAATCCAGGTTCGTCTTTTTGTTGTCTTGCCGTGGAATCGAACCAGAGACGAACCAGAGACCTTCTCTGCCCATAGTCCAAGTTTCTGCCACTAGTTTGTCATCTTGCAGCGCTTCGTCTTCCTACCAGAGATGAGATACAGGCCCTGTAGATTAGGATGCTTGTGTTAGAAACACAGCAATGTACGGAGCTCCCAAGGTGACACGGGCAAAATAAATGTTTTTGCTTCATGTGAAAGTTTCTGCATGGACACGGATCAATAATTAATAAACAAAATGTCTTTAAAACATAGGGGGCAGTGCCAATAGTTATTTTTCTATTCCTTCAACATCATGAGAGAGGGAGTTTTTTGACATTTTTACCAATTTCCCATGGATCATTCTTGAATCTGGATGAAACAAAATCTGTTGCATTTAAAGGACTCATATTTTTGAGTGAGTGAAATTTTGTGTGGCTTGATTGAATCCAAGGGGACTATTTGGCTTTAGTGCTATTCTAGATAGTAATCAGTTTTATTTTAGTTGCACAAGAACATATTTTCAGGACATTCAAAATACATTTGGAAGCTAAGTTGGGATGCCATGGACTGAAATACTCTCAAGGTTAAATAAAGAGATCATGGTGCTTGAACTTGTAAGCCACAAGGATTTTAAGGCCAAATGTGGATAATGTCACTGCATAAAATTGATATATTTTCTAAAAAGTGTTACTGTGGGTTGTGGAGCAGATGGCTGAGGGGTTCCGGTCGCTGATCTTGGATCTGTGCTGCTGCTAAAACTAAAGCTGATAAACACAGACTGGGGCCTGGCTGAAACTCCAGTGCTATTCATCTTCCCACAAGTAAAAGAAAAGAAAGATGTGTGTGTGGGAGTGTGTGTGTGCGCATGTCTGTGTGTGTATGAGCTGATAACAATCTCCCGTTTCAAAGCTCTGCCTCCGTCACAGCAGAACCTGCAGAGCGAGGAGGATCAGAGTGAAGGCGGCGACTCGCTGTGTCGAGGTGACCTCACAGATCAAAACACACTGATGAACCACTCACCGCTGTCAGCGCTGCAGACAGACCGGGGAGCTGAGGAGAGAGAGACAGACAGAGAGGGGTGAGACAGACAGGACAATATATCATTATATCTCAAGAGCAAAAACTCTGCAATGATTGAAATGAGGCCCAATCGGCTTTACATTTTTAAAAGAAAATTATCAAGGAAAAACATCAAGAGGAACAGCTGTCTGTTAATAAGCATCCATCTGATTTACTGGAAAACATGAGAAGAAAAGCTGAAATATTGTTCACATGGGCCAATTTAAAATTGCACGTTTAACATTTAATCTTATCGGACTCCACCTCCTGAGCAGACTAAAAGACATTAATCATTGGATAATATTCATAAATAATATAAGTGACTGACTTAAATGAATATAAGTTCAATATAACTTCTTAAAAAGCCATTTATCATAAGCAGATATGAACCTTTCTTGAATATTGTTGTAAAGATGAAGAGTCTACAACAACTGATGATTTTCTACTGGCCACTTGGAGGCAGCAGAAACAAGATCCACCCTACGGTTAAATTGATATATGAAAGACCTGATAACAAACAGTTGCTTATTTTTAATACATATTCTGCATTTCCGACTCTTTAGCTACTAAATCAAAACGAAACAAAGTTCACCAGTCAGTTGTTCACTGGCTCAGTCTGCTGTTCGATAAGAACTCAACCAATAGGGATATTGGGGGCCGATGCTGATAATAGGGAGTAATATCCTATACAATATATCAGATTATTTGTAAATTACAAAATACAATAATTTGGCAAAGATTCCTAATTTGCCGTTATCGAACTGTTATGACAGTTAAATCATAAACTTAATTGTAGATAACAAAATGCATATAATGTCAAATAATTGGAGAGGCTCCTAATGCTGATCCTATATGTCTGCGAAAGACTTATATTTGCAAATCTCTTCTGGCCAAACAATAAATCAGTAAGGCTCTATATGAAAGCAGTGAAGATGAACCAGAGCAGCGTTCGGCTGGACATCTACTCACTGAGTTACAACTGGCTATAAAACTCTGTGATGGAGCTGCAGACTCAGGGGATAATTCTCTGTAGGTTCATTTTTTACCAGAAACCAGTTCAAACATTTTTCCTCAGATACATAGTCCACTTTAAATCTCCTGGATTCTTGATCCCCTTATGTTTGAGTACAAGTTGATACAAGCAGGTTAATATCTGTATCGTTGTGTAAACATGAACAATAAGCGAAACTGTGTCAAGTAGAGTCCATAAACCAGCCATATGGTAAAAGTGAGAGAACAAACAGTAAACTGAAATGACAGGAGAGAGTCGGTTTTCTTTGGAAGGGAAATAAAGGAAGCCTGCTGTTGTGGGACATCTATAAAACATCAGCTGTGTGGGGGTGTGCCCCTGACAGCATCAATATGCAAACATAATCACTATCAAGACTTACACATCGTATAAAATATGAAGCAGCACGGGTCCAGCCACACAGCATCAGGGTTTATACTTGCCCCCCCCCCACACACACACACTGCACTGTGTAATTTTAATGGACTCTGCTGCATCTTGGTTGTATTCTCTTGGCAACATAATATGATGGAACATAATCACACATTTTGTCGGTGCTAAAATCCAACACAGAAGATAAGGATATAAACAATACATTTTATGTGTATAATTTTATTGTTTTCATAGATGAAGAACAACAACAATAAAAATCTACAGCGATGCTAGCAGAACTATGAAGCTGCAGCCGACTGAATTAAAATTCTAACATCAGCAAAGTAACTTGTTCGTGTTGAGCAGGTTTACTGTTTATTGTGTTCACCAGAGACCATGTGTTAAATGGATGAGACATCTCCGCTTCCTCCCACTGTGTGTCCCACATGTTTCAACAAATTCTGGGAAAATGCAGTGTTTAACTTACATTAGCATGATAAGAACTATCTAAATTGACAGAAACCATCTTGGAGAAACTTTGTTTGACATGTAGGGTTGGTATTTTTGCCTTTTTTAGTTTGGCCCATGTCCCATTAGTTTGGCCCAGGTCCGATAGCAGCGTCACAGGGTTGATCCTGTGTCGGGATCAATTGATTTATTCACACTGACTCAACATAATAGAAAATGCTTTGATAAATGTGACCCTTTACATTGAACTTTTGTAATAAAGTTACTTTTAATATGTAATTAAAAATACATTGAGTCAGTGTTTTTTGTGTGTTGAGGACATTCCATTTTGAAATGAGCCTCTCAGGACAGGAACCGATACAGACACACCACTCAGGACTTTTCTAATCAGTATAATAACAGCAGACACTATAAACCCACAGTGATTACGCAGCACTGAATTCCCACATCATACACACACTGTGTGAGTGTGAGCTCCCTGTTCACACAGCTCATCTCCAGCTCTCTCCTCCGCTCTCTGACCCTGATTTACCTCTCGGCTTCATGTCATACATCTTCTCTGAGCGGCCGCAAATTGCTTTAGCTTCTTACTCCCTCTCTCACTCTTTTATTTTCAATTCACTTTTTATCTCGGTCTCTCTCGCTCTCTGTTTGAACACCCTCCCACTTGACCTCCACCTAAACACACTCTCTCTCTTTCTCTATCTCCGGGTCTCTCCATCTTTGTCTCGCTCCCTTACCCGCGCTGAATGCAATGAGGACTGGGATCAATGGAAGAGTTAATATAGAAGTGGAAAACTCTCACGCTCAGGCTTGGTCAGCAACGCAACTAGACACACACACACACACACACACACACACACACACACACACACACACACACACACACACACATACACACTCACACAGCCCTCTTCCCATAAAGGTGACTATATTAATCTCTTGACCTCTAACCTCCACCGC
Source organism: Pseudopleuronectes americanus (assembly GCA_038501795.1). Taxonomy (NCBI): domain Eukaryota; kingdom Metazoa; phylum Chordata; class Actinopteri; order Pleuronectiformes; family Pleuronectidae; genus Pseudopleuronectes; species Pseudopleuronectes americanus. The sequence continues at coordinate 14,303,534 of CM076728.1, read as the reverse complement.
CACAGTCCACTGATCACCACGACCCAAAATGAAATCTAATCCCTTTTCAGCCTTGGATCTTAAGTACACTCACAAACGGAACACAACCAGGACTGCGTTAGTGTTTATAAATCATAAACTTGACATTACCACGATTCATTTCAAAGGTGAATTAACTGTAGTTCTGTGAACTAATAACGAACTTTCCAAGAACATTGATTTAAGTTCACTTCTGTAAAGTTTGTAAACAGATTGCCCCCTGGTGGCAGGCTGCAGTATAGGTCATAAAACCCCACCTCCTCCATGTTAGAGAAGGGAACACATATTAAACAACAAAAGTCAAACACGCCACACACACACACTTACAGCCATTGAGGGAGCCGTATCCCAGATTGTTCAGTGCCTCCTTGCTGCTGCAACGGGAACTGCGTCTGCTCCCCCACTGGTCATTGTCGTGACAACCTGACCGCGCCTTCATCTCCTCCTTCAGGATCATCCTGCCAATGCTCTGCAGAGAGGAAGAGAGGAAGAGAGGAAGGGAAGAGGAGAGGAAAGAGAAGCAGAGGGGAAGAACACAAGGATGGTTTAAAGTATTGGATGTACGGATAGATGTACAGTGGTGTTGATGCATAGGTGAATATATAGTGATGGTGAAGAGACACGAAAACTTTGTGAGGGATGCATATGTAGAGAACAAAGGAGGAGAGAGGAGCACAGCAGCATCCTTTGTCCAGTGGGCAAGATCGTTAAAAAAAATGTTTAATTAAGTGGCACATTAAATATTAACGAATGCACAACATGTAAACGGGATAAGCAGGGGGACTTGGTTCTTTCTTACCCTGTTGATATTGTGATTCCAGCCGTCTTCCTCCCCTCCGGACGAAAACCTCCTCACCCTGGAGACTAGAGGAAGAGATGAGACGTGAGTAAAAGGGAAAACCTCTTTTAGAAAGCGTAACAGTTACCACCCACTTTTAGAACGGCTCTGGTTGTGGAGGTACATTTCCCATTATTTCCCCATTGACTAGCTTCGATTTTGATAAAAATATTTGATTTGGAGCAAAAAATATATATCAATTGGAAAACTATAAAAAGGTAAAGGTACATAACAAGTGAGTGAGTGAGTGAGTTAACTATGCATCCCATAAACCATTGCAAATTATCCCTGAGCAATGACTTCCAGCACCTCTTCCTGAATTTAACCTCTAGTGATTTTCATCCTAGCGTAGCCGAGCACACCTGAGGATTGTGGGTAGGGTAGTTCTCGTTCACATGAGAATATAACACGTTTTTCCTAATTTCCTAGGTGATTGAATTAGACTTGTAGCTTCTATAGGACCATATCGCACCATTTCAAATCTACTTCTGGACACTGTTAAGCCCTGGTGGTGTGAGCGCAGGTTTCTAAGCATTGTGTGTGTTCGAGAAAGAGAGGGAGTGGTACCTTTGGGAGAGCCAGTGTATGGGTAGTAGTTGGAGCCTGGGTGATACATGCTGTTACAGTTGGAGGAAGAAAGGCAACTGGAATTGTTGAGATTCTCATTGGTTTTGCTCTTACAGGCTGTCGGAGAGGCAGAGGTGACTGACAGAAAAGACAATCAAAACACAGAAATAGAATGCATTTTATTCAACACACATTTGAACAGTTGATGAATGAAAACAAAAGCTTATCCAATGTTTCTCGGCTGATTTTCATGCTTGGAGAAGGAAGACGTCCACAAAGGGGGAGGGTAATAAAAACTATAATATTTCACAGTGTGAGGTTTTGTGTGTGTATTTGTGGACAAAGAAATGTATTTACTTACAGAGAGGGTAAGACACAGCAGGGGTGAGGATGGGAGGAGGAGACGCATCAAACACAGGGAAACAAAGAACAGAAAGGAGGTCAGAGGAAAATATGATGGGATAGGATACACAGCTTCTAGGAAGGGATGAGGTTATCAATGGTGGACCGCAATAAAAACTGGAAAGGAAGATAGCGGTGTGAAATATGTAAAAGTAAAAAATTACATATCTTCAAGATGCCACGTAACATATATCCCTCTATGTGGGATTTATTTGAGGGGATAATAATACAAAGCTGCATATTTATTCAACAGGGAGAAAACGCATTTATCATCTTTGCGCCACGTGCAACACGATAAGATAAGACACAATGCATTTAATGTTTCCCACAAGGATAACGCTATACACATAATAAGAGCTACTGTTAAAAAACAGCAGGGACCATTAATTTCAAATCATTTTAAAATCATTTCTTATTAACCTCTTCTGGCGGGTTCAGTGAGAATCTGTTGTTTTTCGAGGTGCAGCCATGTTTGACCATGACATACATTATGGCAGTAAATAGACAATATAAATACGCCTTAATATGGTACTTTGCCTTAAAATGAAAAATGCCCTGAAAGTGATTTACCGCTGTGAATTTGAATCCGTCAGATCATAGATTGCCTCCTCACGCTGACAGAGAGAGGTTTGTCAGCACTTTGCAGCACAGGCTAAATCATCCAGAGGTGTTTCTGAGGAACTGTAACTCTGTCCGACCTGCCGTCTGAGCGCTGATGGATTGCCTACACATTCAGAATATTTGAACCCTGCTGCTCTCAGTTTTACTTCGCCTCTTGAATCACCAGACTGTCTGTAATCTCACCTCTGATGTGGCCCTAACCATCAAGCGGCTCATCCGTACCTCTGTAGTTCAGTTTCAGCCCAGTCAGCTGACAGTAACTTTAGTATTCACACGTTGGAAACCCATCACAAGGAATGTGGTGCCTGGTGAATCTCATAATCTTAATTGGGGCCACTAGGGTCTACTTCTTTTATCCCCTGTGCGATTCAATGACTGACTAATTTTTAAATATCTCCATGTGGAAAAGTGTGTAGGTGGCCCACAGTGACTGACTGAACAGAACTGATTCAGGAGCAGAAACACTGGATTTTATTGTGACACTGACAAAGAAACTGTAATAATGTGGATTAATCAAGTTATGGTTAAGAACAGGGATGATCCAGTTATAATAGTTTTAGAGGGAGAAGTCGATTGTACAAAGAGTTTAGGGATAAAGGTTATGTCCAGTTATTAGCTCTGAAATGGAGGTGATGTTTTCATTGCTGTTTCTTTTTCTGTTACTTAGCATCATTGCACAAAAACTACACTGTGGATTACCATGACAGCGACAGGACGTAGTGGGAGGAACCCATAAAATATTGGTACGGACTGGTTAGTTAACAGACAAAAAAGCAGAATCTGAGAAGATCCTTGATCCAAAATATCAGTGGCCCTCATTAAACTCTGCCAGAGAACCTGTAATCAAACCTCTGCAGGTTTATAGAGAAAAATTGCTTCCGGTTCTCAGACTGCTGAAAAGGTGGAGAGGAATGATTTGTTGTCAGAAACACCCGATGTTAGACAGAAAGAATTTATTCAGTTTTAACTCAGATCTTTCTGTCATGGCTCGGTTTCAGTCAAACAAGCAGGAGAATGTTTTATACTAATGATGCAGTGGACACAGCACCCCCGTCAACAGCTGTAGGGGCCGAATGGACTAACCTAGTCTCTTATAGTTTGGGGGTTTCCTGTAGATGTTGGTTTCTTCAGAAGCTGGAAACACAAACACATAGAGCGTTAGTGGCATCAAGATAAAAGAAATAGGGAGCGAGAGGAGAGGACAGGAGGGGAGAGGAGGGAAGGGGAGGAGAGGGGGAGAGGAGAGGGGGAGAGGAGAGGAGAGGAAAGGAGGGGGAGAGGAGGGGGAGACTGGATTTCCTTATACATCCCTTCCCAACAAATTAGTTGCGTACATTTATAGTCTTCTTGACCATAAAGCTGACAGCACAGGTAATAAAGTGTTGTAGCAGAGGCGGTGCCGTGCATCCAGAGAACCTGATCGACGTGCAGAGCGGATGATTAATACTCATTCACTGGCTTATTGCTGGAAGGAGCAGCAGATGGCTCAGGAATAAAGCAGAGGAAGGAGAGGAGTTAAAGGGTTGAGAGAGGACTGGATGGAGAGGCGGAGGAAAAGATAAAGGGACGGGAAAGAAAAAAAAACAGAAAGGACAGGAGCATGTGGCGCCTTGCAGCTCTGGTTTGGAAGAATATTCTATAAAATCATTCAGCTTTGGGCGTCAGAACACCACATTACATAAAAAACACATTAAAAAACAGCAACAACATGAAGCAGAAAACATTGAAATACTTCCAAACACAGCAGAGCATGCCACCAATCCTCCCAGCGTTGGAGTTTTGACTCCCAGCGGACCGACCACGCTAAATTTGAACACACTCATGATACCGTGAGGCACTCTGGATAAAAGCCTCCACGTTGTAAAAACGTAAGGGGAGTGCTGTCGCAGGGCAGGCCAGGATTAACAGCCTCGGAAGCCTCAGTCAGGAGGAAGAAGGGAACATGCAGTGAGAAATGAAGCGAGAGCAGGAGGAAGGAACGATGAGGAGGGAGAGCAAACGTAAAGCGAAGGCAACAGAGACAGAGCGAAACGTTCAGGGAGCGGAGGAGCGTCGACCTGATGAGGTGGAAGGTTGTTGGGATGTTAACACGAAACAGAATTAGATGTTAGATTGAAGCTCAGATGCAACAAAAGCTCCAGGAAGAGACTCAGGAAGAAAGGATAACTAATTTATAGATGTTCAGACCTCATAAAAATAAGTCAAAAACCTTAGATCTATCACAATTAGGCTCATATGAATCTCACAGGTAACATACTACATAAGTATTCAGTTTAAAAAGGAAAAGATATTCAAATTGTACTGATATTATACGAAGAGAAGCAGAAAAATGTCACATTTAATAACCTGGAACCAACAGAAACAATTTTGAAATCTGAAAAAAAGACGATGAATTTATTAGTCGATTATTTTTCTTGCAGTTAAACAGATCAGGTTCACTTTGGTTGTTTGGTTTGAGAAGTAAGTGTGAATCTGGGATCAGGATGAGGCTCTTGTTCAGGCAGGAAGTCAAATTATAGCAATACAAAGGATTTGGATAATATAAGTATATGTAAGTATTCGGAGGGTTGGTTTCCTTTCGCTGTTAAATGGGGAAACTCAGGTTAGTACCAGCGTGACGGATGACGGCCTACCTGGCACATGGAAATGCTTGGGGGCTTGGAGGAGGGTGTCGGTGTCGGGGGTGGCACACCTGGGCTCTGGCTGAGAGTAATATGGTGAACTCCTGCCACTCTCACTGCCTGCCGTCATCGCAGCCAATCACAGTGAGAGAAACCAAAGCATGAGGCACAGAATGGCCCAAGTCGCCCAGATCAAAAACGATAGACAGACCCGACTCGTAAGCTGATGGAATACGTTCATATATACGTGAGCATGTATGTTTGAGTGTTCTGAGACTCCAAACATGGACATAACTCCCTGCTGAGCCTTGCAGAGCGAGTGCTTCATGCCAGACCTCATATTCTCTATTCATGTACGTGTAAGTGTGCATCTTCGGTTGAGTGGGCGCATTACCGGGGAGATAATAATGCAGAGGGGAGCCTCCTAGGCGACTGTGTGCAGGAGAGTCGGTGAAGGCAGAGCTGGAGGAACGCCTCGTTCTCAACTCCACGCCGTCCAGAACATCCTGGAGAGAGAGAGAGGGAGAGAGCCACGCCATCTCAGGGTATTTCCATTTACTCAATGGAGCTAATTAAACTACACAAAGCTCCATTAAAAACCCAACTGTAATCACTTTGAGAGCAGCATTGTGCAGTATTATTTTTTGGATTACGAAAAACGTGATGAAGAATTTTTGTATTTCCCTAACTGCGACCAGACCGCAGAGATGTCATCTCAATATGAAAAACGTTTTAAGAACAAAGTAGAGACTATATTTTTAAAAAGTAAAAAATTATATTTTTGTATTTGCAGTGACAAAGAAAGTCAATTCTCACAATTCCTGCAAAATGGTAAAATTGGCTGACATGAGCATTTCACAGAAATATTCATCTTATTTTCTGAAGTTCTAGACACTTGGTTATATATATTTCTCTGTTTGTAAATGCAGAGGACTGTAACATCCATATAACAATTGATTGATTGATTAACTGTAGAAATCCATGTTGCATTACTGATCTGGAAATCCCACGTTCCCAGGTTACACCAACACCCTTACCTACTCTTTGTATTTGACAGGTTGCCTGGTCAATGTTTTCCATACAGCTACACTAACCTTCTGAAATAATTCAAGTAAAATATCCCTGAGTCATTAGTGAAAGCAGTAAAACTACTGGGAGGAATACTTACATGAGAGTATGGTGACAAGGAGCCCAATGACTGGATCAGAGGGAGAATCAAAGAGTAGGTTAGAGTTATGGTCAACTTTAGTATTGATTGTGAATATGTGTGTGTGTATGTGTTTTTGTGTGTGTGTGTGTGTGTGTGTGTGTGTGTGTGAGTGTGTGTGTGTGTGTGTGTGTGTACCTGTCCACAGCTATATCGCTCCAGAGTGTCATCAGAGAGGTGTGTCTGGTCGGACTGATAAGGGATGATGTCAGGCCGCTGGATGTCATACATGGCTTTGACCCTGGGCAGAGCCGCCAGCTGCTTATAGTCCAGAACATGACTGTCGGCTTTTGACTGTGTGTATGTGTGTGTTTGTGTGTGTGTGTGTTTGTGTGTGTGTTTGTGTGTGAGCGAGACAGAGAGAGAGAGAGAGAGAGAGAAAGAGAGAGAGAGAGAGAGAGCGAGGCAGTAAATGGAAACTGAGTCATAAATAGTAAAGTGGACATAAATAGCAATTCAGAAAGAACGATAAAAACATGAAGAATCACACAGAGGTGGGCGTACAGATGTATAGAATTAGAAAATACAATTCAACACCAATCTACTTTAAGTTGTACACAATGAAAAAACATTTCATTGGCTTTACAGAGCAGTAAACACATCAGTGTGAAGTGAGAGACAATAAAGAAAGTCTATTCAGAGACAGACAGACTGAACTGCCATAGACTGTGAGAGTCTGTCTCAGTCGGTTATATGTGACTGACGGCTCTCACGGTGACAGCTAAGGGCATCACTCGGCTTTGAAAAAGTGCTGTATAAATAAATGTGTATTATTTATTTTTGTTATCACCACAGCGGCAGTTACTCACGCAGATAAGGCGGTGAGGAGATCCGAGCAGAGGGGAGGAGGCCGTAGGGGAAATGGAGGCCGTCTCAGACGTACGTCTCAGCTATCGGAGCAACAACAAGAGTCAAAACCAGCTTGAGGTCGAAGTAAAGTTAGATTATACACAAGAGGTAGTTTAAGAACATGTAATTAAAAGTTACAGAAATGATAACGGTAACATTATCCACAATGTTAAAGTCAGAAAATTCTGTTGACTTGTGAATTCATGGTGTTAAACAACTTCTACTAGAATACATTTGTTATTATAAAAAAAATGACTAACACAACTGGCTTTAATTATACTAATACAAGCTTCTCCAGGTATTTCGATAACTTAAACTGGCTTCAGACAAGGTTTGGCATTAGTTGAGGTGAACACTTTTCATAGTTAAAGTAAAGAACATAATTTTTTTAACCTGCATTGGATTAATTAATTTCAATGCCAGGGGATCAAATACAATCTCTTTTTGATAGAAATTGAAAAGTTTTCGAAAGCACTTCATAGAAAGACACATTAAAAAAAATATTACTACATTTATTGGGAATTAGTTTCTTATAAAGGACAAGGTTGTGTAGGTTGTAAAACGAGAATGATAAATATGAGGCACAGAGAGAGAAGAGGAGAATCACACAGGAAGGAAACAGAGAGAGGGAGCAGGAGGCTGGAGGTATTTTGAGTATCGCTCACCCTCAGTTTTCTCTCCAGCCGAGCTGCTTCTTTACACATGGGGTGCCAAACCTCTGAACCTGTACACAAACACAAAAACACACACACAAATACACAAATTTAGCGCAGTTACATTCGTTTTGTGTATGTGGGCTGCAGCCATACAGTTTCATGTGATCCTAGGAGAGTAAAATGGCCTTTTCTTGTGCATCATCATCAATCAACACCACACACAGACACACACAAACACACACATACACACACACAGCTGAAGCTCTGTGGAGGAGCTTTGTCTGGTCTGAGGACAGAGGATCAAAGTCTCCTGCTCTCCCCACACATAAACAAGAAAGGAGGACTATTTAGCTGCAGTTTGGTTTTGCTCAGCTTAATATCGGTGAGTCCAGCTTTAGTAAATTAAATATCTCCAGAAACTATTGGACACATTGCAAAGACATTTTGTTCAGACACTCACGGTCACTGAAGAATAAATCCTACCGACTTTTATGACCCCCAAACTTTTCATCCATTGCCAAGAGAACTAATGACTTCTTCCTCTTTTGATGCCAAATGACATATAATGAGTCACATGAAAAATCTGCACCGGGTCATCATGAGCGAGAGAGACAAAGAGACAGGAAGGAGAAGTCGTCCTGAGAGGAGAGAAAGAAGAGGAGGAACAGAGAAAAAGAGCATAGCAAAGGAAGTGAAAGAAGGATGGAAGGAGCTAAGTACTCGATAAAGCAGAAGAGGAGAGGGGATGAATGATGGTTATTACAGTAGATCATATTCATAACAATAAACCACTAATGTCAGGATGTTTGTTGTGGATGTGATAGTGATAATGACGCCAACACTCTCACACACACACTCACACACACACACAGACACACACAGACACACACACACACACGTGCGCTGACTCTGTATCATTTGCTCCGGCCTCAGGGCACTGCAGGACTCAGTTAGCTGATCATGACTCTAATATACAACCACTATCAACATCATATATCTGACCTGCACACAAACAAACACACCCACACACACGCACGCACACAAACAAACACACCCACACACACGCACGCACACAACCTACATAAACGCATAAGCAAACGAGCACAGAGGCAAGAGGAAGCAGGACACGCACACGCAACAACCCACACACTCTCTCTCACACACTCCCACACACAAAATCGATACTGTGGACAGAAGCCATGCGTGGTGATTCAGTGCACCCCCGTCCCACCCACGCTGCTGCACTCGGCTGCTGAACAGATGTACGGCCTTGGACTCGGGATCCGGTATCTCCTGGCTGAGGAGAATCTAAATTGTGCAGCAACCAAGGATTCAGTTGGAAAACACAGAGCTGTGATTAGTTGTGATAAAAATGAAACCTTGCTTAAGTCGCACACGCAGAGGAAAAACTGTTTCTGGAGAGAAGCCTGAGCAGACTTTCATTTTTTTCTCCTTGTCTTTACTTTATGCAAACTGGGGTTAATGGTTTTCCCAAACCGGACGCCTTATCTTGACCATCGATATTCAAAAGAGGGGATGAAGGCCGCCAGTGTAAATCTACAGGAAGCAATTTGGACATTAGTGCTCATGCTATTTGAAATTCTAATGTTATAAAGAGACAGATATTCAAATGGCGTCAGGCATCTTTGCAGAATTATGCTGCCAAGTGAAACACCAGAAATGTCCATTATTTAAATTCCGTTGGTGTAAGAGCTTGGGTCAAGTTGAGTGAGTCATTGAAGAATGTTTCAATGCAATGCTGCTTCTAATTGGAGATTTGATTCAAACCAAAACAAATTCCTCGTTGGCAATTAGACAGAAATGCAACATGACAGAGAGTTTTCAGTCCAGTAAATTAAACAAAAATTCAAATTAAACACCAAATAAAAGCTCCTCTGAATAATGAAACAGACATTTTGTAAATCGGAAAATTCCTGAAATCAGTAGTTAATTAAAGTATTTGTAAATCTAAAATACATTACATAAACACAAGGGTGGATAGACTTAATGAGTCTCATGAATTATGTCTTGAGATAAATACATATTTGCTTATTTCTTTAAATGTTTTACAAGCATCAGTTTGGGCTATGTAGACTTGTACTGGGCAAAAAGAGATACAGGAGATTAATACAAAAAAAACCCCCATTACATTTAAGTTGCATTTCCGGACTCAGAGGAAACATAGGACTCAAGTAAGCACGTGGCAACAGAGGCACCAGCCAATCAAATGGTGTTTAAACAAACACTCAGGCCAATCAAATTACGTTAATGCAAAGGAGGAGGTAGTGGTGAACGTGGTGTGTGTTCATCGGGTTTGGATTGTATTTCCTGTATTGATATCTAGCATGGCACATTAGCACGAAGGCCAGTTATATATTGAGTGGAGAGGGCCCCGAGAGTGGCTGATTACGTTAGCCAACAGAAATGACAGATTTGAAATGAGTGAACTGGAGATGAACTACCTCCACACTGAAGTTATTAAACTTTCCAGACATATGTTTTCATTGATTACTTCATCTCAAGAACAGATATTGAGATGAAGCGTCCATGAACGGTTCATAAAATAGTTTCCCACTCACGTCCGCGACACACACACACACATGCACGCCACTTCGTATTCCAGACATGCATCATGAGATTGATTGCAAGACTGTGTGTGTGCGTGCGTCGTTTGTGTACGTGTGTATGTGTGAGCGTGTGAGCCGTAATTGAGTGTGTCTCACGAGGGTGATTGCTTAGCCCTCCTACATGTCTGAAGTCATCAAAAGGAGGGAATGTAACCTTGGGGCAACTCACTGGAGCTCAGCACACACACACACACACACACCTTCATTGATAAGCAGGCGCACAAATGCGAAAACATGCATCCAAGCAAATGCACGGACAATGACGCTTGCATGTATTTACAGGCGTACATCACAATGCACACACAAGCGCGCACACACACAGAGACCTTCAAGTACAATATGCAAATGGATCGGTTTACTGGTGGCCCTGAGCACATGGAGCAGAATGTCAATGAAGTGAACCAGGAGGTGTCGACCTGTGTGGCGACTATGGGAGGAGGTGTGTGTCAAACACACATGGCGGTACAGTAGCTCCAGATTTAACCTGGATTCAACTCAGTCAGGAAAAGTTATCTGTGTTAAACACCTAAAGTTTCTGGTACTGTAAATTCTTTAGTGGTAAATGTATGGATATCTTCTTTGGTTTTACTTTTGTTTTAAAGGAATATATAGCTTATACTTTCAGTTGACCATATCTCCTAAGGTCTGATCTTGTTTTTCATGTGTTCTAATTTGCATTAAAAGTATGTGGTTGAGGAAGTAGTGCCGGATACCAACGCCGCCATCTTGCACCTTTGGAGCAAGAGTAGCAATAGGGAAGAAGGGATGAAGGTACAGATACACACAGTCAGCCAATCATAAGTCAGTCCCAGCTGTCAATCATGATGAAACATCCTGTTTTCATATCATCAAATAACCAATTAAAACCAAACTTTGAACGAATTTAGTCCTTTTTAGTCTGGGCCATGTCAAATCTGCTAACATGGAGGAGGCAAGATTTATGACCTATATTGTAGCCAGCCACCAGGGGGCAATTAAGACTCTTTGGGTTCACTTTTAGGGAACTGTAATATTATACAACTTTAGATACAGTTTATGGTTTAGACCAAAGATATAAATTTAAATGTAAAGTTAGGGCAATGGGTAATTCATATAAATGGATGATATCATAGCACATCTCCGAAAGCAAATTCCTCTCCAAAAATTAAGGCTGCCCTGAAATGGAAATTAAAATTTCAAAACTAAATGGAAGAGGTGAAAACACAACGGCATCAACTTGTAGCAGATAACGATGAACATGATTATCGCTCGTTTGTGAGATTCAAAGTCAAAATCTATAAGGACGTAAGTTTGTCCTGCAGCTTCAGCAGTGTCCTCACATGGGCCTGCTTCTGAATCCATGAGTGAGCTTATTAACTTTAATTACTTCAATCTAATTTGTAAAAGAGAAAACAATTTAAACCTCTGGCAGTCGGCCATTCATTCAGATTAATTCTGTCAGCCCCGGCGCAAAATAATGGACACAGCAGCCGAGGCCAAGCTGGAGAGGTAATTGACTTCAACCTTTGTGAGTCTCAGGAAAACATCGGCTGGGGGAAGGTGTGCGTGTGTGTCTGTTGTGTGTTACGTGTGTCTTTGTCGCTAAATGTAGTAACAAGTGTTATATGTGCGATCAATAACCTACAAAGGGGTTCTTTGTTAAAAGCAGCCATTTATCAAGCTGCTGTATCCTACTTCTGTCTGACTTGCCTTTTCTTTGGGTCCCACACACACACACCCACACACAAACACACACACACACACTCAGGCCATCTGGGTACTTGCAGGGAACAGCTAATTCAATAGATGCTCATTTCTATTTTTATGCCCGTTGGCTGTAGAGATGCTGAAGCACTTTCGTACGGCCACAGATATTTATTCACGAAACTAATAACACATCCTATCACTTTATACATGGTGTTTCATTTCACCTGTGAGGTACATTTCCTCTCCTTCCAAGAACATCATGTGACAGCGTGCACACCTGGCACAGCTGGGGTGGTAGTGCTTCCCTCCAGCCTGGAGGAGAGGGAGAGGGGGAGTTAAGCAGAAATAAATAAACCAGAGAGAGAAGCAAAAGCAGGTGACACAAATGAGGGAGTGAGAACCGAGTGGCGATAGCACGTGGAGGAAAACAATGAGGAGTGAAGAATGTGCGGAGAGGCGATAAGAAATGGAAAAGGATGGAATGAATAGACGAGTGGAGATGGAAGTGTTGCATTGCTGGTTTTTCCAAAGCTGCTTCGTCACCAGTCAACACTTGAGTCATTTGAAGAGGCGCAGCTGTGTTTCCTGTAGCTTTTTATGGACACACACACACACGCACAGACACACACACAATCTTTCACACAAATTTAAAAAAATCATAGTCGTTCTTCCTCATGCTCCCAGCTCTCACACACACACACCTTTACATAAGATATGCACAAACACACTCACCTCCAGCACTCTGCCGCTGATGTACCTGTTACAGCCCTCGCACCGGATCCCAAACTGTGAGTGGTAATCAGCCTCGCAGTAAGGAATCCCATCCCTACACAGAGGAAACAGTTCTCAGGTTAAATGAACCCCGCCTCTGTTCCTCTTTTGTTGTTTTTTTTGGGATGCAAACAGAGGATGTGGACATGTGGAGATACCTGTACACAGACTGTACAGATGGGGGATCAAGCCACCTACTTGCTGATGTACTCTCCAGTGAGCGCACAGCCACATGTCCGGCATTTAAAGCAACTGACGTGCCACTGTCTCTCCAGAGCCAGCAGGGACTGACCCTGTCTGATCTCCTCGCCACAGCCGGCGCAGTCTGGACGAGAGGAGAGGAGAAGAGAAGAGGACGAGAGAATGAGAGGACGGGTGAAGAAAGGGGGGAGAGGAGAGGAGAAACAGAAATGCAGCAATGAGAAAACAAACAGGAGAGAAAAGAGCAACTTCCACAAATGTCCATTCACCATCCGTCCTGTTGTGTTTTCCTCTCATCAATTCTCTTTCCCTCTCTTCCTCATCCCTCTCTCCTGACATTATGGTCCCACTGTCTTCACCAGATGGAGGTAACAGAACCAGGCCACACAAATACCTGGAGCAACAGGCCACCTGCTGTGGGTGTGTGTGTATATACGTGTGTGTTTGTTTGGGTGTGTTTTTGCAAAGTTCAGCAGGTGGATGGCACAAGTCTTTTGTTGTGTTTCACCTGTGTTGTGTAACAGCACAGATCAATATGTGCCAGATGAATCAAAAAGAAGTGAGTCATTTCAATATCTGCATCTAAACCAATTGGCCAGATTATGAATTATTGGGTAAATCTGATGAAGAAGAATCAACGAAAGATTTTTTTTGTTTCATCTTAGCCTACATGTAGATACCAGAGGATATTAAGGCTAAATACATTGTGTAAATTAAGCGTTTTCTAATTGAATTTGAATGTCGGGGCTTGTGGACACTTGTATGACACCACAGGAGACTTATGGAGACATTTTTGTTTGTACGTTTGAAGAATCGATCACCCTTTACTTCAATTGTATTGGATTTGGCTGCAACACTTTTTACCACTTCAATTCCAGTTTTGTGGACTCAACCACCTTCACCCACCCCTCCATCGCCACAGTGGTGAGTAGATAATGAGTGAATATTCATTTCTGGGTGGGCTGTCCCTTTAAGCATAATCCGGTTAATATTTTTGCATATGTTTGTGAGGCATGCAGTGATGGATTGTGCGTTTTCTTACAGCTGGGCCCGTGGACCTTGACGGGCTTGTCGCTGCCCAGAGAGTGCGAGCACTGCTGACACACACACTTCTTCCCGCAGAAGGTCACCCTGTCGCCGATCGGGAACGGGCTCCTGAGAACAAAGAGCACATTTCAGAGTGGTAATGCAGATACTGGCCGTGCAAAAATTCAAGTTAAAGGGTCACTTGACCAAAATCTCCAACTCGCAGCCTATAAGTCATTTGTGTGACACATTTTTTAATGCACCGTGCTGACTCAGCAGTTTTTTCGAGATGCATGAGCCTAATTTGCAATCTCAGTGGAGTGTGTTGATATCATAGGAGTGTGTACACACAGGGGATCTCCGTCCAAAAAACTCAGCAAATGAAAACCTAATGATCTTTACATCTAAAACCCTGAGCGATACATATTGACTTCACAGACTTACACCAGTCACGCTTATCAAGTCAGCTGCAGTCAACTGAACTGGAGCCAATATAGATTTATGTGATATATGATGATTAAAGAGGGAGCTGCCAACAGGAGAGAAGTATATCTTCCTTATTAAATGTGCCAATAAAGAATATTGTTAAATCTCTTCTTCCTGGTCCAGAGACATTTACCAGTATGAGTAACCCAATTGGCAACAACAACTTTTTTTTAATTAGTGTGAATACAGACACAGCAGTGACACTATAGTCTTCCTGTTTTCGGGTTTTCGGTCCTTTGTTCAGCACATTATTTACTTTTTCAAACTATCAATATTCAGCTTTTTCTGTAATTTATGGATTTTATAACGGTTGTTTCTACAGTAGTGATGTCACGCAAGGATTTTGTGACATCATCACACTGCATTCTCAGCAGGAAATTCTTCATGTAGTTAACACTGGTGATCTGAGGATGTGGAGTTTGAAAGAGGCAAGTTGCATTATGGGTAGAATCCAGGGCAACAAGACTCAGGAAGGCTGCTTCATTTTTGATTACTCCTCTTTTTTAATTGGTCTCCAACCAGCCCCAGAGATGTTTAAGTGGTATATTGATTAAGTTAAGACTGAATTAAGTTTCCAATATAAAGCACTGTATTTTCCTGTGTAATTAAAGTAGCTGTCTGGGCCTGAACAAATGTGACACTTGCCTGACTGGACTTGCTGTTGCCTGTTTCTCCCCATCCTTCAGTTTTTAATATCAGTAATCACGCTGTGATAAACCTGCTAAAAGCACAGATTCAATAAACTTACAGTGACTGACAGAGGCATTTTGTGGCCGACAGCAGTCGTGCATCATTTAGTTTCAATTGTAAAGAGCCACCTGTGCTGCGTGTGAACAGACTTTCAAAATCTGTGATCCACACTATGTGTTATTCTACAAGCATCTCAAATGCTGCTGTTGTTTTTATGATCACAAGTTAGAGATGGAAAACTGTTTGGATCCCTGAGGACAATACATTGACCTAAATGGTGGTAAAATGTTGGTGAAAGAAATATCCTAACTCGACATTATAGGTTCCTGTTGGACAACTGTTTAACTTACATTTATATAAGTTTGTGATGAACTGCCAAATGTACTCGTCCACCCTTCTTTTGCAGGAAGTCTGACATTGTTGCAGCTACACACTCGGACACTTAACCCTCACCTGCAGATGCTGCAGACGAAGCAGTGCGGGTGGTACGTCCTGCCCAGAGCAGACACCACCTCTCCGGTGATGTACGTGTCACAGCTGTCACACTGGGTCCCGTGGAGCCGCTGGTAGTCCTCGGTGCAGATGTACTCTCCGGAGTGGTGGAAGAAACCTGAGTGCACCAAGTCACAGCTGCACACTGGAGGGAAGGAGAGAAACCTTGATTACCACAAACCTTGACAGAGGGAAAGAGGTAGTAAAGAAAGGAAGGAACTGACTGGGGCCCCAGCTGATCCAGAGCCCCGACAGTTTCCTGAGAACCCCTTTATACTCTATGATCAACTACTTGTGACAACAACAACACAATGGTCAGGAACCCCCTTTCCCGACCATGTGCAAATATATATTTCTGCAATTTTTTTTAGGTTTGGTTGAAGACTATCATGTATCAAGTGTTTCTTGGGGGGGCCAGTCAACTTGAGGGGCCCTTTTGTCTGGGGCCCCCAAAGTCCTCTGGAACACTCCTGACTATTATATATGATTACAACTCAAGTTTATGCTATATATTGTGAAACTTGAGTTGTCAGTGTGCTTTACTATTACAAACACCAGTATTAATCCACTTAACACAAGGTTTCACCTTCTGGATTGACGGTAGGTAGAAAACATGCTTGGTGTGTGTGTTAGGGTGTGCGTGTGTGTGTGTGGAAGGGGTGGAGTTGTGGAGAGCGCAATCTGTTCTCCCGTCTGACCTCTAAAGGGTTAATACTATAATCTGGTTTTCGGGGATTAGACCAGTAACCATCTAATCTGTTAATTGATACATTATGTTATGGTTCCTATGCATAAAATGTATACATACACAGTATTATACGGATTAAAGATCACAGCTGTTTTTTCAGAGCATGTTTACACACACTTTGCAATTTAATGTGTGTCTATGGAGGCTGTTGTTTGATACATGTCCAGGTGAAGAGACTCCTGAGTCCTGAGTGCACACGGATGAACACACTGTGTTAACTACACTGTATATACTGAGCGTGTGATGGATGGCTTTTATTCAGCAGATTCAAAGTCTCTCAGGCAAATGATTGCTTCTGCCCCGGCTGAGGGTGAGGAGGCCTCTGCTGAGCTCGGTGGTTAGAGGCACTTTAAAAGGAGATGAGCGATGATCTGCTTCAGCTGTCGGGGGGGCAGGAGGTTCCTCTCACCTCCCATCAGTTCAGTTTTTCCCAAATGTGCCACAGCGTGCGACATGTTGTGACCAAGACTAAGGGAAAATCCTCTTATGATGCCACCACTGCAATGATTTCTATCACGTTAAGTCCCAGAAATGAATCGAATCACTGACGCTGTCAGTGCCATGTTTTACCCACTTAGCTCCAAACCAGTCAAAATATAACTGGCACTGTGATGTGATCTGCAGTGTACAGGCCCAGTCAGTGCAGGTATGAACTTCAGAGTGGAACCATGATATAACCTGTGTGTGTGTGTGTGTGGGGGGTGTGTGTGTGTGTGTGTGTGCTGTGGGTTAGACGTCTGAAAGGCAGCCGACGGATCAAGATATCTGACATGAACTGAATGTCTGGCCCCTAATTAAGCTAATGGCTCTAAACCCAGTGGAGTGAATGGATCTGATCCGAGTGCGTGTGTTAAGTCTCTCAGACACACACACACACAGTAACACACACACACACACACACATATACACACACAAAGAGAGAGAGAAACTGTAGACTGTATCAAGGAAGACAAGCAGTGGAACCGCCTACCTTATTTATCTATAGGAGCCATAAAGACACATTTAAGTGAACTGAATTTATTTTCAAAGCTCCTGTGGTATTAGGCACAGAGGCAAACATGAATAATCTGAACCATGGAATCATGTCGTGTTTACTTTTAGTTTCCTTCTTGTAATTTCTCGCGGATATTAGAAAGCCTGCTCCTGATGCAAAATAAACGAACACACACACAGGTCCTATGCGACAACTGAACAAATACACAGGTGCTATTTAGCAATAGAAAATACAATAAATAACATAAAAAATATACACACTTATGCTAGAGGGCAAAGGTGTTGATGTCACTTCACCAGAGTGAAAACGGTTATTGCATGTAGACTGGAATATTGTGCAAAGCTAAAATAGCAGCCCATATAAATGTAGCTTCATAGCATAGATATAGTAAGAAACACACCAGTAAGGCAACACACTGGAGAGCCAAGAGCTGCTGTACCCAGGCACCCCGACATTCCCATATTAACATGATGCCTCTGCTCACTGCACATTTTATCATTGTAATTACTAAACTAAGTAACAAATGCCCCCATTTCCAAATAGGGACGGATAAACAGTACGTGATAAACAGAGCAGGGAGAGAACCAAGGCAAGGTGACTTAATTTGTACAGCTCCTTTCAACAGAGTGGCAAATCAAAACGTTTTACAAGAGGCATAAAAGGCAAAGACCAAATAAAAAGACTCATAAATATGATTTGAAAGAATAAAACATTTACTATAATTTGTTATTAAAGAACTCCAGAACAGCTACAGTGATGTGCAATGTATTTACATAAATACAAGGTAGCGACAAACAGAAGGGTTTTAGTTTAGCTGGAGAACCTCTCTGCCAAGGAGGCCTGGGTAAAGGTCGGAGAACTGGTGGGATTGGACTCTGGCAACTGCTCTGAATCAGCAGTAACTGTCTGGTTGACTCGTGGAGAGATCTGTGAAGGCAGCGCTGCAGCTGTCAAGGCTGCTTGAGATGAACCCATGAGAAAAGGTTTCCTGTATCATGCTTAGACGTTGGCCTGAGTGTCTGGTTTTCTCTTAACCATCATTTTACTCAGAAAACTACACAAACAGAATACTGACTTATTTGAATTGGTAGTTTTCACCTATGACCCATAGGTGACGTTGTTTTGATGTGATTTTCCAACAAAGACACAATGCTTCAGTCCATCCTTATATTTTATAGTTACATTTTCTTCTCATAATTTAGTTGGCTTAAAGAAGATAACTCCTATTTCATACGACAAAATCTGAAACATGAGAAATACTGAGTATTTTGTTTTTTTTGTCTCCACTGATCTTCAAAGTGCATCTTTGAATCGTTGAGGATGGTATAGCTGGGTCCTTTCACACCCTGCTGATAGCGTTCACACGTTCATCTCTGAGTGGGAAACTATAAAGATGTGGAGGAGAACAGGAAAGAGAGGGAGCTGTCCAGACCTGGCCTCTCTACAGGGACCTCTGGGATGTTCGGACTTAAATTCACAGGTCAAATTTAAAATAACTGCCCCTTAGAGACCTCACAAGCCTTTTATGGGTATTTATATGCTTTCATTTTCCTCTGAGTAATTTTCAATATTTGGATATTTAACACAGACCGTAAAGTAGGCTAAACTTTAATATAGTTTTGCTATACTTTGCTTCTCCCTGGTGAGCTTCTGGTGTTTTTGTTGGTCTAGTCTTATTAGCCAGGATCACTGGTTGGCTCTAGGGATGTCAATGTCAGCTGCTCTTTTAATCCATCACTTTCATCCAGATTAAAATATCTCAGTTGGATTGCCATGAAATTCATGGTCCACAGAGGATAAAGCCTTAATTTTGGGCGCCACCATGAAGTTCACATTTGTGGTTTGAACTGAAATGTCTCAACTGAGGAATGGACGGCCATTCAATTTGATAAAGACGAACAGGATCCTCAGGATAAATGGGTGGGTGGATATCAACAGTCCAATGCTGTGATCTGAACAAGTAAGGAAGATTTTATTATCTAATTAGGCATGTTAG
Source organism: Pseudopleuronectes americanus (assembly GCA_038501795.1). NCBI lineage: Eukaryota > Metazoa > Chordata > Actinopteri > Pleuronectiformes > Pleuronectidae > Pseudopleuronectes > Pseudopleuronectes americanus. The sequence continues at coordinate 14,284,038 of CM076728.1, read as the reverse complement.
CGTTCTCACAATCTAAATTAATTAAAAAGCATACTAACATGTTGGAGTGCATCTTCAAACAGCATGGTTTAAGAGTCTGATGAGTGGGTGACTGTGGCTCAGGGGGTATAGCAGGTCAAACACCAACCAGATGGTCGGTGGTACGATTCCCAGTTGGCATGATGAAGTGTCCTTGAGCAAGACACTGAGCCCCGAAATTGCCTGTGACCACTTAGCCGGCAATGTGTAAATAAAAAAACACCATAGTGGCGTTTAGTGAACGTGTGAGTGTGTGTGAGCTGGTGAATGTGACTTGAACTGTAAAGCATTTTGAGTGGACTAGTAAAGCTCTAGATAAATGTAGTCCATTAACAAGTGCTTTTATATGACATTGATAATAACCTTAAAGTTATAAAGTTCTCAAGAACTGCAGAGGATTTTTCCTAAGGACAAGAAGTAAATGGAGAGTGATTTACCCCAAAATGTCAGGGGTTATTCCCACATCCACTTCCACAGATGATAGACCGGCCCGTAATATATGTAAGAACATGAAGTCATACGATCCGATCAAAACTGCTCTTAAAACCATTTGACCTGTCAAGAACTTCACCAAATGCAAAGTCAACAAGATTTGTCTCCAACCCCTAAATGTATTTCATTAAACTGAAGATTCCATGTCACGGATTTACAGTGTAATTACAATAGAAGGAGCAGAAAATGTCAGCGCAGAGAATCTCAGAATATAAATGAGGAGCTGCCTTCCTGCCAACTTCCATTACTCCTCCCTGTCCCGTGACAGCTCAGGCCCTCGGGGGACAAATCTTCCCGCAGCCACTTGAACTCACCGTCTTAAGCTTAATGGTAAAATAGGAGAGAATTGTCACTTTCTGTGACCTCAAGCGTGACCTTCTCACCCTCGCGTGACCTTCCCTGGCCCCATCTGTTGTCCGGAACTCGGAGGAATTTCTACATTTGGTGTCTGCTCTATTCTGCTGATACAGCAGAAACCCATGCAGGCGGCTCCTTTGCAGACACAGCAGAGAAAGTCTAACCAGTCAGAACAAGATCATCAGTGATTCACTATTATCAAGATGTGTTTAATATTATGTGTTTATTAAAGTGAATTCAGCCTTCACAGGTGATATCCTGTTGTCGACAGCTGAACCGGTGGTAGAAATGTGTTTATGACCATGTGCAACCTTTCAGAGAGTCAGGCTCCACCCTGTCTATCTGTGCAGTTCATCCAGACACCAGTGAGACGGCTGCAGTGACCACACAGGGATCCTTTAGGCCGACTGAAGGGACCTCCGACTTCTGCAACTTATTATTCTCACCAGACAGAATAAGAAACATCAAAGAAAATGTCCCAGGAATTAGTTCAAGCCACTTCACCTTCACATATGACGTTTAAGGACGGAGAAACTGCTCAGTCATAAACTGGAGTCTACAGCAGCCACTGATAATGTTATTAGTCCCATCTGTGCTGCTCCCGCCCTCAAAATGTCTGTAATAAATTTGATAAACGAGCTGTGGTCTTTTTACAGATAAGCAAAGAAAGAGACATCAGGCAAATCCTTGATAAGACCGAGCTTTTCTGGTTCTTTATATTTAAGGCCTTTGCACACTAGACGTGGGTTGTATGATAATTTACACGCCATTCATATTTTTCTAACCTTTTCAGTCAATGCAAGCTTTCACATCAAAAACTAAATTTCCCAGAGCGATATTTTGTATTTTTTTTCCAGCCCAAGCTCGATGTACAAATCTAACCCCTTCATTCCAGCCTTTTTTCTCTTCTCGACTGTTTGCTCCACCAGTTTAATTCTCCACCAGACTCTCAACTTTTCCCTTTCTGCTGCACGTCAGGGTGCAGGTTCAGCTGCGGCTCACCGGAGGAAGTGAAGTATTTAAATACTTTTCATCTGTTAACATTGATTTGTAGCCCACTTGATGGAAGTGCCTGATGCCTGGACACAAATGCATAAAGTTGGCAGAGAGACAGCAGTTAATGATTCTTTTGTTCACTGCCAGCGGCTGAAGCAAAGGGTCAGGGGGGGTGAAGAAAGACATAAGCGAAGGAAAGACAGATTTAAGAAAGAGTGATATAAATGAAGATAGATGGTTGAAAACTCCTGGAGGCCTGACACACACACACACACACACAGTGACACACGTGACACACACACTGACGGTGGCGGTCTCCTCCTGATTTAGCTTCCAGAGACACAGTAAAAACAAACATGCACATAGAAGAACACCAGCTCGCTGACGCAAATGCTCATGAAAACACACACACAAAAGGAAAGTGCTCCACAGCTGAGCTGATGCAGAAGCTGCTGCTGCACAGTTTGTCCTTGAAGTCTCTTCGTAAGAAAATGCCAGTTCATCCGTGACTGCCTGTATGGCTAATACTGATAAAACACACACACACACACAGAGACAAACACAACGCACTGATCTGGATCTGACATCAGGAGACTGCTAGTTATGTGTGTGTGCAAATTTGGTGCAGATCCAAATAAATATCTGGATCTAGTGGATTTAAATGTGGTTTCATAGGGGGACAGTTGGTCTTTGGTGGAGCTATGTTCCTCGATTAAGGCCCTTATTGGTCAGGCCTCACAGTCAACCTATCTTAGGTGAAGGTGAAGCATCAGTTGTACAATCCGTCCAAATTTATTAGTTTGAACTTAACTTTATGGGAGAAAATTATCCCCAAAATATCTTTAAAATTAGTCTTTGAATAGAATCACAGCATTTTATTGCAAGATTGCTCTGGAAACGTTTTGATGCACGGTGCGAACCAGACGTTTTTGAAGCGTTTGTCCTACTTTTCCAGCCGTGACTGAAGTGGTTCTTTTGCAGAAGAGACACTGTAAGGTCACAGATGATGTACATGGCTCAATTTCCAAGGTGAAAAAAAATAAAAAGAGGGGAGAGTAGAGAAGAGGGGAAGGATTATGTTAGACACGAGGCTGAGTGGAGACCGGGAGAAAAGAGAAGAAAAGCAAGATGGGAGTCAGGGGACAGATTAGAGGAAGCCGAAAAGAGAGAGAGCATCATGTGTGAGGAGAGAGGGAAGCAGACAGCAAAGTGAGGGGATGAGGATGTGGAGGAAGAGGAGGAGAGACAGGGGGACCCGGGGGATGTATCAATGAGGCTATCGATCTGTCCGTCCAGCACACGTCTGCCGTCCTGTCACTGTCTTCCCCTCATTTATGTGCATCATCAACATGGGATGGATTTCCTTGCTGTGGCTTCTCGGCATTTGCATGAGTGTGAACAGGAGGGGGGAGGGGGGGGATAGAATGGGAAGTGTAACCAGCCAATATTCGAACGGAGGGATTACACTGGTTCAATTCTGTGACACGTTATGGATTTTGGCTTCAATGTTAACACAGAGAAAATTGGGTTTTTAATTGTGAAGCATAAGTGTGTGTCCATCAAACTGATGAGAGACGACTATGTACGAGCAGATACATGAAGATAAGAATAATCCCAAAACCGACATTATTCACTTTGGAATGAGGTTGAAATTATAAATATCCTCCATATTTTATGAGATTTTTTATTAGAGCAGAAAGATATTATTTACAGAGCTTCTCTGCTCTTTGTCTTCTGAGTGATCAGCCTTGTTCAAAATTTTATTGTCACGCTTTTCTGCCTTTTATTTTTATTGCTCTGACAGGAAACAAAGTTGTTGAGACGTTCCATGAAAAACCACAACAGTCAAACTTATGGTGACGCTAGAGTTTTAAAAGTTAGTGGATGGGACCCAACTAAAATGTCAAAGTAAACATCAAAGATGGTTTCTGTCGTTTTTATTGCAAAACTTACGTTGAAGTGTTAATATTTCCAGAAAATGTAGTTTGAATTAGTTATTTAATACCAACAACAGGGTGAAACTTCATTATTGACCGATGAGAGTGACTCATGATTGGCTTGTGTCTCAGGGACCTTGATACCGCGGCTCCACAACATCATTTATCAAAAATCTTCTCCATTCTACTCTTTCTCCCTTCTCTCTTCTCTCCTTATCCCCCCCCAAAAAAAAGGTTTACTTCCAAAGGGCCTCATTTTCCCAGGAGATTACACTGTTTGCCAAACAACGATGTACTGTAACTCTCTGACATTCGCAGCCACAAACAAAGGAGAAAAATGTGAGAGAAAAAAACGACAAAGAGGGAGAGGAACAGGAGAGGAAAAGATAATGAGCAGATGAGAAAACACAGACACACACACACACACACAGACACACACACACACACACACACACAGATGCCTGTGTACTAAAAGCTGACGATTTGATTCTTGTCCAGTTCATCAGCTGACGTCTGTTCAGCCCCGCAGTCCATTAGCTAAAAGTCATTAAGCTTACTCTGCAAGATCAATTGTCCATAATACTAAATACTTTAATATCAAAGAGAGAATGCTTCCTTCAATAAATCTGGCTCGTGTCCCGTCTGAGGGGAAGGAGGGACTCCATTAAAGTCACTCATTCAACGGCAGCAGCTCAGGTTATGTTGATGTTCTGCAGTGAGATAAAGGATAAGGACAGATCCCCCTCCTCTCTATGTGGCCATGTGGCTGTGTGCCTTCAGGCGTGGTTACCTGCAGATAAAACTGTGTTGTCCTGCAGCGCTTTGGGACTGTGTCTCGGCCTGTGAAAGGAGGTTAGCTGGTCGGAGTCTGACTACGAGCTGAGAAAAAAACCTGCTGACTGCACTGCTACGCTAGCTGCTGACTCCAGACCTCGACTGGTGCGTTCTGTCCCACCTGCTCACTGGTGGACACAAATACTCACTGTGTGTGTTTGTGTCTGTGTGTGTCTGTGTTTGCACATGCAACCAGATGGACATGCATGAAAATAAAAAATTTTCATTATTTCTACTCCAACAAATTTGACAACTTTAGTAAAGTTACTTTTACGACTAATATGACACACTGGATGATGTGATCAGCATTTAAAACACAAAACATTGTTAAATGTCAAACTAGTGGTTTTCAATCTCAAATGCATATTACATCTTACAAAAAGCAATGAGTAGCTGAGGCCACATTTCAGACGTCAGAGAATCAAAGATTAGAGAGAAAGTCCAGAAAGTGAAAACTGATTTGTGTATCACAACTTCCTAAATCTTTCCTCTAATCATCTCACAACCATTCAGATTTATCTTGTGTCCCTGAGATGTTAAACTGTTCATCAAAGTAGCTTCACCTGCCACAGCTTGGACACTGAAGACCTTTCTGAACATGTGACTTTACCCAAACCAGATGATGGATGATAGCTTCAATAAGCCTGGCCTGTCGATCAGATGCCACAAATCCAGTTGCCAGTGAAAACCTGCTGCTTCTGCTGGAATATTTAAACAAAACTATAATTCCTCTAATGTTTGAAGGATCAAAGACCTTCCAGCTCCTCTTCAATGTGGAGATTCCACGTCCCCTCTTGCTTCTGGTGACACCAATTACTGATACTTCTGTGCCACTGAAAGTCTTTTCTCCTTGTACTTTGTGATTTGCTTTGAACCTGGTAAAGTCATCACTCAGTTTCTATTTCAGCGAACACAGAAATCATCACTGATCCCGTTGCACTGGCTCTTTCATGTTTGATGACTGATTATTATTTAATAGTCAATCATGTTCATTTGAGTGGGTGGAATCCACACATGAAAACCTGCGTATTAGACCAAGACTGACTGAAGTTGTGTGTGAGGATGGAGATATGTGTGGATAAGGAAGCATGTTTGTGTGTGTAGGTGTGTGGAGAGTTTTTCTTTTTACCTTGGCACGTGAAGCACTGAACGTGGAAGTGTGTGTTCTTGACGCGCACCACCTCGCCGCGACACACCTCCCCGCAGCGCTCGCACACGATGGGCGAGTTTCCCCGGCTGGAGAGAGGCGAGCTGCTGTTGTTGTTTCCTCCATAAAGACCAGACTGGTACTGAACTGTTGGGAGCGGAGGATGAGAAACATGTCAGGTGCTGTCTCTTCCAGGCCTTTCCCTAACAACTGATCAAAGCCTGACGAAAAAGAAAACATGGAGCGACTGCTTCAGAAAGATGAGAGATCAGACGCATCTTTTCCCTCATGTGCTACACAAATGTGACAGCCACGCAAAAGCTTTAATGTATAATGAATGTGGGAAAACAAGCTGGTTGTTGGTCTTAGATATTAAGTAGAAACAAATCACATCCACGAGTTAACTTAATATTATTTTATTTGAATGAGTTGTCCTCATCCTCAAGAAAACAACAGAAAAGAATTACAAAGTAACATGAAGGTGAACACACACAAACACAATAATCAGATTCGCTGTCTGCTGAAGGTTTAGAGGAGATGAGGACGGCTCAGTAATTGACTTTGTGAACAGTGGAGGCTCGTGGACGGTCTGTCACTGTGCTGCCGAGGAGAGAGCAGGTCTTACAACAAAGTGTTTCCAGAGCAACGCAATAGAAACACAAAGAAGAACAAGTGACAGATCAAACTGCTCACAGCCGCCAGTGTACGAGATACAGGCCTGTACTTTATTACACAACTAAATGTATTCAATCATTGGAACACAGTTTTTCTGTTATAACTACTACACTTTACAGATTTATACGTGTGTGTGTTTGTGTGCGTGTGTCTGTGTGTGTGTGATGGTTTTGTGTATTGGTTTTTGATAATCTTCTGTTTCATCATTGTGGTGGATGGTGTTCTATTATTATTAAGTTTGCTTATCTTACGCTGCAACATCTGTTTTTTAACTGGACATATGTCAATAAAGCTTTGCATCCTGAAGCAGGACACATACATGACAGACAAAGTCACACCAGCGGGGCAGAGAAGGGCAGAGCAAGGCCGTTCAGGGATTACACCTCGTCCATCCTCACTTGTGAAACTGGTCAAATCCCTCTTAGTGAAACAAGCACTTCTTTACACAGCCTGCCTGACTGATGGATTTGATTCACTGCAACAGTTGGCTGTACCCTACAAGCACACAAAAATCTGAGCAATGATTCTGCCGCGTTCTGCTCGGCTCAAAGACATTTACACTTAATGCTGCAGCTTCCCAGAGTATTATTCAATCATATAGCAAACTTAACATGTCAGGAGGTTAAGCTGCGGGGGAGCAGCACGAGAGACACAGAGAGTTGTGGATCTATAAATAACAGGAGAATTGTTTCCTAACAAATTGTCTCATCTGTGTGTGTATGTGTGTGTGTGTGTGTGTGTGTGTGTGTGTGTGTGTAGGTGTGTGTGTGTGTGTGTGTGTGTGCGTGTGTGAGTGTGTGTGTGTGTGTGTGTGTGTGTGTGTGTGTGTGTGTGTGTGTGTGTGTGTGTGTGTGTGTGTGTGTGTGTGTGTGCGTGTGTCTAGGTCTAAGCACACAGCACACACGTGCCACAGAAGCTGGCATTGGTCCTGTAGCCAGATGGCTGCACAAAGACTGGAACCACAGACAGAGAAAAATCTCAGCCACCTGTGTGTGCGTGTGTGTGTGTGTGTGTGTGGGTTCGCATGTGTGTGGGTGTTATTAATAATCATCTTAAATGTTTTATGTTTGTGTTCATGGAATTGATTAAAAACATGCAGTATTAGCATGAACTGTGTGTTTGTGTGTGTCATGTCCTTTTTTCACATATTTTTATGATTGTTTCTTTCTCTGTTGCTCTCGTCCGACTTTTGAAATGTACCTTTCATCATCATCATCATCATCATCATCATCATCATCATCATCATCATCATCATCATCATCATCATCATCATCTTTGTGCTGTCGAGTGCAGAAGAGCAAACATCGCAGACCCAGCTAATTAGATTTTCACAGAAACATTGTTTTAATTTAATCTCCCCACTTGTTTCCTTCCCATTCTCTCTCAAACGGCCTCAAAGTCAAATGAGCCATTTACTCTGCAGTGTTTGGCAGAGTCGCATATTAATTCTGACCTTTGACCTCGTGGATAAACAGCCTGGATAAAAACCAATAAGCTCCCTCCCCTGGTGTCACCCAAGCCAGTCGGCTCCCGAACGATAATCCCCTTCTCTTGCATGGCAGATTCTCGGGGTTACAGTGGCTCAGCTGGGGGACTCCTCTGCTGCGCTTTACATGCTCGTGATTGAACAGCGACACTGACACATGAATATTAATGAACTACATATCTTGCTTTGTTGGGATGTATGAAGCTAAACGGCTGCTTGGAGGAGAAGTTGGATCGAAGCTTGGGTCTGCTCAGCCACTTGGTTTCTGATTTGGGGGAAATACATTTTGGGATTTAGTGGTTCCTCATAGATAAAAACCTTCTCTGATTGGATGTTGGAGTATTCTTAAATCCCTCCCTGCACAGCGTCAACCAACGGATGTGCTCCTCTGTCGTCCGGCTATCAAAGAGCAGCAGGCTTCTTCCCTTTCATCCAACATATCTGAGCAGATCTCTCACTTTTCTGACTTTTATTGATCAAAATAACTGATTTATCTGAATGTTGCATATTTGGTTCCTATAACAGAGTGAGATTGACTGGTTTGTGTAACAGGGGGATATTTCCTCAGTGGAGGAATCCCTCATTAAAGAAATAATTATAGATCCATGCTTAGTTACACACATCAGATCCTGCACGACAGAACTGACAGACGTTGACATCTAGCGATACACAAAAACCGACCTGTGTCTCTAACCTTCATTGACAGGGAGCTCGCTAATGACATGATGAAATACAGTGTCAATAAGTGAGCCAGTGATCAATAACCTCAGTGAAGGGCTGTTTATGCCTACTTCAGTTTAAACCCTCCCAGGACACTGTGGTAATGATTAGGCAAAAGTGCACACACAAACACACACACACACACACACATATGAACACATCGCACATTACCCACCATCATCTATGCACACGTACGACACATGTATAGGCACAGACACACACATGCACACACCCATTTCTTACCATTAGTCGGTCCACTCATGGTGGGAAGTGGAGCAGCAGTCACTGAGTCCTCCAGTCAACTCTCTCCACTTTAACTCTCTCTCTCTCTCTATCTCTCTCTCTCTCTTCTCTCTCTCTCTCTCTCTCCTCTCTCTCTCTCTCCTCTCTCTCTCTCTCTCTCTCTCTCTCTCTCTCTCTCTGCCTCTCTCTCTCTCGGTGTCTGGGCAGGGCTTTCCCTGCTCCTCCCGACAAGCGGATTAAATGCTGCTGCCTGGCGGTGGACCACCTCTCCGCCCTGCGTAAAGGCAGGAATCAAACCGCTACCTTCAGCATCCTCCTCTCCATCACCAAGCCCCCAGCTCCTGCTTCTGTCCTCCCATCAAACCCCAGCGGTGCGGTCCTCTGGTCCGGGTGCAGAGGAGTCCATACCCCCAGCCGCTCTCTGGCTGTGCGCTCCGGCGGATCCGTGCGTGCCAGTGCGCGCCGGTGAGGAGACTGAATCGCTGGATGGAGAGTTTCAGAGTCAAAGCTGCCGGAGCGTCTTTCACCGGCCAGGAAGGAAGTTTGTCAAGGTGCGAAAGCGCCGCCCAGCGACCAAACTCTGAAGTGTCCAATTAAAAAATATAAAAAAAAGGACAAACCTCTGACTATGGAAGCCGATTAGCACCACTTTGTTTAATCGTGTCAGTCATTGAAACTTTCTCAAAATAATGACTACAAATGTAGAAACAACGATTTATAATCTGGAAAAAAATTCCTTAAAAACTGAATATGACGACCTACTAATTTACAGTAATCACAATCATAAAATGCTTAGTTATTAACTCAAAATAATGACTTTAAATGTAAAGATATTGATTTACAATCTTAAAACAATGACTGACAATCTCGTAAATAAAACCTTAAAAACCTAAAAATGACTTACCGTATTATCTGAAAATAATGAGTGAGTTTATCAAAGTAACGACCTACTAACTCAATTTAAGTTATTATCATAATTTCAATTACTTATCTTATATTTCGATATACTATCCCATCATTTCAAGTTACTATATGACTGACTCGTATAATCTCATAATTTCGATATCTTTGACTGTTGTGCCTCCATAAACCTCTTTGTTTGTTTGTTAAGTGCTGTGGTTCTTCGTGGGCCCTTTTTCACAGCAGACATGTCTCAGTGGGAAAAGAACAAACCTGATCAAATTAATAATGGCTGAATTCCATTTCAGCTGCTTCAGTTCTTGATATTGCTGGCTCACTTACGGATCGTGTTTTACTGGGACACATGGACTGAACAAAGCTGTTTGTATAACTTTAAAAGAAACATTATTTTTTTCTTGCTAAAATTTCAGCTGTGAAAAGACTTGTCTGTTTGTAATTTGTTTTTCTTTCAATCCTTTGTGGTTTGATTAAAATAAAAGTGTGTCAATTGCTCTCTATAGACACTTTAATCCCCATCTTTTAATCTCACAGCATTTCATTTTAATAATCGTATTATAATCCCGCAGAGAGGTTAACAGAGGCTAGGTCTGTTCTTACAACTGTATTCATACTGGGCTATTTTCCATTGTTTGGGTTGTTTCAAATAAAACACAAACACCAGTCCCCTCTGACATGGAATGTAACACATCCAACCGCTGCAGCTGTGCATGAGAGAGCGATTCAAAAAGACATCACATTTAAATCCCCATACACAGGTTTATTAAATTGTCATTTATCAGTTCTTTCATTACTCAAATCTCATTCCAAATTTAAACTGGTGAGGGGTCAAATATTAGTTTCCTGGTCCCTGTTGATCTTCCACCCACTCTTTATGCTGTCTGTTTGTACCTCGTTGCTTCCTGGGTCACATCAACCAGTAAAAAAAAATTATATAGTTTATAGTTTACTAGTCAATTCTATTTCAGCAAATTTATTTTAGTTGGTCACATTGGGGTTCACTACCTTGCCCAAGGGCACTTGGACCTGCTGAATGGAAGAGCTGGATATCGAACCTCAACCTTCTGATAAGTGGACGACTCGCTTCACCCCCATCCACAGCCACCCTTGCAATGTATTTCTTTGCACTTTAATCTGTTTTGTTTCATTATCACACATTATTATGATGACAATCTTAGAAAAACACATGTTAATAGATATCTTCATCTGATTGATCCTGGAGTTGTAGATGTGATGTATAAATACACGTAAATGATTGAATAGAGGCAAAAAGCCACAATGGCTCCTTCAGCTGTGGTTACAAATGAGCAGCAATAGGTGGCAGTGTTTGTTCAGACTATTCCTGGAAGCAGAGTATGTTGTGCCGGCTGTGAAAGTTTTATATTGTGTCACTTAAATTTAAACATCAAAATGTAAACTATTAAAGAAAAGTTACACACATTTTAGTCACAATACATATTAGATAATCAAAAATATGATGCATGAGGTTTTTGTTCTAGCTTTCGCATAATTTTCAGTGTTTAGATGTTGATCAGCTTGAGAGGGGACACATCCCTTCAAGCACATGCATATGTTTATACAGTTAGCATTCGGTCTGTCCTGTCTCACTTCCCTGTGATTCAAAAAACAATGTGCAGGACACTTCCTGGAATGGCCCGCAAACCAATGGCTAACACTTCCTGCAGCCTCCTGCTGATGTTTCTGCAGAAGAAAGGAAACGTTTAATGAAAAACACTTCATACTTTCTTCCACTCAGATGCTCTATTTTTAATGCCCACACTCTTTTGCCCGCCTTTCTGTCTATGTTGAATTACACCATCGAGGGTGTAGGTGTTGGCTGTCGCCTTCCATCAGAAGTTGACAGGTCAGAAAAACAAAACGTCACCTGGTCACCTGCAGTAACAAATCCACTCGTCTGTGGGAAAATCAGGTGTGATTAATGACCCATTGTCAAAGTAAGACTCTATTTAAAAGTCTGGCAACTGCACTGTTGTTTTAACTGTATTGTGACCGTCGCAGTTCCATGAAAATGTAGAGCTCTAGTTTATTATGAAGGGAGGTTTTTAAAGTTTGCAGAGCAGAGGACGGGAACCAGTCTTTGTGTTTAGGTAGCATGGTCGTATTCTAAAAGAGGAAGAGGGTGTTGTTCGTCTGTGAAAGCTGAAGTGACATCGGTGCTTTGTGAGACCAGATAAACTCAATCGGGAAGTTGACATAGATATTACTAAAGATAGTATGAACCCAAAATACCTCCTGAACACAAAGGGTTTCTGTGCAGGGGTTGGTGTTTCAGGAATGAGGAAAATAAGATGCTGAAAAAGATCATGTGGGCACGATTACACAATTACAGACCTACAATTCTGACCTAGATTGTTTGTACGTCTCTTTATACTGTCGCTCTGTGGAGACACTCCTCCCATCTGAAGACAAAGATTCAGTCCAAGTGTCAAAGGTCCCGGTGCAAGTTGCATGTCAGGAAATGAGAAAGTTGAAGGTAAGGTCACCTGTGTGTTTGTGTGTGTGTGTGTGTGTGTGTGTGTGTGTGTGTGTGTGTGTGTGTGTGTTTCGGTAATGCTGGTGAGGACTTGAAGTCATAAATTTGAATGTAAAGATGTGTTTTAAGGTTGGGCGTTGGTTTAAGGTTAAGGGTTATATAAGGTTAAGCTAAAGGTTAGCATTGAGCAAGTAGTAGTTAGGGTTATATTTAGCATTAGGTTTAGGTATGTAATAGCTGAGGTTGGGTTGAGGTTCAGGTGAGGTTAGGTTAAACACTTTACTGAAATATAATGAACTATTACTAAATAAAGCAATATATGCAAGAGATAATTGTCATTTTTATTATATGTTTACTTCATATGTGATATAATGTATGTATATTTATATATATATACATTATAATACATTTTACATTATATACAAAATTCAATTTCCTCCTCTGAGACATAATGTCATGCAGGAGGAGCACAGGTGAATAACTTTAAGGTGTGAATCAGTTGCTAGGTGCAGTTTCCTGTTGCTTGTTCCTCCTCCTCAGTCAAAGACACTGTCAGATTTCTTTTTCAGATGAATATGTCTTACTCTTTTTGGGCGTCTCCTCAGACGCCTCAGTTTCCACAGATTCTGAAGAAGAGAGAGTCCTGCTGGTTGTTTAGCACAGTTTCATCTGCAGGTTTGTCCACAGGCTTCTCCTCCTCACAATCCTCAGGCTGCTGGGTTTCTTCATTCCAGTTACACTTCACTTCCCAGTTCTCAGGCTGCCATGTTTTCAACCCTAGTTCCGGGTATTGCAGTGCGACCATCAGTTTGTTGATGTCATCCAGCACTTGAAGCAGGAGTTTAAAGTTTTGTTGTTGGTGACGCGGGCCCTCTCCTCGCCCATTTCATGCTCAAGATAATTGACATCTCGTTGAAGTGCCCGGCAACCCCTGCAGATGTCCTGAGCTTTCACAGGTCCAGTGGTTCCTTTGTTGAAGGCCATGGTTAATCAGATTCAATCAGGAGAAATCGTATTGTTCACGTTGTTTGTTGCTGTTTGAAGTCTTTTCCTGCTCACAATGGTAAGCCACAAGATGATCAGTAGGAAATGATGTGAGTAAGAAAGATCTGTTAAAATGTTCTAGAATTTTCAAGATCAGAGCCATTACATTAGAGCAATTTCATGTCATTACTGATAAAAGACGTGGAATACTGGATAATGTCCAGTATAGTTACAATGTTTCAAGTTTGTTTGATTTGTGTGCGTGTGTGTGTGTGAGTGTGTGTTTGTGTGTGTCTGTGTGTGTGTGTTTGTGCATGCATGTCTGTGTGTAAAATTACTTTCCCTCTCCCACTGTGATAAAAAGGTCAGGGTCCTGTTCTTGACAGTCCCTGGCTAATTCAGGATTTAGAGTTCAAAGGTCACACAACACACCCTAAACCTTCAGATTTATACGGGCAGGAGAAGAAGGCGCGACAGATAAATCAAAACACATTCTTAACCTTTCTTGAAGTAAAAATAAACCACAAACCACATCTGCAAACTTTCAGATAGACAATGACAAGACGTGTCTACAATATAGATTTGTAGTTTCATCTCACCCACAATGCATCAAATCTCCTTTCAACCATCTCTCAGCCCCATGATTTAGTCATTTTTCACAAGGAAGATACCAAAGATAATTACAAACAGCTTTTGTCTGTGAAGCATGTGAGGATTGAAGGCACTGTAGACACATTGTTCAATGTACAATATCTGAGAGCCACATTGCTTACAACTTAAAATCCCTCTTTTGGAGCATATCAGCTCTGTGGCATTGAAGTTCACTGTTGCTGTAGATTAGACAGGAAAAAATCCTCGACATCCCTTTTGGATATGTATCACTTCCCGCTCCGTGGAGGCAGCTTTTCACAGCTTCGGTGCTTATCCAATGTGGTTGGAGCAGCTGTGTTTGGACAAGGAATTCTCTGGCTGCCGTGAACAGCAGAACAGATCTGAAAATGACGTCTCTCTTTTCTCTCTCTGTCTCGGCGTGTTTTTCTCTCTCTCCACCACAGGCATGACAAACCCCCATTACTGAGTTGGGTAAAATGAAAATGTGTTAAATGATAAAATCAAATTAGATAATGTCTGACCCTTGACTATATGCCTTAAAACAATTAATGTAAATCCTAAATGAGCTTTTCATTATACACTTGATAAGGTAATTGATGAGTTGTTGTAATTAAGTCATTTAAAAAGCAAATCTCTGAGTTCCACCTTCTCCATTGTCGTTACAAAGGGAGATCGAGCCTTAGCTATCAGAGCGACTTCATTATGGAATTCCCTTTGGGATGAGCTCAGACTGACTCCCAGGGCTAGTGTCCTTGAATCCGAAGAAGTTAACTCGTAGAACCGCATCAGCATTTGCTTTACGCTGGTGTCACAGTCTATTCGTTTGTTTTTTACACATGATCAAACTCATTTGAAACCTCAACCACTGTCATCTTCAGAATCGGGATAAAATGAGACCAGTGGGGTAAAAGGGCAGGGTTAAAAGTAGAGAGAGAGAGAGGGAGGAAAATGAGGATAGATGAAAGATGAGCGCACAGGTTCAAGAGTCATGTATGGGGTGAAAGAAAGGAAAAAGAGAAAGTGATGAAGGAGAAGACAGTAATGGGAAGGGGGAGGGAGGAGAGACGTGTCAGATGAGAGGAGTGGAAAGGATAGACTGACAGCAGCTGTCATGAAAAAAATGGAGAAGAGAGAGCTGACTGACAGAAAGACTGTTCATTTTTCTGTTCCTAATACTCAAATCCTGATCTGTAAGAAAGTAGATTACACACTCAGGCATATGTTACGTTGCATGTACTTGCATTAAAGCTGAAACAGTTTTTAATTTTCTCTAAAAGAACTACTAATCTGTGTACATGACACTGAATTTTTCTCGCCTCTTCGTCTGACCCCTCCTGTCATCACATCTGTCAAAACAGCTGTCTCAGCCACACAGAGGCGACACTGCGGCTGAGAAACATACATATGGTACAGAAGAGAGGAGTATGAAAAGAGAGGGCGAAATGGCATTGAGGATTGTAACAAAAAATATTAGTATAAGTAACACATTTAAAGTAACATAAGAACATGTTAAAATTACATTTAAAAGAAAAGGAAATAGAAAATAAATACAACTACATTTCTGCAAATTTTGGTAAGATTAATTTGTAATATATAAATAATAATAATGATAATCCTTACAATTTCATAATGTAATTACAATTAGGCTCAGTCCCTAATTATAATAATTATAATAACAATTAAAGCATAAGAGTTACAAATAATAATTGTTACTACTTGTCAAAAAGCACTGAATACAAATAAAAGAATGGGAACGTGAAAAATAAGAAGACGACATTACATAAACATAAATATATTGAAAGAATATAACCAATAAAAGTTAAAAAGACAATTTAGCATACGGTGAAGGAAAGTCTGTAAAATTAGTTTGAAGAAGTGTTTTAAAGAAGTCACTCAATCTACAAGCCTCAATGACAAGACCACTCCCAAAGTATTCAGATCCCTTTTACTTCAGTAAAAGCACTAATACTGCTCTGTAATAATACTCCTTTCCAAATAAAAGACCTGCTCTGGAAATGTCACTAACATACGTAAACAAACAAGAACATTTATAAACAGTATTAAAACAACATGAGTACTTTATTATATAATTAGATTATTATTACTTGAAAAACTTAAATGTTTTTGTTTGAGCTCCATAGCCACCGTCACTTCTTGGTACAGGAAGGATGAGGTGTTGAAAAGCCAGACGAGCAGCAGGAAGCAGTACAGTGTCTCCATGGTCCACATTCACATTAAAGTACAGGATACACTGAACAAACATGCTCCAACAAAAAAACCCAGCTGAGGACGGGAATGTGTTTTCTTATTTTCCGTTAGGATACTCGTCCTCTGCAAGAGGGATTGATTACTGCTCTACAGACGCATGCACGGTATGTGTGAGATGTTTTCGAGTCAGGTGGTGTCAGACGCATTAAAACACACTTTGCAGACAGTTTTTCCTGCTCACTGTGCCGTGTATTGATAGAAACATTTCAACTGTCAATCAGAGATGTTAAAATATGTCTTTATTGGTTAAACTCTCAACACAGTCCACAGCAACACAAACGCACAATAGATTGGCACCACCACTCAATGCAGAGACGGCCATTACGTTGTTTCTGAGAACAAAGCTTTTCAGTTTTCCTGTGTATTATTGAACTAAGTGTAAAGTAACACAGATGATTTGTGGAGAAAATCTACCAAAAAAGACCTTGAGAATAACACAAACAAGCGAGTTGAGAGTATGATACAAGTTAGCCACTCACGTCATTCAAACATTCTCTCTTTTTTTTCACAGTCAATTTAGAGTAATTAAACCTGACTGGAAATCAAACACATTGCTTGGAACATGTTGTAGTCTGGGTTGCGTCATATGATCCCTTCACAAGGTCGTATTTGAAGTGGTTGAAGTCATTGTGTTTAGGTCCAAGGTAGAAACGCTGTTACCATAGATGACTGACAACAAAAGACAACATGGACTTGACTTGACCGAAAAAGAAAAGAAAAGAAAACATTTTGTTAATCTCCATGGCCCCTGACACGTAAACAACTCTGTCCTCATGTATTTAGATTTAGATTTCGAGTCATGTTTTGACAGACACATATTTGCTGTATAGATTATGTTTAGTGGAATTCAACAGAAATCTTTGATTACACCTACAATCATCCTCTAACCTGGATTGAATGCATTTGCAGAAATAAAACTAATATCTACCTTGATCATGTTGTGCACAACCGTAATATTATACAAACAAACAATTAGGAACATCATTCGATTTTGCAAGTGCATTCAATCATTTTACAACTTGGCATTTATGTATTTAGTGCTTATTAGTACAATATAAATATCTGCAGTCATATGAAACAAAATATGCTTATTAGAATTAATCCAACTCTCAATGACAAACTCTGATCTCTGGAGGCTACGTCCAGCACTTTCATTACACACCCACCATCCTCTTCAACCACGCCTCTGCTGCGCTGGTGAAGAACAAAAAAACTGAGCTTCATCCATTGAAAAACATTGTGAACATAATCAATGCTGCATTTGGATTTCTGTAGGTGCGCGTCATCAGGCTGGCGGAGCAAACTTAATTTCTAGGGGCCCTTTAAATCAACTCTTGAGGGAACTGTTACCAATTTTTACGAAGCATGGGTGTGATGAGGTCAGGTGACAGTTGAAACTAGAACTCTGCCAAGGCCTACAAAGTCCTGTTAAATTCAATCAAGTCGCACTAACTTGCACACACTCAGTCAAAGTGTGTGCAAGTTAGGCCTGATTTCATTTTATTTGGCTCCATCCCATTCTCGGAAATCGCTGAGGTTGTTAAAAACACCATAGCAATGTTACAGTAAGTGATTAAGAGAAACTCCTAGTACTGCCCTAAGATATAACAAGTTCTTTTTTTTTGCCTGTGTGCCATCCCTCCACCAGGTTTCGTGGAAATCTGTTGAGTAATTTCCGCGTAATCCTGCTGGCAAACCAACAAACAAAGAAACAGGCCGGGGTGAACACATTACCTCCTTGGCCGAAGTAAAGAGCGACCAGAAGGAATGACTTGGAAGGAAACGATTATGTACTCAGGCGCAGATTATAGAGCCATGAGAGGAGCTGTGGTATCAGGGGATGGATACTTTAACAGTTAGAACATGGGTCTGGAGCGGAGAATGGGGAACGAGGGAGGGAGAGAGGCAGGGATGGGACATGGAGAGGAAGAGGTTTGGAATGTGTTGGGACTGACAGGAGGATACGGCCATGCAGCCTTCCCCTGAAGAATAGTTGTTTGCATGGATTATGTCACGAGTTACTCCACCACTTGTTTTTTTGCTCTTCGTAGTTTCTGCAGTGGTTTTCCTCTGCAGGCGTGAGACCCTTCAAGCTAATGCAGGAAGTTGCAACTGGAACGGGGCCCTCAGTCGGAATTCCGAGCCGGAAGATCGGAGGAACCTCACCACACCAGACTTTCTAAATCAAAAATGGCCTCTCCGTATATCACCAGTCGTGAACGCTGATGGTTTGACTGTTTAAATGCATAATGAACAGTTTTTGCTAGCAATGGCGACCTGGCTAATGTAAGCATTATTCCTCTGCAACTGGAACGCTATCAACTCTGGTTATTTGGGGTGTGACATCAGTCTGAGGGCTGAGCTCCGAGTTGTAACAGAACTCAGCGGAAATTTTGGCAGGTTCCACTGATGACGGCAGGTTGCATCTGCACTGATTGATGCCTCCTGGACAGAATAGTGACGCTCAGAGGCTTTCAAGATTGATTACAGTGTTTAAATGATCACGCTCACATTATCACTAATGAGTCCTTTTGGCCACACGGCTGTTGCTCTGGGCTCTGAGAGAGGACATGAAAAGATGAGGGTATTGATTAAATGAGGAGGAAATGTGAAGAATGAAATTGTATTTGTGTGTGGGAGGTGATTGTTGCATACATTCAGGTTGTCAGCTCCAGAGGCAGTTCAATAAAATGGTCAGGCCAGAGTTTATCGTATACTGATGACTTTGTGCTCTGAAGATTAAGAGGTTTAAGAATAACAGGGTTGTTATCATGAGGCCAAGAATCAATCCCTGTGGGACTCCCCCGCTCTGTGATTCACCATGTTGAAGGCAGCAGACAGGCCAAGGAGCAAGGGTCAGAAGAAAGAGTTCATTCTAGCACTTCTGGGGGTTGTTCTGCTTTCTAATATCTTATAAATCATTTTAATGGCCAAACATTCTGTCTTTAGAAGTTAGAAAAGCTGTCTGTGTGTTTCTTCAACCCCATTCAACTCTCTCCAAGCAGTAGTCTAAGGCAGTGATGTTTTAATTACCAACAAGACCACCGGGGGAAATTGGCAATTTAGAAAATGTAGCTTCTCTCCACTTCCCCTTCACACAAATGGGAAACCAACAGTGAAGGGGTTTAAACGTTTAACTGGTTAAAGCTAAGTGAATTAAAACAACATTAATAGGTAAGTTTCTGTTTAGCAGTTTCTTCTGGACTGAAGATTGTAATAGTAATTTTACTATTTGGTTAATGTTTGATAAATGAACTACTTTAAATGTTGAGAGAGATGAGCAAATGGTTCCCTGAGGAGTCAGGGGGTTGCTCAACTGAGTGATGTTATCTGACTTCCTCACTCACAGGGTCACCTGACAAAGACTTCACAGTACGGGGATTTGTGGTGATTGTAAAGATTGAGACGAGGGATGTTTGAAAGCAGATGATGCACTCAGGCGTCAGGATAAAGGTCACCTGTTTCCTAACAGTAAAGACGCTGATCAATAACATCTGTTCCTTCCTAAGGAGGGGCTTGGATATGTATAAAGTGCTGGTTCTCCTGTGTCTCATTGCTCATTGTATGAAATCTATTCTGTGGTTTCGTATGGTGATGCCCATCTGCAGATGTAGAATAAACTTCCGGAAAGAAATTGTAATGACTTGTGCTTGACTATTGAAATTCCCATGACAAATTACTATGGTATTAAGTGTAAATTATTGAATGTACTGCAAAGCCATCCTTATAAAACTCTATTTATTATAAAACAACTCATCTAACTCTGAGTTGAATGCAAAATGCAGCTACCCAGCAAAAAGAAGAGGCTGTGGTTTTTGTTTGGCAGCTCAGGGGTGGGACTTTGAAGTAGTGTGGTGCTAAAAAAGAGCTGTTGAGCTGCAAGTACACCGCAGACATGCGATACACACTAAAGCCAGTCCTTGTCCTCTGATAGGCTGCTGTCCTGCTGTGATGTCATCGGGGGTTTGCTTATATATAGGGTGACAGGCTCAGCTGCTTCCAAAGGGCAAGTGTGGTCGAGAGCTGAGGAGCGTGTGTCGATACATGAGAGAGGAAGCAACGCAGATTGTGTGTGTGTGTGTGTGTGTGTGAGTGTCACACACAGAACAAGACATTCATAACACAGCAAAACAGGAAGGAGACTAAAAGCTGCTGACAATCACATTATGATGATACTTTGGGCGGATTTAAAGGCCTCAGGATTAAAAAATCACCGGACTGTGAAGAAGGGGACGGAGCCTGGAGGTAGGAAAAGTGACTGGCTGGACATGTGCTTCACCAATACAATATATTGACATATTTAATATTATACCTTTGGTACACAGTAAGGAAAGTGAGTAAAAAATATTTCATTCATTTAATCAATATAATATAGTTATTTAAATGATATGATATACATAATGATAAAGTTAAAGCTTTTAAAAACACATTTAGTGCACATGTTAAAACTCTAATTTCTTAAATATTTAGAAATGATTAATTTGGTTATCTTTTACTTATTGTGAACGCACATAGTCAAATAAAGTACATAGTTTATCTTTAGCCTGGACTAATTTGCATCTATGAAAATGGCTCGTGTCACGCAGCTGGTTAGTCAAATAAAAGTATTTATGGTGGATAATATTAAAGATAAAATGCATGAGACTGGTTAATGGGAAATTTGTGAGATGAATTTTGAATGTATTTGTTACTGGACAGTTGTTACAGATGTTGCACCTTATAGAGATTATTATGAGGGAAATTTGTATTTGTGGATCTGGGCTACAGATATGACATTTTATTTGATACCCAGTCCTACTCATTATCACGCCATAATAAAATGTGGGAATTATGATAGTTTGGTTCTGAATTTCAGTTACAAGTCAGACTGGGTACAGTGGCTAGGCCAACAAAAGCCAGGTTAGTAAAGTCTAGCTCTTATTAGTTTTGGGTATATCAACAGGTCTGAAATGACTGTTTATTCAAAAGCACTGACCATATCCCGACCACAGACAAGAGGAATGAAAAAAGTACATGATGTTGTTGTGTAATGCTAATATTGTCAGGCAGTGGCATAACATTTGCATATGCATTTGCAGGAAGTAACAGTTTGACAGTGACCAACAACTTTATAGAGGCTCCTTCCCTCAGTATGTGGACCTTGTGCAGCACACAACACACTGCAGAGCTGCGATACCACTTGTGACAACATAGATGTGACATAGTGCAGAATTTAGAGAAGACTTTGAACAGACCTCACAGTGCAGCAGTTGTTTGATGTTTTGTTTTTCTAGAATATATACCATCCTGCTTGGGTAATATCAAATTAGAGGGTTGTGACCAGTTTCAGGACAAGGGAAATCAATATGGATCGGGATGGGGTGGGGCGGGGGGGTAATACAATCTGCGAGCGCAAATAAACAAGATGTTCACATATTTCTGTATGTTTTCCAGGATCATTTGTTTTATCAGGACAACAAAAACTTCTCCGACGATGTAACCAGAACGTTTGTGTCTTTCTCAAAGACATCTCTCCTCCCTCACATTTTTGTCTACTGTCGTCAATTGATGTTACTGATCACTACAAAAGCTGCTCTGTGTGCTTGCTTAATCTTTATGTTTGTACATGCACTTTTGCCTGTGCGTTTGTGTTTTTTGCAGGTACTTTTGTGGGCATTTTTTTTTGTGTGTTAAAGTGCTCAGTGTAGCCGCCACCACCCAGCTTCCCCTGCTTAAAGATCATGGTAATTTATGTCTTAGTGAACGGTTTGTGTTTACGTCTTGGCTTTAGAGAAATTGTACGTGTGTGTGTGTGTCTGTTTGTTTGTGTGTGTATCTGTTTGAACAGACAGGGTATAGAGCAGAGCCTCATTTGCAAGCATGACTATTTGTCAGGCTGCAGGTAGACGCCCAGATTATTGATCTGATCACTCGGGTCAGTGAATGGACATTAGGAAACACAAAAGGTCTTTCACAGTAAAGGGAGGTTACTCTTTGGGATCCACGATGAAAGCAACAAGTTCACTGACCTTTTCAAAAAATACAATAAAGATGAAATTATTACTGCAATTATTGCCTGGTATCATTATGTTTGAGGAGCAGCTTGTGCTGGGCCTCGTCCATTCAAATTGAAACAGATGATTAAAAGCAGTAATGAAAAATTGATTTAAATTTTTTAGGCAGATCCATCATCTGCTCCGCACGCTGGCTCGTCCTCCTTCTCTCTAGACGCAAATGTTCCAGACACTTGATGACGACAAACTTTAACACAAACGCGCTGTTGTTGTGACTGTAGAAAAAATGACTGGCAACATACTTATATTAATATACGCTGGCTTAGACTGGGTCTGTTATGACAGTGTACTGCTCCGCTTGAGAGATGATTATTCATAGAAAAATAATCCCATCATGTTCCACCCGGACATTTTGAAATGCATCCCAAAATTCAACAGTCTGCTCATTTACCACAGGAGAAATGGGTAAACACGAGTGAATCAATGGGTCTATTTACAACTGGCATTAATGTGTTGTGAGGGCTGGGATTGCGTAAAGTCTGGATACACATAAAGCCAAGTGTGCGTGTACACAGAAGAGCCAATTAACCAAACAACCGCTGGAGGCGCATCAGAAAACAAACTGCTCACTCTGTTCTCCTCTAACTAAGTGTAAAAGAACAACACAAAAATGAATGAACCGTTGTGCGGAGCTCAAACGGTAACAGTGTGTAAGACCATTACTCACCAAACATTACCTTCCCCTGACTGTCACAAGACAGGACAATCTGAAAGAACAGTGAACAATGAACAGGGATCATCAGGTGTCAAAGCCTCTTATGCTCAACCAGCACACCCTGTTTAAATGAAAGCAAATGGCTTTCAACTAACTTTTCTTCTGTACGATGTAAAAAAGCATGATTATTAAAACAATTTAAATTAATAAAAAATGCACATGTGCTCACTCAAAGTTTATTTCAGCTGCTGGGTTACAACTACCTTTACAGCTGGCACAAAAACACAACTTGTACAACCCTTACTGCTGTCGTCTAGCAACAGAGATGCAGTTGAACACGATGAGAACGTTCAAAAGATCCTTGTTTTTTTAACATGAGCAGAGTTAGCTGTTTAAAACGTGATATTCAAGAATCGGACGTCTTGTCCTTTGCTAGCAGTATAACTTCTTAATAACAGAAGTGCAATAAATCCGGGTATAGATTGGCCCAAGGAAATATATGTTTTACATTGCAGGTAACTACAGCCTATTTTAGTTTGTGAGACGAAATAGGAAACATGCATAACAGATCCAAGGCTGACTTCTAATTTCATTCAACTGGACAGCAGAACATCTCTAAACTTTAAGTGCAAAAGGTGAAAAGTAGATAAGTGCAAGGACTAATTAAAAATCTAGTGTCCTGTCTGATCCCATTCGAATTATCAACACCGAGGGAGGAACGAGAAACTCTGAGTCTCTTCTGGACCATAAAAACACAACAACAACAGTAAACATGGAGGATATTCAGATTGTACTAGTCGATACTGAGCACTGCAAATCCCACAAACATTGCAAAGTACTGAATGCACTACTGCCCAACAAACTTACAAACACAAGCCACCTATCTCTCAGGTGCTCCTCCAATGTTCCTTATAAAGATACAAGTCAAATTCAGTAGTGCAAACACTTCTAACGCAAGAAATTGTGTGTCTTCCATCTGTGTCACGGAGCTGTGACACCACTTTTTCTTTGTTTTAAGCACAATGCATGAAGCTATGTTGTTCTCTCTGTTGTGAACATAGATCATGGAGCCTGTGAGCAATATGTCACCACCAGCCAACCAATCATATTTCAACAACTCTTCACTGGTCTTGGAGCCAGTGCTGCTCGGTGTTGCAATGGCCATTCTGGTTCTGGCCATAGTTTTTGGTAAGTTACAAAAACCTTTCATCATTTCAGTTAGTTAACAAATAATATTATTGCAACTGATTTAGACAATATTCTAATTTCTTTTATTTACTAACATTTCTCTTAATGTTTTTTTTTCTCTGAAGGTAACATCCTGGTTATTACGGCCATCCTGCGGTTCCAGCGGCTTCAGACTGTCACCAACCTCTTCATCGCCTCTCTGGCTGTCGCTGACCTCATCATGGGCTTGGTTGTGGTGCCCTTTGGTTCCAGTAACATCCTGCTGGGGCACTGGCACTTTGGAAACATCATGTGTGAGTTTTGGACAGCGACGGACGTGCTGTGCGTAACAGCCAGTATCGAAACACTGTGTGTGATCGCTCTGGACCGCTACCTCGCCATCACCTCGCCACTACGTTACCCAATGCTGCTCACCAGGTAGGACCAAGAAGTTGACATATTGTTGTGGTTGTGTTGCACAGAGTCAATATGCTTCTGACTTAATGTGTAATATTGGACTTACTTGTCTCCTCCTGACAGGGGTCGGGCCTTGGCGGCGATCCTCGGGGTGTGGGTAGTGGCCTCCCTCATCTCCTTCCTGCCCATCAGAATGGAGTGGTGGCAGTCAGATGATGTGGAATCTTTGCGCTGCTTAAATGACACTAACTGCTGCGAATTCCACACCAACGTGCTGTACGCTGTGTCATCCTCAATCGTGTCGTTCTACCTGCCACTGGTTGTGATGATTTTCGTGTACGCCCGGGTGTTCCAGGAGGCCCGCAAACAGCTGGAGAAGATCAGGGGGAGGGAGAGGCACTTCAACAACTTGCATTACACCGCACAACTGGCTTATGCCGACGACAGTCCCGCAATGAACAAACTCAGGGTGGGAACCGAGGCGGGGGAACAAGCAGGAGAGGACAGCCCAAACATGCAGAAACCAATAGGTGTGGACAATGGGGAAGAAGAAAAGGGAGGAAAGAATAGAGCAGGGACAGAAAAGATGGAAACAAAGCACTCTGCGGCAAAGCGTCTAAAGTTCTGTCTTAAGGAGCACAAGGCCGTCAAAACTCTGGGGATTATCATGGGAACCTTCACTCTGTGTTGGCTACCCTTCTTCATCCTCAACATCCTCAAGACCTTCTTATACTTGGGTGACATTAAGCTGCTCTTCAGACTCCTCAACTGGCTTGGATTCTCCAACTCAGCCTTCAACCCGCTCATCTACTGCCGAAGCCCGGACTTCCGATACGCCTTTCAGGAAATACTCTGTTTGAGGGGCAGGTGGGGAGGCAGGGGAGGGAGGAGAAGATGGGGATGGAGCAGAGGGAGAGATTGCTTCTCGAAGGCCCCGGGTAGGACAAAGGGGGATTCGGACCTGAATGGTGCTGGAGGGCTGGACGTTCACCAGAGGTCAGGATGGGAGGGCAGTCTGGAGAGCTCTGAAAGAGACAGCCCACTCACTCTGCCTCCTGTGACCTCTTCCTGCCAGCAGGTTGTAGAAGTTGCTCCAGGTTCTCTGACGAACCAACAGGCCAACGGCTCTGCTAACGGGGGCTTTAAGGAAAGCCTGGCTTCTATCGCTTGACCAAATAGCATTTTTAGAATTCACATTGAGCACTTAACACCAGGTCAATGAAGCTGTGTTCGGAAATACCCTGTTGAGTTTGTTTGTGTCACTGTTACTGGGCTGTACTTGTGTTCACTGTTCATCTTTGCCGCATCCGTTTATATTGTAGATCAGAACTACTGAGGCAATCATTTCTATAAGGAGATTCTGCATATTCACATGCAGAGGGACTCGTCTCGGGGGCAGAGAGTCTTCTGGTGTCTGTTTCTAGTTTGACCAATTATGTTTGAGTCGGCTTTTGAGTTGAGTTGCCTACAGATAGAGCAACTAACAAAAACACATTGACGATCACTTTTTTAATTTATCTGAACTCATATGCCGATATCTAATAGAGATTAGCCAAAATGTCCTAAAATACCTACAAAGGCTATCGCAGTTAGTTCTGTGGAGAAACATTTGATGAAAGAAACTAGTTGGACTGTTATCAGTGTACAATGAATGGAGGATGGACTCTTGGCCTGGATATCAGCTGTCTACACTGGCAGCCCAAAGATATTCTGAAGGGCTCTGAGATTGTAAAGGCAACTACTCAGAGCCACACGGGAAAATGCTCAGACTTAAACTTTTAATCAATCAATCAATCAATCAATCAAAATGTATTTGTATAGCCCATATTCACAAATCACAATTTGTCTATTAGGGCTTTTAAGACATCTTACATAAATGAAGTGCATGTGTAACCAAACATAAGAAGCTTCAACAAACAGCTTTATCATTGGAAGATGTTTTTGTTGTTTTGTTCAAAGTTCAGAGTATCTTTATAGTCCCATTCAGGGAAATTGATTTGCAGCCAGGATTGTAAACTGTAAACAACAGACTTACACACACACACACACACCCACACACAAAACACCTACATACAGGTGGACAACAGACAGAAAGATGAGGACATGTAGTTTACTGAGTGGTTCAGAGTCAAAGCACCAATGCATGGTTCATCCCGGAGAACAGAAAGTCATTGTTATAATAGACTTTATATGATGTGCTCCTGAAATACAGGACAAGTACGTTACTACATGTTTACTGTTAAATAAACAGAAAGCCTTTAATAACTGCTGGATAATAAAATAACAAAAAAGCTGAATGAAAATACATTTTGTGCTCTTGCATTCCACAATGTTCATTTATTGGAGAACTAAGATTCATATGAAAACATGTTTATTCTGCCCTTTGACAACCTGACAGCCTGTCTTCAAAGTTTAATATAGCCTAAAATATTTATGTCTAAAAAGGCAACAATCCTAATGAAACCATATATTGTTTACGACAGAGAGTCTCAATTTGTTCAGCCAAGGACTGCCTACAAAAAATTAAAACATATTCTGGGGTTCCCCTTGGAATAATTTGACATATTTATGTGAAAGAAAACCACAAGAGAAATTTCCTGGAAAAGTACTAGACATGTATTAAAAATAGTTTAACCATGTCAACACAGAAATTATTATAATTTTTAGGAATCTGGAAACTTATTCCCCCTGGCAGTGTGGCACAGAACTTTTTAAAACTACTGATTTACTATGAGACGGAAACTCAGCAGATCTGCTTCAATAGGTGTCGATCGACTGATCCGATTAAACACACAAACACACACAAACACGCACAGAGTCCCAGTAAAGGGAATATAATGGAGTTTTCTTAGGATCACATCACTCACAGTAAGAACCTGATGGAGAAAAAAGGTATTAGGGCCTTTAAGTTGAGTTTATATATATGTTCATGAATTAAAAAATTGATATAAATGTATAATGGCTCAGACATATACTGCCTGTGGCCAAGCTGTCTGTTTTTCATTCCTTCCTGATAAACCTCATGGCTGCACGTTCCAAAATCATTTACTGGTGTGTATCTATGTGTCAGATAAACATCTGAGAGCCAAACCCGTCTCTATCATAACTGTTCTTTCTCTCCCTGTGTTCTGTATATCTGTTGGGTCTATTTCTCTCTCGCTCTGTCTCCAAACCTCATTGTTATCTTTCGACTCGTTAATCCTATCTGCTGTGGCTCTTTTCTAGTAACAACTTTATAATCTGTCAGACAGTCCTCCGGAGATAATTTCTTTGTAGTGGTATATGTTACCATAACATCGTCGGATACACTCTCTGTAAAGACATAATAATCAGATGACACACACTTTTAGTTTACTTTTACATTCGGAACTGGAACTTGGTTGAAGGCTGAGGTATTTGGACATTTGGTATTAAATATTTGGTAGTGAGAAGAGCATCATAACCCAGACCCATCACATTTTGGAAACTAAGGGCACTCAATAGAGAGGATACCTCCACCAAGGCCCGACAGATGCCCAAGATTCAATAAAGCTGCATTAAATTGCACCTACTCATACTTATTTATTTGCTTCAAGATCCATAAATTATTTTTGGAATATGAAATTGGTGAACCTGTCAAACAACGCAGATGTCCCATCCTGCAACTAAGTTTCGTAGGAATCAGTTCCGACGTTTTTATGTGATATAGCTTAAAAACAAACAAACAAACAGGGATTAAAATGTGTCCTTCGCAGCTCTGCCTCTACATGTAGAGATAATTATTTAATCTTTGTAAAAAAAGAGGATGAGGATCAATTATTGCTTATTGTGTGCTGTAAATATGATCTGCATGTGTCCGACTGTGTGTTTTGTCCACACATACAAGTGATTCATGTGATTGTTGACTGTGCCTTTTTAAAACTTGAAATAACGCCATTGGATATTTCTAGTTTACTGTAACGTAAAATATATTAGAATCGACAAATAGCCTGAAAATGTAAATTTGACTTGGGATTGTAGATTAGCAGAATAGGTGAGTTTTTTAATGCTTTCGAACGATTGTCTGAATTTACAGCCACTGTCCTGTGTTAAAAAAAACACAATACCTGGTTCTCCAGAAAGAACAAGGGTTGAACTAAGAGTTGTTTTACTTTGCTTTTTGTATCATGTCTGTTAATATATGTCACATCAGATTTTAAGCAGCACTGAAACACACACAATTTGTCATTGTTTATCTGACAGGAATTTGTGGCTCTATCTCGGGACATTTAGACAGATCTTAAAACAAGCTTTGTTGAGACTGAACGTTTCAGAAGCAAAGGATTTTTGGTTTCTACCTCCAACAGAGTCACATGAATGTCATCTCACCTTTGTACATATTTATTCATAAGCTGTTGTAAATAAAAGATTGAAAGTTGGCAAATCTATTATGTTGCTTAGTGTGTGTGCGTTTAACTCATCTTGTAGGGACCTAAACAAAAAGCAAGTTCCCGTAATGTAGATCATAACATTGTTAGACAAGCTTTAAGTTGAAGGTAAGATTGGGTTTTACTTTAGGTTAGAGTTAGAACAGTTTGTGGGTATGTGTCTCCTGTGATCACATAAGATGAGAAAAGGATATGAATGTCAAGAATAATGTTTTCATAACAAATTAGCTTCCTATCTTAGAAAACTATTCATAGCTTAATCTCTATAACAAATTATTCAAGGAACTGTGTCTAGACATCATAGATGTGTAATAAGCCACATACTTCAATAACTTTGGTTTCAAATTATCAGTAGATCCAATTATTTTTAATACCGATCGCAGACGTTTACCTTGTGAGAAGAGCAGTGTGGATGTGGTTTGTCCTACTGAATGCTAATCTAATCCTTTGGCACACCACAGCTGGGCTATAGAAGAATAATTCTGACACAGACACTTGTCACCTGTCTGTCGATGGGAGGGGCCGGGAGGCATTGATTGCATATTTTCAAAGTGTAGCCTGCTCTTGCTAGTTTTCCAGAATTACCCATCCTGGTTTGAATTAGAACATTCTCAAGATTAAGTGTGTAGGATTGAGTGGCATCTAGCACTGAAGTTGCATAACTGATAATAACTCTGAGGTAAATAAGCCTTCCAAGTGTGTACGAGATCCTACGGTGGTTGTCAAGTAACATAAAAGTACACAAAACCTTCTCTAGAGCCAATCTCTGGATTGTTCTGTGTTACAGTAGAAACATGGCAGGGTAACATGGTGGACTCCTTGGAAGAGGACCTGCCCCCACTGTGGATACAAGGAGGTAATTTTAAGACAACTAAATAACATCTGTTTAATGAGAACTTAATAAAATATGTTTCATTGCTGATGGAGTCCCATCCATCCTGCACACTGGAGATTTAAATAGTTTGAATTTGAATAGTGGCTGTAAGGTTAGGTAACAGTGAGACTAAAGGTTAGACAAGTAGCATATGGTAATAGTTAAATTAAGTCTCTAGGAAATGAATGTAAGTCTGTGTAATGTCCTCTGAAGTGGGGGAGATACCTGTGTATGTGTGTGTGTGTGCGTGTGTGTGTGTGTGTGTGTGTGTGTGTGTGTGTGTGTGTGTGTGTGTGAGTGTGTGTGTGTGTGTGTGTGTGTGTGTGTTTTTGTATGTGAGAGAGAGAGAGAGAGACCGTGAGAGAGAGAGAGAGAAATAGACATGACGCACAGCGACAGGTGCAGGCAGTCACAGGAGCTACAATATCAGCTGTTGCAGAGGAAATACAATCAGTTGTACGTACCGCCTAATACACACACACAGCATTACATGTAGATGCTTTATTAGAAGCCATCTTCATGGCTGCTTTCCATGGGCTCCTCTGGTGCGGCAAATTCACTACCAGTTCTGACTCTTCTATAAGCCGACATCTCCAATGGATTCCTAGAGCGAAGCAAGATGAACCTTTGTTCCAGACTGACAAAGGAAAGGCCATGTCACTCTGCAAATGATGCAGACTTCCGTCCCAGCGGTAAACCTCGCACTCCCTTCTCATCTGTGCTGCTACCACCCCTGCTGCCCTGCTCTATGAATCCACCGTGAGGGCCTTGGGTCGTTGTTCTTCAGCAGTCTTCAAGCGTTGAGTTCGCCCAGGCTTAGACGATATCATCTCAGCTTAAAAGACCTGGAGTGCTGATGCTCTAACAGCAAATCTTTCAGTGCTGCATTTGGATGGCTGGGTGCAATGATCTGCTTAGTAGATACCTTGAGGTCTGCCACCCACAGATATTTCACATAACAGTAGTATGTCCTCTTGCAGGATGCGTACCTACATCCTGTAGTCTTTGGTCTGTACCATGCTGGCTGCTAAGCACAAGTATTTTACATAACAGTAATATGTCCTCTCGCAAAATGCATGCCCACATCCCTTAGTCAATCATTTAAGAGGTCAGCAGCATGTTTGGTGCTCACTGATCCCTGCTTAGCGTAAATTCCATCACGCCCTGGTGCCGGCAACTTGCCTCCACCTTTTACCACTGAGTCCAAATATGTTGTCTTAAGCTGTATTCATCTTGAACAAATTTGTCTTGCCAGTTAAGCCCACTGGGGGTTTTTGCATGTGGTCCCTGTTTTATGTTAGCAAGCTCATTGGCTAAAACAGAGAACATTTAAAGAGTGGAGCCATCTGTGCCAAGCATAACTGTATTCCCATTTGGGCGATAAATGGTTAAATCATGATAAGTTGTTCATGACTTAAATATTAACAAAAGCAAAATAACTCCAATGGCTTGACCTTGATGAGGATCATGTGAAAATATTTCCCATCAGTCGCCTGATACATAAAAAATGTTTTTGTAATAATGAGTATTTAATTCAAGGGAGAACTTGCCCTGAATTAGATTCAAGCGATAATGAAGCATTTAATTAAATGTCAGTAGAAAGGTTTCTTTTTGTGGTTTTAGATTTATACGGCAGATTTAAGCCAATGGATATGAAGCAAATATTATCATTCCCTCCCATTAGTCTATTTGAGGTCAAGATGTTTTTGCATTGTGATATCAATTTAAAGAGACAGATTGAACTGGGTATATTTGAAATGTTTCCTGTCACCTTCCTTTTGCACATGTGAGTATCTGCTCTCACTTCCCTGTGACGTGTCTGTGCTTTATCTTGTTATGAGGTGTTAACTGTCATTATATAGCTGACAACACGCTGGCACATATATCCTGTGTGATCAATCACTCACAAACACACAATGTACATGCACACATGCACACTCACACACATTGCGTGCAAAGGAAAGGCCATGTCATGATCTTGGTTAATGTCCTCTTCCGCCTACTTTGCAAATGATGCAGACTTCCGTCCCAGCGGTAAACCTCACACTCCCTTCTCATCTGTGCTGTTACCACCGCTGCTGCCCTGCTCTATGAATCCAGCCTGAAAGCCTTGGGTCGCTGGTCTTCAGCAGCCTTCAAGCATTGAGTTCGCCCAGGCTTAGACAACGTCATCCCAGCTTAAAAGAC
Source organism: Pseudopleuronectes americanus (assembly GCA_038501795.1). NCBI lineage: Eukaryota > Metazoa > Chordata > Actinopteri > Pleuronectiformes > Pleuronectidae > Pseudopleuronectes > Pseudopleuronectes americanus. Next base: position 14,252,098 of record CM076728.1, on the reverse strand, counting down.
CTTGAGGACCAATGCTCTAACAACAAATCTTTCAGTCATATAAATGCTGCATATGGAAGGCTGGGTGCATTGATCTGCTTAGTAGATAACTTGAGGTCTGCCACACACACAGTACAACCTCTCGCAGAACACATGCATGCCGCCTTTAGTAATAATTTTAGGTGTCTGCAGCATGCTGGCTGCTATAAATATTTCACATAAGTGTAGTATGAGGTCTCGCAGAACACATGCCTTCATTCTATAGTCAATCATTTTAGGTCTGCAGCATGCTTGTTCCTATACGAAAAGATTTCACATAACAGTAGTATGTTCTCTTGCAGAATGCACGCTCACATTCTTTAGTCTCTACCTTTAGAGGTCTGCAGCGTGCTTGCTGCTACCCACAGATCCCTGCTTAGCTCCACTGCCACTCACGCCCTGGTGCCTCCACCTTTTAGAACTGAGTCCAAATATGGTTGTAGTAAATGGTATTCATCTTGAACAAATTTATCTTGCCAACTACGCCCACCAGGGTTGTTTTGCTTGTGTTCCCTGTTTTATCGTAGCGTGCTGCTTGGTCAATCCAGAGAACATCAAAAGAGTGGAGCCATTCTTCCCAAGCACAACTGTATTCCCATTTGAGCAATAAATGGTTAAATCAAGACTGAAATATTAAGAAAAAGCTAAATAATTCACATGGGTGGACCCTGATGATGATCATGTGAAAATATTTATTTGTATATTTATTTAATATATGTCCTTTGTGATCAATCACTCACAAACACACAATGTACACACACCCACAGACACATGTTTATAAGCATTTAAGTTTAATCCCTGTAGATCCAAACAGAGACCCTCTGGGTTGGGCCTAAGGCTTTTGTAGACATGGCTATGCCCTCTAGATAAACACACAGACACACAAACACACACACACACGCACACACACACACACTATATCTGTTTCTTACTCGTCTGCATATATACGTGTAAAAGACACACTCTTATAGTCACAAAGTGTGTGCACGTGCACTCACAGATGTTAACTCATGCAGTATAGCATTTATACACATTCCGTGCATGCACGAATAAACAATGTCCTGAATGTGTGTGTGTTGCAGAGAGATTTGCCAAGTGTATCTTATGATCACAGAGAGTTTATAGATGGAGCTTGTGTTGCTGCCTGAACTGAAGCTGACCCAATACCTCCAGCCAAAAGCCAAGAAAGACAGTGAGCACAGACAGATCTTCTGTCTTCCGAGCTATGGGTGTGTGTGTTTGTGTGTGTGTGTGTGTGTGTGTGTGTGTGTGTGTGTGTGTCTGTGTGTGTGTGTTTGTCTATTGCTCTCACACATGTAAAAGATTTCAGATTTCTCTGAAAGTGTTGTGGGGGTTTTACGACACTAAAACCCAGAGACCCTTCTACTTGATCGTAAACAAACCACAGCACATGTCTAAATACAGTATTATTGGTATTTAGAAAAATGGCATTCTAAGGGTATAAATAAAATAATCACCGCCACTAGATGTCACATTTGAGCACAAACTTGACTCTCCAATCCATTCTTATTCTGAAAGAAGTCAACAATCATAATAAGGAAAAACTGTGTACACCAGCAACAAATCAATAATATATAATCCAACAATTGCCCAATGCTAGCATAGCCAAGATAAGCTTTGCCAAATAAACTCATACTATTGGTAACAGCCAGTTAACTGCAGTCATCAGGCCAGCTCTAGTCACTAAAGACAACAGACATGTAACATTGAAGTTAGTTCTGCATGTGGCCCAAGTTCTGAATTCAAGGGTCAAGTTGAGTGTTGAAGCTAAATGGGTTTAGCCTGCAATATTCTTGGTCTGGTGGTTTGTGTAGAACAGGATGACCTGGGATAGATTCAAAATGCTCACGTGATTATTGTTTCCGCGCGCTCCTGCCACCACTTGTGAAATCCGGTCTATTAAAAAGCTTCGGTGACTCTGAGATTTAAGGACAGGTTGGTTCAAGGACATGAAGCAGCCAACACGTGACAATCTGTCCCCGGTTATAGCTGCTGCAGTCAGTCCGGCCCGAAACTCGAGTGGTGTCCTGGGAAAAACAATACTGGCAGCTATCAAACCGTGCTGAAAGGGGAAAAAACAGCTTTCAGAAAACTGAAAGTGATCACCAGGTTTTTACATCCATCAACAGTCTGATTGATTTGTTATGATTTGACTTTTCGACTTTTAACTACTCTTTAGTCCATGGGAACTTGAGGTTGCACCTAAAGGACAACACACACACACATTTGTTATGGGAACGAGCACAACACCGTCCAGCCACAACATGACTCAACTTTAGCTTTGGTCTATAAATAAGGCACCGCTATCTCGTTCACACGTCATTCTGTGGTCACACACACCGTGCCAGCGAGAAAAGGCAAATGAGACTGTTGGTCCGAGATCACGACCCTGGTAACTTCTTCTGTGGTATTCGTTGAAATGAAAGCACATAATTTCTTTATTTGTTTAATTTTGTAATTTTCAAAGTTCACCACACATGGAGGAGTTGTGAGAAGAAAGCTAGAGTCAAAGAGTTTTACACAGACAAGATCTAAACTTAAATTTGATCAGATTTGAGTTCCTCATGGAGCCAGGCTGTTTCTCCCTGCCTGCTGTCTCTATGCTAAGCTAAGCTAGCTGTTTTCCTGGCTGTAGCTGCAAGCAATCCAGTGAGCCTGGGCAACTCTGGAGAAACTAGTGTAGCTTCAGCTTCTTTTTCTTCGTCTTTTGGTTGATGCTGTCTCAACTTCCTGCAACTGCCAACAATCCAAAACGTGTTTTCATACCATTAACGAACTGAAACATGGTTAGTTGGATCCAGATTTTGTTCTCGACTGTGGTCTGAGGCACTTTCAGACTTGTTAATTTGGCTTTCAACTGAAAACCCCCCAAAAAGCCCAAACCAAACAAGGCAGCGTCCTAACTCAACAAAAAGGTCATGCCAATTTCCCAAATTGTCTTCAAATCCCTCAGGAACGCAGATGGAATCAAGATGGAAAGGGAAAGACGCTAAACATGGATGATAGTTTAGGTGAGGCCTGTCAAGTGATACCTATGCTGAGCTGCACCATATTCTCCACAGTAAACAGTATAGCGGTGCTTCTTTAGGCGGTGCGAGGTATGTTTAATACAGCAGCTGTCCTACAAGCGCAGACTGGAGACGAGATGTAATGCTAACAAGTCTTGGTGCGACACAAATCCTAACATCAACCTCCCCACTAAGAGCAGTCGCTTTAATTTAAATAGACTTCAGCTCAGGGTCATTTACCGTCTGTATAGATTTACATGACAGATCCATATGGTACTGAGGAGAGCAGGCGATCCCATCCTGCTTTTCCAACTCAGAGAAGAATTTAAACAAAACCATTTGATTTATATATTTTATTCCATAAATCATTTGTCTTGCAGACTATGTTCAGTTTACAGGTCACACATAAACATATTTTTGTCTTTCGTGGAAAAGTTTAAGATATACATTTGTGCACTTGTTTGCTGAAGTTATTACAGTTAAAAAAAAGGGTTAGACCCATTAGCATTTTGACAATGTCAATGTTGGGACCATCCCACGGTCATTTTACAAACAGAATGTGTATTAAGATGCTAATGTACTAATTTAATGTGTGATTCACATCAGTCACTTCTGGACCTTCAGGAGAGTATTCCTAACATCAGAATAAAGAGCAGACGGTAAGAATATTTAGATGTTTAATAGATTTCGTGAGTGTTTAGACATTGTAGATGTTTATGCCATGATTATTTTGCAAATGCTCATAATTGACACATTTGCAACGCAGCCAAAACACAGTTTGAGAAGCATGTGTGTGTGAATGTGTGTGTGTTTAATAATTTGTTGTTAAGGGGAAGTTAATGTGTCGTAGCTTCTGACATGTAAGTAACTCACCACTTGTGATTCTGCCAACACTGCAACATATGGTGTCACACCAGCTGACTGGGCGGTCTTGGCAACAGGTTGAATGTGTGAATGTGTGAGTCCATGAATGTTTGTCCATGTGCATATGTATATCCGGATGCATGTGAAACCCCTCGTTTAGCCTGTGACAATACATATATCTCTGCAACCCATCCTGCCAGTGAATGTATGTGCATTTGTGTCCATGGTACAGTTCCAGGGAAGCACAGGAAGTTAAATATCCTTGATTGTCCGTCCCGCTGTCGGTCTGCATTCCATTTGGCGAGCGCTGTTGTCAGTGTGTGTCATCCACTGTCCCACTGAGATCTGACCTGAACCCAACGGTTAACGTCACACAGAGTTTAAATGCAATTTCTGCAAATGTTTAATCATGCTGTGAGTTTGGTGCCATTTTCATGCACTTATTTTATATTCAATTTTTCCTTAATTTCTCTCAATATAAAGTTAATGATGCAGATGCACCTAATGTACTGTAACCAGTGGTTTACTGACACATAATCACCAAAGTTATACCTCCATGTTTTTTTCCACAGGAAATAAATACAAAATCACTTCATCTGTTGCTTTTGCAAAACAATATGTGTTTCTAATGTCACCAGACTGGTTTATACATCTCATAAGGGCCTTATCACTCTTAAGAAGCTGCTCTACATCATGGTGTGTTACCATCAGATTACCTTGAATTAAACCCGATTGGGTATAATAATTTGAAGATTAGATCATTATTTAGACGCATGCAGACTGAGCACCACGGCAACCTGGAGGCTTGATACTGAGCCACTCGATTTCACGCTGGCTGTCTGGCGTTTCATTGTGACTTTTATTGTCCAATCATGCCAGGACACATTAGGAGGCAGCTCCGACAGCAAAATCCAATTCGACTCACAGTGCCACAGAATAAACTGAACTAGACATGGAGGTGTAGGCTGATCACATTTTTGTGTCGCCGGGAGGCAATCCAGCTGTGACGCACGTGGCTGCAATGTGCACATACATGGGGAGAGGAATGATCCAGATCCATGTGTAAGGGGGACATGCACACTGTCATTCCATGTCTGCATACCTGACATGTGAATCAGATCAAAAGTGCTTTTGAAACTGCCTGGACATGACGCTCATCTGTAGATGTTTTGTACCAGGCCACCAATCGCTAAAATATCTGTTTAATCCTTCTCTTGTCAAACAGGAGACTCTGCTGGTTTATTTCATTATGTTGCTAATTGCCCTTTACACTCTGCCAGAGTGGGCTGGATTTTTCCACAGCTAAATAGCATTGCTTATTCCATCGGACACTTGTGGAGAAAAAAAACAAATGAACAAAGTTAGTATAAAGACAGTTTTACAATGTTATTGTCATACTTAAGTTAACAAAAGGTCAACAGTACAATCAACAGTGTTGGACAATACAGTCAGCTCAGCAGTAAGGGCAATGCTTTAAATTATAACGGTGGAAAAAAAACCTCAAAATACCCCAACTGTCCCAAAGCAGAAGACAGGGCAGTGAGGTTATGTGAGCAAGTTTGGCTTGGACATCAGTGACACTTTTGAGGGTACATGCAAAGAGTTGTGATGTATTGAGTGTCGAGGTTTACATTAAGAGAGATTATAGTTGTCTTTATTGAGCAGTTGGAGAATACACAATAGGTGGTGTGTGAATCTGAAGAGGAGCAAGCCTACGCACAAATCTCTATCACTGAGCTTTACCATAACATGTCAGGTCTTTGTGGGCTCTGCTACACGCACACACAAACACACACACACACACAAACACACACAAACTTTACCTTCACTTCCTTCAGACCTACCTGAACATTTTTAAACCCATCAGCATAATTGTGGACTCCAGACCTCATCCAGGACCTCAGAAATTATGTCTTGCCTCATTTGGTGGGGCAAGTGGACCCCATGAGGACTACTGATCCCAACAATGTCAGTGTTTATACCAGAAAAGGTCCCATGCACACACACACACACACACACACACACACACACACACACACACACACACACACACACACACACAGACACACTCACCCACATACACAAACATACACATTCAGACAATAAACAAGAGCAAGACAGTCTGGAATGATAAGACATATAAGCTAGGACTGCAGCACTAATGCCCAAAATTAGTAAGAGGAGGTCGGCTCGAGTGCGAAAAATTCCCATCATGTCTCCCTCTCTTTTCACTCTCTCGCTCTCATAATCAAAACAATGCTATGAGCTAACTCACTATGGTAATTCAAGTCAGGTTTAATTATGGTTGTGTTGATGTATTAGTACTGAACTTCTCCAAACTGGGCATCTGTTATGGTCTCATGACTCAGAACTATTGTCTTTGTGGTGGTAACACACTAACAGTCTGATAAAGTATCAGTGACATGACACTTCATTAAAGCACCCACAGAAACAAAACAGCAACTCCTCGAGCTCTTCCACATCAGGCTGCAGCCTAAATTCACCGTGGATTCAAGTTAATGTAACTCACAGCACAAATAACAACTCGGCTCTGTAGGTCCTGAAACATCTTTTATTTTAGCACTAATAATAGCAATAATCTTTGTCAGACGAGAACATATTTTGGGATACTCACGTTCTTACTCACAAAGTCGTAGCAGGTTGGTAGACAGGTAAAGGGGGCGTGTCCCCACACAGCTCAGGCTCTTGGTGAAGTAGGTCAGTCTAAGTTGAATATAACTATTTTCAGACATGAAAAACACAATTCTACTAATACTTTTGCCTTTCAAATATGAAGAACACAGCAGGAGATTGTGTGGGACAGACGCGTTTACATCAGGAAAATGTCTGGAATGTTGAAGTGAGAGGTGGCGCCTGAGTAGAGCATGCAGGAGGCAACAACATGACGGCTCCCCAAAGGTGAAGCCAAATCATCTTGATTGCCCCCTGGTGGCTGTCAACAGCAAATCCATTTTTGGCCAGAGTTCTGTCTGTTCCCACTGGCATCAGGATTCTATTAAGGCCAATACAAGTAATGTCAACATAAATTAATCTGCATACATTTAGACAACTGAATGAAGGGTCTCAGTACAGCAAGAGATAGCACTACCTTTGTTTAGTGGGTTGCACGGGGATGACAGACAATCAAATAAAAATAAAAAGACAGAACATATTTGGGGAAGGGCGAAACTAAGTGGCCTGGCTTCATAGAGCCTCTTAGGCTGAATAACGTTTTCATCCTCAGGGTCAACTTGACCTAATTCTCCACTCGGCCTTCATCCCGTCCCCTGTCTCCATCTCTTTGTTTCATCAGGGAACTGTGACACCATTATGAATCAGTAAGGGTTTCAGTCAGCACTGTAGAAGGAGGTAAAAGTAGCTGAATGAATGGACTATCAACTGTCTATCAACAGCCTCCTTCACACACAGCTGGATGTGAATGCATTTAGAGCACCAGGCAGCCCAATCTCTCCAGTCTTTCATCAAATACATTCTCTGGTTACACTGGCTCGGATTGTGTGTGTGTGTGTGTGGGGCAGCACTTGGCAGATAACAGTAAATCAATGGCCCCACTCGCAGCCCCATCTTCGACACAGATGGGGCAGTTGAACATCTTCAAAAGGACGGATGATGTGAATTGGAGCATCAGAGATAATAGGGCAGATGCGCGGCTGCAGGGTTTTGGGCCGGCGACAGAAACGAACAGCTAAGAGTAAATCAATGACAAACCTGTTAACCTTGATGTCCGCTACACGGTTGCCTTGATGAAAGAGAAAGAAGAAATAGAAGACACTGACGAAGAGAATGAATGGGAGAAGAAAGGGTGGGGGTGGTGAAAGAAGCAGCACAGACCGAGATTAGAGAGAAACGTCGGATAAAGAAGACTTTGACTTCAAAGGGCTATGAGAAGAAATGACTGCTGGTCAATGTCTGGAAAACTCTGCCACTTTTGTTTATTGAATTTTTTACCAGTGTGAAAATGAAGCTTTGTGTCTGGTTGTTTGCTCGCAGAGGAAACAGAGAGCTGAGGGAATATTGTCACTGTGAAGAGTTTTGAATCTTCTGCTCTCTTACACAGCATCTCTCTCTTTTCACGTCCTTCTCAGCTTCTATTGTATCATCCATGTTTTCTTTTTTTTTATTATTTAAAGGCATATAAGTTGGCTCAATGGATACTCGACATCGGAGTACCCATGTGCTGAAAGGACCATGGGTATTAATGTAACTAGAAGTTGGTCCAATATATTTTATTCATTTTCAACACATGGTAATAATTCATAAAAAAGAATCAGAGCCTCAGTCCGAAAAACCCTCTGAGAGTTTTTAAATTAATGTTTTAAGGATGTGGACCGCACTGTTAAGCCTCCACACACACAAACACACACACACACACACACAAACACACACACATGGTTATACTTCGATCTTACACTGCAATTCCACCTCAGGAACTTGGCATCTTTGCAGAAACTATTAAATAAATTAGGTTCTAGGGAATCTTTTTTACCCCCGGAAAAGTCCCTGCCTGGAGGGGTAGTACTTAACAGAAGTATAATAACCGTTGGAGTGGGGCTTGCAGCATTGAAAAAGCCTACTTGGTCCAGTACCAGTGTTTTGTTTCACCTGATCGATCAAGCTGGCATTGCTGGTTGAATATGCATTGTTAATGGTGCTTGTTTTTTTGCCCCAGCATAAGTTGAATCTACTATTAGTTCCAGGTAGTTTAGGTTATTATGGCTTTAATGTGGACACTCATTGTTATAGTGCTTCCCACAACCCTTCACCCTATTCTTAACCATATCAGCTGATTGCCTAACCCCAATGGGTTTGGGCTATGGAAGGAGATGTGGTCATACCAGTCAGTGGGCCTGGGACTAGAGGGAGAGAGTGTATGAGGGAAGGATGGTGCACCTCCTATGTCCTTTCAAAGGAAACAGGTTTCCTAAACCTAATTCTAACCCCAACACTAAATTCAAGTCTTTACCCTTAAACATCCTTTTGAGAAAGTGAGGACCAGACAAAATGTCTACACTCAAGATACAAGTACACACCACGCATACCTTTATTCTGCAATTAAAACTCTCCAGCACCATCTACTGGAACAATCCAAGCAGACGTCAGTACATTTATTATTTTTGTATTTCTGTGAATATCAGTCACACGTCAGACTGACCTTGCTCAAAGCTGCCTCCTTTGAAGACACTTTTTATTGATTCTTGGCAGGAAAACGTCTGAGCACAAATACTGTCTGAACAAAGTAAACACTGGACAAAGTGTTTTTCATGTCTGCTGAGACGATGAAGACATGCGCATACACATGTTTATTAACCTACTTCTGTTACATAAATTGCAAACCTGTAAAAGTAATATCAAAGTGCAGTACAAGGTCTTCAGGTTCCATTAATTTGATTTAGACAGACTTTTACTGCAGCGGCCATCAAAATTACCCTTTTTTATGATACCTCTAAGTCACCAGAGGTCACTACAGCGCTCACAAAATAACTTGTCACGCAGTTCTTTTATTTAATAGCCTATTCTTGCCTTGAACAGTCTTGAAAATATGTATTATATGAGTTTAACTGTGGCATTTCCTTTTAATCCCTTAACAATGTAAGTTTGAGAATCTATCTGTAAACCTCATTATTTTCTAAATAATCTCAACCCTTGGTGCCTTAATTTCTGACTAAACCAACAAGCGGTGGGACCTCCTGGTAATATCATTCTGACATCGGGCTATTCTGTGACTCCTGAATATGATTTTTGAAGTGGAAATACAGTAGAGAAGATTCTACTGGATCTCCAGCTGTGACCTTGATCACAGAGTGTGTAGCAACATGTCAAGTCATGTGATACATCATATAAAAATTTCGGCATTCTGTTTCCAGCAGGGGGAAATAATTGTAATTCCAGACAGCTTAGTTGTAAATGTACCCTTGCTATCCCGTTGCTATTGTGTGTGCTCACGGATACATGAGTGACTGGGTGTGTGTGCGTGAGTTTGCCAGTGTGTCAAATTACACTCAAGTCTGTTCAGGACACTCCTAAAGATAGTGACCAGGCAGGAGTGGGCTCATCTGGTGTAACGTTGCAGCATTCACACTGCAGAGATAAAGAGACCGAAGAGAAGACAAGTGGACATAATGAACAACTATTAAGGAGACTAGAAGTAAAAAGAACAAAATAGAACAATAATATTATTTCAGTGTGTAAAAATAAAAAACATAGTAAATTAATAAAGAGCTATATATTATATTTTGTCTATTCAACAGAGACTAGAATAAAATAGAATAAAAGTACATATCCCTCAATGCTGTAAAATAAAATTATTACCTTTAAGACACGTTATTGGCTTTTTGTTTGCAAACAAAACTGTCTAATCGCTAAAACCTTATGTAACACAATAGAATAGAATAAAATAACAAATGCAAATTGTCATTGTGTGCTGTAAAATGTACTCGTTATCTTTACTAAAACTGAACAGTAGAACATGGAATAGGCAGCATTCAGTCTATATAACATGCTCTTTATGCTGTTCAACGCGTCCTATCTTTGCTAAAACATAAAAAAAATACTCAATAGATTGATTGATTTATTGATAGAACCTGTGAAGAAGTGGAGAGAACATAATGGAAGTGGGCAGTCTTCTTGAACATTGAGGAACACCAGGTTCATTGAACGTGTCCTCATCATTACAACATTCACAAAACCGTCACCGGAGCGAAGTCAACATGTGCAGCAACACAGAAGAAGCATCCTTGGTTTAAACACTGTGCACTTCTCCATTGTTCTGTGACTCTTTTCAATCCCTCATTCCTCCCTCGGTCACCTTGCCTCCCCCCCCCCTCCTATATCTCTGTCTCTCTCTCTCTCTCACTCACTCCGCCTTCCCCACAGAGGAAGAAGATGATGCCCGCTGCAACCCGAAGGAGAGGAGGAAGAGGGTAGGGAGGAAGGAAGGAAGCGAGGGGAGGGAACGAGGAGAAAGGAAAAAGGGAGTGAAGGGAAGAGGGAGGGAAGAGAGGGGGAAAAGGAAAGAGAGAGAGAGAGAGAAAGAGAGAGAGGAGGAGGGGGGCTCGCTGGATGTAGCTCGAGCTGTGGGCCGGGGGGTGAGCTACCTAGCCCGGGCTGCTCCGCCGAAACATCCATGGGTGGCTGTGTCGGGAGCCACCACGACTCCTCGGGCAGCTTGAACGAGAACTCGGACGGCACCGGAGGTAACTTACGGGGCTTATCTGCGTCTTTTTGGGGGGGCGGGGGGTCGGGAGAGGGAGGTGGAGGGTTCTCTTCCTCTAGACTTGTCTGCATGTTGTCCTGCCTGGCTGCTGCTGCTGCTGTGGTGGAGGGGAGGAGGGGGTCGCTCTACCCTTCCCCTAGATCCGAGCCAGACAGAGCCGGAGACAGAGCCCGTGGAGCCCGCAGCCTTCCCCGGGCACCGTCCCCTCCGCACGCCGCAGGCCCCGGAGCGACGCCTGTCAGACCGGGGGGAGGGGGGGGGGTGTTTACTCTGCGAGACTGCCTCCCTTTGTTCTTTTTGCTGTTGTGCCGAGCTAGCCCGGGCTAAAGCCTAGCCTGGGTAGTAGCCTGCTAGCGCCGCTGCATTAACACATATGGGTCACAGACGGCCGGGGCTCGCAGGCAGGGAGAGGGGCAGTCTGATCTCCGGCGGCTCGTGACCCCCGCGTCTGCTCTCACGCGCTGAGACTGATGCGTGGCCTTTGTTGTCACCGGCTGATCGGTGCGGGTGACGTGCGGGAGCAGGATGACTGATGGAAAGTGTTTAAACTTGCAGGCTGCTGCAGCTTGATGTGGGAGGGAGTGAGCTCTAAACACTGTGGTTATGATTTGGGAACAAGGCCTGAGAGCAGTGGGCTCCATGCTGCATGGAAAACTTAAAGTTGATTGAATTAATCGATCAATGATCAGTCTGCTTGGAATCAGTAAAGCCCTGGGGTGTAATAACTCAAGCAGTGACTCTTACAGAGGATTAAAAATACGGTTTAATGTGTATTTTCGTTTTAAATTGATTTCAGGTGAGTGGGTTAGTGTAGACTATTAGATGGACGACTTGCCGGCTCCCAAAAGTGAAGCCAAAGCGTCAGGATCACCACCTGGTGGCTGGCTGCAGTAAAAGGTCATAAAGCCAGCCTCCTCCATATTAAGAGGTAGTTTGCCCAAAGGTGAAAATTCTCATTATCTACGCACCACTGTGTTGATGGAGGGGTGGTTGAAGGGTTTGAGTCCACAAAACACTTTCAGGGCTAAACCGGTTGCAGCCAAATACAGTACAATACAAGTAAAGCGAGATCAATTCCTTTTAAAAGTTAAAAAATAGTGTCGTAAGCTCCGACTTTCAAATTTGACTTGAAACAAGGTCATAAACATTATGTTTTTGTATATGGACAGGACCTCATTACCGACTTCAGCTCCAAATGCTCAAGATGACAGGGTTCATATCTGGGAAATGATAGCTTCCTTTATGGATAGTGGCAGGAAGTGGAGACATCCACCTTCCATCTTTACAGTCTGTGGTTAAAAAGGTCATTAAGCATTACATTAAGTCTCTGGTTTGAGGGCTGGTCCGGTTCTGCCTCCATGTGACACTGACGATGTTGGAAAGTTACATGCTTAAAGGTAGCTGGATAGAATTATACTGGATATTATGTTTAGATCGAGAGATGTGGGTCTGGGGCTGGGGAATGATCGCATACCAAGGGCTGTTTTCCTTCATGTCGTCATTTTTTGCGTCTCCCAGACTTCCTGCTTGTCTAGAGGTCCCACTTCCCATGTTCCAGCGATCCCTGTGAAGTGTGTCTCAACAAGAGTTCGTGCTGTGTTATAAACAGATGCAACCAAACTGGTACTTGACACCTCGCTTTATGCTGACAGAGACAAGGCAATTAGACCTAAACACATTCTGCTTTCCCCAAAGCAGGTGTCATAACCAGGTTTACCCAGTTCAAGCATATTTTGTTTAAAATTACTACACAAGGTTTGCCAAATATATCTCCTAAGAATTCCTGGGAGCTACTTAAAAACGACCAACTACACTGATGTTTAAAAGTAAATTAGTAGATTTTTGTTCAGACAGACCTGTAAAGTAAAGTAGTGCAGGAGTATGAGTGTGTGTGTGTGTGCAGTCAGGGTGGTACTAATACAGGTGGATCACTGTGACTTAAGTGTATGTAGCTTCAGAATACCTCAATATTCATAATCCGTTTTCATTTGAACCAGTAAGAGGATTAATGTTTCATCTATTTGAGTTTAATGCTGCAACACCTGTATTTCTCCCCTCGTGTACTATTCAAGTCTAATCCTAATTCTACTTTGTTAACCAAGGACTTATTTTACCTACTGTCCCTAAACCGTGTCTAGCCCTTGCAGGCTATACAGGTGCAATACATCGTTGTACAAATAGGGCCCAAATGGGGATTAAGATAGTGTGAGTGTTAACTGTTCGAGGTCTTATTTACTGCAAACAGTCAGTTGAAGGTTGGTGTTATCAGCCCACACCATGTGATCATCAGCGTACATGTGTACCAGCAGCAGGTGTAACTCAACACCTCGATCCGTCATCCTCGTCTCTCCTCTCCTCTGTATCTTGTGTTGCCCAAACAAACACATTCTGCACACATACACACATACACACCATCCTGTACCTGTTGTCCCCTTCGGTGGTGATCCAGATGGTGTTGTTCATGCTGCAGATGTTGGAAGCCTGCTAACATATAGGGTTTTGTAACTGAACACTTGTGTTTTTGTGTGGGTGTGTTTTAATCTGTCAATCTGTTATTTTAGCTTATTGATGTACTTCCTAAATCCTAAAAAACTAAAATAAATCCCATTTCTCCTTATTCCTCTTCTCTTTTTCCTCCATCCCTACTTGTCATTTGAATTCCCTTTCTCTTTCTGTCATCTTCCATTTCACATCACGTCTAATTCTCCTCCCTACATCCATATTTGTTTCTTTTTTTGTTATTTATTTATCTTGGTTATCCTTCCCTCCCATGTTTTTCTTTCTTCACCTCCCTCTAATCGTCCCACCCTCACTTTCATTCTGTGTCTTTTTCTATCTTGCCCTCCTGCTTTTGCCTTTGCTTTCTTTCCTCTCCATTCCTCCTTCCGTCCCTCCCAGTGGCTCTAGGGCGTAACCAGCCCCTGAAGAGAGAGCGGCCTAAATGGAAAAGTGACTACCCGATGACTGAAGGCCAGCTGCGCAGCAAGAGAGATGAGTTCTGGGATACTGCGCCAGCGTTCGAGGGCCGGAAGGAGATCTGGGATGCGCTGCGGGCTGCGGCCAGCGCCTTTGAGAGCAGTGACCACCTGCTGGCTCAGGCCATCCTCGACGGGGCCAGCATCACACTGCCGCACGGTAACACACATTTTACACAGTGGCAATTGATACCCAGTAGACACTGTTTGTTTTACTCTCCATCAAATATCAGTAGGGTGGACTCTGTGCAGGATAATGGAGTTGATTACCAAACTCAAAAGAATTTGAACTAACACCCTCCTCCCAAGAAAAACCCATGAGCTCAGCGTTAGAGAATTTCTTTAAAGGGTTGCAGATGTTAATTGTTGGGCTAGTTTATTGAAAATTTGTAAATAAGTAAATAATTTGAGTATTTTGTAAATAAAAGGGTTAGGGTTATGATGAATGGATCTTGATGAATAGTATCAGATACTTATGAGTATGGGTAGTTTGTCGTGGATCCAAATAAAAATCCAAATCTAGGGAATTTAAATGTGGTTTCATTAGGGGACTTTCGGGCCTTGACGGAGGTATTTACTCTTCTGAGTGCTATTCAGGTTGGCAGGGACATTCCGAAGTTACTGCCACCTCATCTGCTAAACACTCACATATATTGGATTCTAGATGTTGAAGATGGAAAATGAATCAGGATGTTACAACTATACAGAAGGTTTGTTGCCTTTAAAAGCCTATTCTGTGCTTCAGTTTCATTCTGAGACTGTTTTTTAGAAAAGCTTCCATGTCTCGTATCTTAAAAAAGTATTAAGAGACCCCACGATAAAGCAGCAAGTTAAAGCTGGTGTAGGATGAATTTATATAAATATCTGGATTAGGCAGAGAGCTGTTAATTATCTCCTTTACAGATTACCTGGAATAACATCCATCAAGCTAACACAACCACAATAAGGATGGCAGACATTTTGAGGTGGCTTTGCCAGGTCATTTATTTCCACAGCAGTTCTTACCACTGGTCAGAGGGGTATGGAAAAGCAGCTCTTCACTTTTAAGGTTTTGAGAATCGAGAAGCTAAAGCGTGTAGTCAAGCTTCCCCAGGAAGTGTCTTAAACAGCCTCTGTGGTTTCAAGTGTCGAGTTTCATAAACAGGTAAACGTTGGAACACATATCTGTTCATCTCTGCCTGAGTCAGTGGATTCTGTTCATGATCAGTTTTACTATCTTGTACAATAATAATCTTTTTAGTGAATTAGCACTGAATTATAAGGCATTCAGCCTGCAGCTAAAAGGATTCATAAAACCTCTAAGTGTATCTCAGTCGCCAAAGAGTTTAGTGTTTAGTCTTCTGCCATTAGGGGGTATATACAGGAGAAGGAATCAATAAATAATAAATGAAATGTGGAGGGTCCCTTGGTCTTTTGAAAGAAGGATTAATAAAGTAATCACTCGCCAACGTAGAGTAAAGAATACTCAAGCATTCGCATAGAATAAATCAGTTAAAGTGACATGGCTTGGATTCATGCAGGAAGTCTAACAACTCGCAGGGCTTCCATTTTTTAGCGATGTGCATCATCCTCTTTATTCACATTACCACAGAGTCGTATTACCTCAGCTGAGAAATGGAAGGGTAATGTTGATGTGCTGATGTGAAATTTTTTTTTAATGTATTTGTTAGAGTAATAAGCGAACTTGAAAAAGATGATAAATTCTTTATAGTTTGAAAAGTGGGTTGAAACCAAGACCCAACAGTCCTCTAACATTCAATCACTGAATATACCAGATTTTATTTCATCAAGATCAAAGTAATTAAAACAAAAAAACAACCACCAAAAAAAAACGCTCAATGTCAACATGTGAAATGAGTGATGAGAGTTCTTTCTTGGACTGTGTCCCATCCTTCCCCTAAGTTTCATGGAGATACGTTCAGCACGTGTGGCGTAATCCCACTGACAAACCAATCAACAAGGGTGAAAGCATGATTTAAAAAATGTTTACATACATTTAATGGTGCTGTACCAGTTATCTCCTAAAAAACTTGCAGAGCAGGATGGGTACAGTATATTTGAAGTCAGTAAATAAGTTGTTAAGCAGTGCCTTTTATGGGATTTAATTTATTTATTTTTGTTTACGGGAATTCAAGGAGGAACTAGCTGATGATTCCTCCTACTTATTTGTGCAATCCCCTGTTGCAGGGGAAAGTGTCCAGATAATTGTTCTTTTAGTGGGTTAATAGTCACACTAAATCTAAAGCTCATAAAGATGCAAAAACAACTTCACCTGAATCTGATTTCCGAGCAGCTACAAGTGTTTTTCGTGCCTGTAAACATAGGCACGGTTTTGTCCGATTCTGTTCCTCTCTGTAGATTAACCGGTTCAGATCAGATCATGCTGGTTTGCAGCTGTAGATTCCCCAGACCTGATGTCACCGCTGCACTCATCTGAGACAACAGTACGAACAGCAGTCAAATCGCTTTAACTTTTTTAACCCTCACAGTTTTACGCCCTGTTTGTGTTTAATACCAGAGGTCAGGGACCGGTTGGGTCCAGATCTTATTATTGATTCTTTTGATTTCCCCCTTATTTCCGAAACCATTATAGTTTTGATTGATTATTCCTTATCGACACATACTCCACCACCGTAGCCAATGAAAAACTAATTGAGATATTATTTAAATGTTAATACGTAGGTAATAACTGTGATCAAACTTTTATTAAAGTTTACTTGTGAATAGTGAGTTGAAAACTTCGAGGGGAATCTAGTGTTTTTTTTGTCGCTATAATTACTTTCCATCAGGTGTATTCCAGAGAGGCCATGTATGAGATCAGTGTAGATCTGAAGGGGGCAATGGTGCACTAGTCCTTGGAAATACTAAGAGCCAGGCTGCCCTTCAGTTCCCCTACTCAAGTTGCTGGTTGTAAACCCATAATGATATGAGAATGGCAATTACATTAATTCAATATATCATTCAGTCCACGTAGGTGATGACAACAGAAGGTATGAATGTCATATATAATTCTTTAGGTAGCTCTTTAAATTGGAAAGTGAGACAAAAAACTAACCAGATCACAATTTAAACAAAGCTACAAAGACATGAACCATAGTTCGGACTTTAAGATGTGAAAACGACTGTAGAAAGTCATGTGCTCGTCTAGTTCTGCAGCATAAGAACCACAATACGGCTCAATTTGCTCCATTTGTCAGAAGTGAGGCTGTGATTTTGCATAACTGTGTGCTAACACACCCAGTGACAATGCTAAAAGTGAATGGAACAAAAACATGTTCACATACTCATGTCAGTGTATAATAATATTCTGTAGTCATGCAACGTTTTTGTGGCTATGCAAAACAGCAGTGCAGCAAAGAGACGTTTTCATATAAACATGTGTTTTCTAGCTATGGTAATAAAATGTTTAATGTGGTGCAGGGTGAATTTGTCGGCTGAATTCTTGTTTTGTAATGAAATCTCACAACCAAAAGCATCAGCACCACATTGAAACCATTAGCATTCTACAGCTCAAGGATAAACACTGAGGTGGGGCCAACTGGAACAAAAACAAGTGTGAGACACAGACACAGAGATTTGTATCAAAGTGTGTTGATACACTGTCAGTGAACAGTGTTTATCAGACATTTCTAACGGTCTTCTGTTCTTTATGGTCACTTGAATTGTACATGAAAGGATAGAATACATTTGTAATTAAACAGTTTTCTAATACACCCAGATTCGCCAATGTTATGACCTATGATTGGCATGTATATCACTTAAATTATTCTATGTAGTTATACAAAACCTTATAATTTCAAGAATACCATTATATTTGGTTTTAAAAACCTTACTGTAAACAGTATTACACATGTGTAACACTCTAATGCTGAATATTTTAAATTGGATAAATAACTGTTCCAGGGATAACAAAAAGTTCACTTTAGCCTCAACTTGCTCATCTTGACCACAGCCTCCGCTCACTCATCTCAGTCTAACAAAAATAATGATAATGTCAAGTGGATTGTTTCGGTTTAAGTCATAAATCAAAACAAGCTGCACAGTGACCTTTTAGGTGTTGTTCACAACAGAAATAAAAAAAAATTCTCTTTGGATTACTCTTAAAAACTAGGGCAGGTATTCCTCACAATACAAAAGACAATAACCTCAATAAAATGTCATGACAATAATAAGCAGAAGTCCGCTCTGCAAGAGGACCTGTCTGAAATTCCCCTTGTAGACCCCCGGGCTCCCCCCTAGCAAATACCACAGTATTGAGTTTCTGTTTGCGGAATGATTTGACCTCTTCACTACAGCTTGTTTCCCCGTCTCTCCACCAACATCACTCTGACACAATGACTTCTGACACCACACTCCAGCACGAGCATGACATTCCCTCCTGCTTTCACTCTCTGATCCTCCCAAACAGTCTATTATCTCTGAATCCTACTCTCATTTCTGTATTCCATTTACTACAGCGGTACTTGAACTGTATTTTTGGCTTCCTTGGGCGGAAAAATGATGTGAGCTTTTCCCTTTCAGTTAAGGAGAGCAATAACGAAAATATACGACATAACACATTTTTTTAAATACAACAATATTGTGCCAAAATGTTATTAAGCTCGGTTAAGGCAATGATAATGATTCATCTTTTACCCCAAAACAAACTGTATACATGGTTTCCGTAGTAACGATGGCCATCCATAAACCTACAGTGGATCATAACAGCAAATTGGATTCTGCAAGCTGGCAACGTTTGACTTGTTTTACTGTGAAATAGTGATTGAGCAAACTATTAAAATAGCCTTGTTTGTCAGAGGCGAGTGTTCTGAGGCCGACCCCTGTCTCACTGAAGCATTATCATACGTGATGGTAACACAGTTTATGAAAGCTATCTTTTGAATTCTGGGTTGACACTTTTTCCTCCTTTCTTCCAGGAGCTCTGACAGAATGTTACGATGAACTGGGGAATCGATACCAGTTGCCGGTCTACTGCCTCTCTCCCCCCGTCAACATGATCGAGGAGCGCTCTGATGACCCAGACGGTTCAGATCCAGACTCAGGGGCCGCAGACCCGTCCACGGGCGTCGCCGGTGACCCCGGCTCGGGGGGGGGAGTGCCAGCTTCGTCTGCGGCTATCAACGGGTCGCGACCTCCGGCTGGCGGTGCGCTCCACGGACACGGTGGGCATGATGAAGCGGCGTCTACAGAGCCAAGAGGGTGTGCCATCCGCAACCCAGCGTTGGTTTTTCTCAGGTCGGCCACTGACGGACAGACTGCGCTTGGACCAACTCAACATCTCCAGGGACTACGTGGTGCAGGTCATCCTCAGCCAGCCGCCACCAGAGCCAGAGCCAGAGCCGGTCACTCCAGCAGGACATGTGCAAGAAGCGTCTGGGTCGGTGGGAGTGGCTGCACTGCCTCAAGAGCCCACGCCGGTGGAGAATTGATTCCCCAAACCGGTCAGGGGGTGGGGGCATACCAGCTGTCTGGCAGTACAAAAAAAAAGGAGGATAACAAGGGAGATATAAGAAAGAAAGAAATTTAAGATTTCTCTTTTGGTTTGCACTCTTCTCTTCTGCCCTCTTCTCTCCTTCCTCTTCCTCTTCTGTTTGGGCTCTGTTTGGGCAGAAGTCAGCAGTCTGCTGGAGCAACAGGAACCTGGACTCGAGAAAAAGACTCTTCCCTTTGTTTTTTACACATTGAAATTTGGACCTTTTTGAAGTCTTTTTAACTGTTCCTATGGAAACCAAACAACAAAAAGAACATCTTGTCAGGCAGCTGATGGGGTTTTCTTAGCGACACTGATGTCCAAGTTGTTTCTGTGTTCCGGTTTCCATTCACGTTCTGCACTCTGGCAAAGCTGTTTCTTACTCTGCGTTACGTTAAACATGCATCTTCATTGCAGACATTTAAATTCACTTCAGAAAGAAAAGGGGTAAAGATACTTTAACAATCAGTTATTCAGGTCAATACTTAAATACTTAAATATATGTGAATCAAATCAAGAACGTTTCACCTCCTGGGGATGAAGTGAGAATGCTAACAGCTGTAAAGAAAAGTATTCTATTGTTCTATCTAGTTAGCAAACAGATGTGTCCGAGGTTGTGACTGGATGTTTTACCAAGCTGCCGCTTCACTCTGCTTCACAGTACAATCAGAGCAATCATGTAATAAACATTAAGTAGTCAGCCCATGTTTGTGTGCGCGCGCATGTGTGTGTGAGCGTGTGTGAATGTTCATATATGATCAAGACACAACCCCACTTCTTCATGTGGGTAAAGGATGGACATCAGAAACACAGTTACATATTTTGATTAAAAATAGACTGTTTTTAATTAAAATTGATCATTGTTTCTAATCCTCGATCTCTGTCTGATCTTTGAATACTTTCATGTTTTGAAATAAAGCCTGTTTACAGCCGACATTCACGTTTAAAATAGACTTTACAGGGTTTTACATACGATCTCAGCTCTATAAAAGTCCTGAAAGTTGATGCTATAACCAACATGTCAGCAAAACAATAAATTTAAACAACACATCTTTGTCATTACCTGGAGTTTCCCCTCTTTTATTTGTGGCTACTGTCTCCACACTTTCCCCAACTATATAACCCTGACCAGTCCGTCCACTGAGCACATGAAAATCAAACTGATATCAACCCTCCAGCTAGTATCCAAGTTATAGAACAAAATCATCTTTTATATCGATCAGTAGAGCACATACCTCTGCCAAGGCCCAATAACGGTCACCTTATGAAACCAGATTTCAATTCGCTGGGTTCAGATTTGTCTCACAATCTCACACTGTTGGAGAAAATGAAAAAAACCTCTCATCCAGATCCACATCATTATTTAATGGGTCCTTTCCTGACCCACACCAACTCCTTCAACCAAACTTCATAGTAATCCATCCTGTTGTTGTTGCACTGTCCTACAAACCTTTAAAGAAACGAATGGTCAGGTGTAAAAACCTAACCATCAACAGCAATACAAGAAAAGTCAAAAGTACATCAATATACATCTAATGCTTTGTACAAGCACCGTGAGAAGGTCCGGTTTATAGAATGAACTAAGGATCAAAAATAAGTATTAAAACTAAAAAAAGAATTATGTTACATGATTATTGTTGATATTGACTGAAATCAGTCATTAAATCAAATTGTGTTTGCATAGCCCACATTCGCATATCTGAATTTGTCTTATAGGGCTTAACAAGGTGCGACATCCTCTGTCCTTAACCCTCATCAAGAGTTAGGAAAATCTATTTATCAAAAAATAAACCTCATGGAATAAAACAGAAACCTCAGAGAAAATCCTTACACTAGTATTTGCTGAAAAAAAGCCAGCATTACAAAGTAATGCAGAAGTGTGAAGTTGGACACTTCATCCAACTTGACATTTTATACCTGCTATACAGAACTTTAGAAATAGATTAACACTCGTGATAACTTAGTAGGCTATTTGTCATTAATACGGACAAAGCTGATTCAAAGGTTGCCGTATTAAATGGAAAAATACAGATCAGTAGAGCTGTTTCCCTTTTCCTTTGTTTTCCTCCTTTCCTCATTTCCACTTCCTTGTTTGACACCTACTCCTTTTAGACAAAGAGAACATGGAAGTTTTCTTTTAAAAAACCCTCCCACAGCAGCTCTTCTAAAGAGAAGCGGCGACTCTGTGAGCATTGTGTTGGAAAGAAACGCTGTCAACTGGCATTCCCGGCCAGACAACAAAAGAACTTGCGTCATTCAGCACTGTGATGGAATGAGTAAGGATTTTCAGGCTGTCTGCCCGTGAACAAGCTTTCTATCCATCAGTCTCATGAGCGTGTGTCGACTGAGCCTCATTAATGTGGAGAGTGACCCACTCAGATGTGTGGTGAATAAAAGCTAAAGGTCCTGCTCAACCTGAGTAACAGACAGAGTGTGAGGTCAGCTGGGTTTCTCCTGCCATATGAAAGAGGTCAGTGGCTCTTGTTGGGGAAATACCTGAACATGGCACCCGCTCGTAGTTAAAGTCCCAAACTTCCATTGACACCAGTATGACACGGCAGAGGATAAGGTTCAATTCTGAATGTTCAAGGTGTGTTTGCACATACAGGAAATTGCCCTGGTGTGGTTGGTGCACTTTACAAACAACAATAAAAAAAAACAATATCAAACAACATAAACAACAATATAAAAAACAACAATATAGTTCATCTAAATTCAAGATGCAATGTAATAATAATGTAATAATATTATAATAACATGCCGCAGAAAGTGATGGTTGAGTTCTACACAGCCATCATTGAATCCCTCATCATTACCGTGTGTTTCGCTGCCTCCACTGCCAAGACCAAAGGCAGACTGCAGCGGTTCATCCAGGACAAGTAAGAGAGCAGGCAAGATCATTGCTGTACCTTCCTATCCAGGTCAACACCTATTTGAGAGGATCCCAGCCGGCAAAAGGTTTCCGAGCAATCAAGACCAAAACCTCGAGCCACCTGAATAGTTTTTTCCCCATGGCAGTGGGGCTCACAAACTAGCCCCCACACTGACTCAGGTCAACGCCCGCACAATATATATATATTATTCGCACTATCCCGAAACCAAATCACTGCACGTGCCCATGACTTATTGTTCGTACTGTATATATTGTTGTTTTATGTCCGATTGTTGTTTTATGTCCAACGCACCAAACACACCAAGTCAATTTCCCGAATGTGTAAATAATTCCGATTCTGATTCTGGTTCCAAACGAAGCAATGCAACTTCTGTTTTTGGAGCAACGTAATATGATTCACTTAAAAGGTCAGTGTGTTAGAAACCATAAAGTCATCTATTACCTTTCCCCCCAAATCAGAATCAACGCAAGTTTTATCACCATTGTAAAGTTTGAGGTTTGTTCTTGGTGGAAATGGCCCACGACAGACTTACACAGGTTAAATGTTGGTGTTTGTGTGAGATCAGAATAATGGAAACTCCTCAATGAATCATATAACTCTACAGGTATCTTCCCAAATGTGCTATTTACCCATGATAGTCTACACACTAAAAGAACAGTGTGCAGCAGCCTCTCATTAATAATTTCTTCCCATTCACAAATTGTTGTTTGTTAACTCTTTGACTTCTTTTCCCCCCAGTTGAATATGAGTCGTCATCGTGGACACTTTTGCTTTCTTGTTTTTCTTCCTGAGAACTTTCAGAACCAAGTCCCGGGGTTTCCTCTGATGCACAGCCTCAGTCCCTTTTCTATTTCCCTTTTTCCTGAGGTTTTGTCCTGACACACTACAGGCGCACAATCACGCACAATCACTCACACTATATCAAAGTTGAATAAAGTGTGAAGTGTACTTTTGTCATCGTCACTCATGATGACCCGGTGAATCAAGTTGAACAAAAGATCGAGTCAGATAGAAAATGTTCCTCTTCCTCAGCTTTTGGTTTGACTCAAATAGTTTTTTCGTGGCTTTTCCACCTGATGAACTAGATCCTGTGGTTATGTCACCAGACCTTGTGCACTCAGGTAGCATTTGACACACACACAAACACACGCACACAATCACACGCCAGTTCCTCTTTGTGTAGGACATAAATAAAGCCACAGCATGCAGAGTTGGAGCAGACAAACTGAACAGACAGTCACAGCCCTCTCACTTCTCAGAACAGCTTTCATCACCAGCGTAACAAAGTTGGAACAGGTCCAGCTGTCAAGGTAAGATCTAATATGCTCACACTCCTTTTTCTTCTGCCTGTTGTTTGTTTATTTCGTCGAATTCCTTTGGTGTAGATTTATTCTAAGATCTTATCTTAAAGCTAACACCTTCTTCTGGCATCATACTCATTACTTTTTACTGAGAGGTAATCACACATGGTTGGTGTAAAACAAAAGGGTTTCCATAGCTCTGTGATAATTATGGAGAAAGGGCATAATCATAAAACAGAATTAGGAAAATAAATATCTTATTGAAACCATTTCTATAACGTATCATAAGAGACTTCTACTCAAGGACTGAAATCATACACTTAAGTTGTACTGGTAGTGCTACTGTATTGTCTCTGGGAATATGAGACCCTCAGCAGAGACACAAGATGCTTTGTATGACATATTTTTTATCTAATTACAAGTTGTGTTATTATTTTAAATAGATGGTTTTGAGTTCAAACATAAACGTCCCCATTAGAAGCAAAGTCCTGATTTGCTTCTGCGGTCCCTTGGCAGGTCAGGTCAGGACGATGATAGCACACAAGCGCAAACTACACACGACACAGGCCCAATACGCACAAAACCACATCCCATATGCGTGTTAAATGAAATAAAAGAAAGTCATGAGGACTCATCAGGTAGAACCGAAACCAGTGAGCGCAGAGCTGAGCAGCTTCAAAAGTAATTTTTGATCGGCATCTTTACATTTTTAAACAGAAGATAGAAAATCAATCTTTAAAATGATTCGTCTGAAGTGATTTACATTGTTGAGATGCTTTATACTTTCACTCATCTAGAAATTTTGGTATTTTTTTTAGAGCTGTGAAAAATAACGCGTTAACGCGTTATGATTAAATTACAGGATTAATTCGTTAATTTTTTTAACGTATTTAACGCATGCGCAGAAGGATCTTCCAATTTACCCACATTTCCGCCCACTCTGCACTAGTCACCGCTCTAATGCAGTCAGACGGCAGCTGCTATTCAAACAAACACACATCACCTTCTGGATGAGGAGATCGTGCTCCAAAAAAACAAAGATGGAACATTCAATAAAACCAAGGTGATATGCACACTCTGCGGGAAGACGTTATTGTTTCACCGGAGCAAAGCCGCTTAAACACGGAGCATGAGTTGGTTGGCGAGGGGCGTTCAAGTGGAATCCGCCAAACCAGCTTCACTCACAGGACACATTGTGCAAAAGAAGCGGTCAGCTTTACTGTCAGAGAATGTGAAGAAGTTAGTTTGCCTCACCAAGTGGCTGAAGGAAGACTAGCTAAGAGGGCCTGTAGAGGTATTACATTGTACCATGGTGTGGTGATTGGTTGTTTGACAAAAAATAGAAAAATGTTCAACCATACTATAAAAACAATGGCTAAGAGGCCTAAATAATTTCTGTTTGATTTAAAAAGAAAAGAAAAAAGTTGTATTAACCCATACAATGGCTAAGAAGCCCAAATTCTGTTTAGGATGAATGTTCCATATGGAATAGCAAAGAGAACTGCAAAATAACTGCTGAGTTGCAGCACCATTGTTTTGTTTATTTATGAATAAATATTTTTTGTTCTCACAAAATATACCGAGAAAATTGGTAATGTGATTAATCCTGATTAATCCATAGAAACCTGTAATTAATTTGATTAAAATGTTTAATCATTTCACAGCCCTAATTTTTTTACATTCCACATATGAATGAATTTTGTGAAGATTTTGACTTGTATTTTGTGATCGAAGAATCAAATGTATCCATATTGAAGATTCTTATCTTTTTGGGGCATTGAGCAGCAGTAGAGCAGGTTAATCAGTTGGACTATCTCCCTCATTTTATGGATGAAACACAGATTAAACCTTTGTATACCTTTGCTGTACTGACTTGTAGTAATCTCCTCCAGATGATCTCACTCCTCCTCGTGCTCCTGTCTCCTGCGTTGTGCTGGGCCTCCTCTCATAAACCCGATGAAAACATAGAGACTCTCATGGATAACGGTTGGTTGCCATCTCCTTTCTCTCGCCAAACATATTTTGACTTTCTTGCAATTTCTGGACTCACCTCATAGGTGGCAAGCTCAACCGTGTGTGTGTGTGTGTGTGTGTGTGTGTGTGTTTCATCTGTTTGTGTATGATTTCACCAGTTCTGGTGCTGAGGGTTCCCTATGACCAGAACAGCATGAAGTACGTCCCTCTGACATGTGGAGAAACTCTTCAAAATAAGACTGTGTTCTGGAAGAAAAATGGTAATACAGCAGTTGATACAACTACAGATAATACTTCCACCAATCTAGCATTTTCATCAGTATCTGTGTAAGCATGCTATGTAGGATATAATACCTACAATACGATATGATACAAATCTAATGAATCTAAAAAACAAAAAACATTTAATTTTATTAAACATATGAACTGATATTCTGTCAGATCAGAAATGTTCTCTGTGTTGTTTTAACATTTTGAGTCTTACTACAGAAACTACTATAGACTATAGACTACCTCTAGAGCTACTTCTATTAGTCCCTGTAGTAGATATATAAGACATAATAAAGTTTTTGTTCAAAAATATCCACTTTATTCAGCCAGAGGAGAGAATGACTCTGACGTTTTAAATACAGATTCTACTTGTATTACTACAAATTCTCACCTATACCATTATTCTAGGGATGTTACAAAACCATATGATAAGATATGATACGATTAAATAAAATAAAAAAATTCTAAAAAATAAACTTTATTCAATCAATTGAGAAATCTTCTCTTCTTGCTTTTTATTATCATTTTGAATCATACCACAGACACTACTTTTTTTTACTTTGCATTTCGAAAATATGAGCTTTGATTGTGTTAAATTATACATTTTATTTCATTTCATGACATTTTGAATCACTGCCATGATTCCGTTACTGATCCACGTGCTTGTCTCAGGCCAGGAGCTTGACCCACCTCTTAAGGGAAATCAGGTCAAAGTCCTGGTGGAGGAGATGAACGGAGGAAATTACACTTGTCACCTCGGCCCTGATGGAAAATACCTCAACCACACCACGATCATGATCCAGCTATACCCAGACAACCGCACTGTCATACTGGAGGAAAGATCCGGCGAAGGTAAGATAAGACCGATGGAGAGAGTGAGACAGGAGGGGAAACACAAACACTGAGAAAAGACAAACGGACACAGATAACGATTTGTTGTGTTACTGGACCCAGACAGAGGTATTTCACTGGAAGAGACATAGGGTGGATGTCACTGAAGGGCTGAGATAAAGAAAGGTGTCACAGGGAGATAAGATGGGGAGAAATAGACGGAGGTATAGAGGGCTGTGACCCCAAGCAGTCAACACTCAACAGAGATAAGATGAACAGCGGCGCACATGTAAAGTGAAGCCGGATAAGAGGAGGACGAGGAGTGATGGAGGGAGGAGAATTGAATAGAAAGAAGGAAAAAGATGAAACAACGCCAAGACTGCAAGAAAAGCTCTAAAGGAAAAACAGAACATGAGTACTGGAGAGAAATCAAGTGTTTTCTTTAGATTTATGTTTTGATATAATAAATATAAAACACTGGGTACACTTTATACAGCTATCCTTATATCCTTAATCTTGCAAATCGTTTTACTGATGTTGAAATTATGAGGCCTTCAAGATAAAGTGCTCCGAAAGACAAAAAGAGAGACATTAATCGTTTACGAGAACATTAAACAGGAAGTCAGTGGGGGACTCATAGTTCTAACAGTGTTTCTGTTCCTCCAGGTCACATCCACTGTTCAGCACCCAACTATAAAGGTGTATTCCACTGCACCTGGAAAAGAACCGAATCCAGACCCAACGCTGCCGTGCTCCTGGTGAAGGCAGAACGGTGAGGACGCAAACAACTACTGGTCACTTTAATCTGGAGCACATCAGCAATTCAGTGTTAGGTCAAAGGGTTGTGCCGTGTTTCATAAATAACCAAGTTGTCTTTTTACGCAGCAACTTGGAGACGTTGTCGTGTAAGGTAGACGCTGACGGATCAGGGGTTCACTGTCACAATGCCACCTGCCCGTACGAAGAAGAGCAGCACCGCATCTCCCTCACCGTCTACATCCACAGCCACTCTCGCCTAGAGGCCTACGAGAAGGTTTTCTTCATGAGAGACATCGGTAAGTCGGCTGTCTGAAAAAAAGAGTTTGGCGATGAGTGTCTTGGTTAGCTTCATTTTTTGTGATGGAAATACTAGAGTACGCAAAAACAACTCATCCCCCAGTTGTGTTCCATGACCCAAGGACGAACCCATTAAATGTGCTAAACCCACTTTTTATACCATCGCAAGATTAAAATAACCCATTGATCTCTATGGGAATTGGGTACATTAAGGCCAATAATATTGACGTGCTGTTATACATTCAATTTTGGATTGGATTTTTGATTTTTCACTTACTTTAACATGGAGAGATATGCTAGCCTTGGTAGAGGTATGTTCTCTGTGAGTGCCCTTCTAGTGCCCTGCTCATTGTTCCGTTTCCCTCCATTTTCTACCTTCCCTCCTCACCCCATTCAGTGAGACCAGCCCAACTCTCTGACCTGCGCATCAGTGAAGGGAAGGTGTTCAGCTGGAACTACCCTGACACTTGGGAGACCCCATGCACCTTCTTTGGCCTGCAGTTCCAGGTCAAGGTGGTCAATAACCACTATTCCTGTAACTCTAAAGAGTCCCTAATGGTAATCAATACATGCATAATGCGGAACAGATTCCATTTACCCTCAGCTATTGTAATAAAGGATTTGCTGACCTCCAGTTTAACCACATTTCTTTGCTCTCTCCTGCAGGAGAGCATCACTGAGAACAGTACATATGAAGTCAATGTCAAAACCAAGAGATACATTTTCTGTGTGCGAGCTCAGGACAAGTACACCAACGGGCCATGGAGCCCCTGGAGTGAATGCAAGTGAGTATTTGACTTGGGTCAAGAAATTATTTTGTTACCAAAGGAGACGTCATTTGATTGATACTTTAATATGTATCCAAATATTCATCTGATTAATTCCTGTCCTGTCCCCAGAGTGAACAAACACCATGTGACCTGCTAGTTTCTTCACTGGACTGATGACACAACAAAGGAAGATAATGAGGATAGAAGAAACTTTTTCCATTTTTTGAGCAAACAACAGAAACAGGATTTCTGCTTTGGGAGTGAATGTATACCTATGTAGTATTTATTTTTGATGTCTGTATGGAAATATACAGTATATTGTCAAAACAATTATTTGTACTATACCCTCTCTAACTTCTATTTTTTCTACATTTCCTAATAAATTAATGAACAAATAATTTACTGCACCTTTTGACTTTTTATGTGTAACATTTCAAACGTATTTCAGTGGGGATTTATTGTATTAAAATGTTTTGCAATATTCTCTGATTAATTATTGTCAATGAACAGTTCGGGCAACTTAGGTACAAAAAAAGGTTTATTGGTATATTTACAGTAAGGGTGTCAGTGATGTGATGGATGTGATGAGGAAAACACCAAAAGGCAGATCTCAACAAATAAAAGGGAACTTGTTTTGTTCCTCTTCCCTCTGTGTGCAGACACAATCATTTCAGAAGCAAAAATAACAAAAACTCAATGCACGTTTTGTGCTGTCCATTTCTTTTTCATCATAAATCCTCATCCTCTCATCATTCATTACTTGTACCTCCCAAAACAGCTTATTAATAAAAGCTCTAAACAAGATCATCTAGTGCATTTTGCATAAAACGCAACAGACAAAATGAACAGAAACCAAACTGGATTCATCCTCTACACGTCTTCAAGTTTGTGCGTCCAGCAATGCAGCAGAGCCAGGACAAAACAATTACATGTGCAGAAAAACACTAAACAAATTCTGGGCAAATCTGCAAACTAACCCTTACGTGGAAACTCCCGTGTGTGCATTATGTACATGTATGAAATCCAAACCACAGGCCTGTGTCCAGCGACCCCTGCACACTTAAAAACAAACAGAGGTTTTCCCTCAAAACTTGCATCACTGTCGATTGTTTTGATGAATTGTTAGCTACGACCACCAGTTCAAGCTCATATTTTTAATCCAGCGGTAGCTTTGAGGATGTGTATTATAACATGTCAAATTGGTTACAGTGGTTGATAGATTGCAACACAATCTGCCATTCCATTTTTTTACTTTAGCTCTTCACAACAACTTTCACAACATGGACATACCAGGCTTGTTGCAATGAAAGTCTTACTTGATATTGACTATATTATGGGCATATGTATTTCTTGGCGTTGAATTTCTCATCCAATTCTAATGACTTATTAGCTTCTGAATGTAGCGTCTCAGTCACTTCAGGATATTCGATGGGTAAGTTCTTGGCTTCTTTGACAGCAAGGTACGCCTATCTTTTAAGGAAACATATTATGCATTTTCAGATTTTCCCTTTAATCAACGTATTTTTGTGTGCATGTAAACAATGTGCAAAGCGAAATTTACTTTATTCAAACCCATGCCATGTACCTCTGTGTTATCTTCCACAAGAATGGGCTTTGCAGCTACCCTAGATGTATCGCTTGTTGGTGGCAACGCACCACTGTATCAGTTTAATAAAGGTTTTGCTACAGTTTGCTCAGGCTGAATGCCGCCCTGGTAAAGTAAGAGTGTAGGCTTTATCAGGAGGGGGGGGCCTTATAGAGAAAGGAGCTAAAACCAAGTGTTTCAGACAGAGGCTGAAAGAAGAGCTGCAGCAGTGGACAGTTTGAGGAAAGTGGTGTTTCTGAATAGAGGATGTAAACCTTTGTAAAATAACAAACCTGAACATGGGCATAATATCTCACCTTCAAAAAAGATCTGAAATACTTCCAGGTATCATTTAAGATACATTTACTTATCAAAGTAGGAGTTAATGAGGGCTAATGGTAATTGTTGTTACCATGCAGTTATTGCAGTTAACGCAAACAATATTTGTAAAAAAAAAGAGATCAAGACCTGGGAGAAATGGTTAACATGCAAATATATAAATTAGGAAGGTTATCTCAGTCCTGAGCATCGAGTGTTGGTTGCCGCAGGATTAGCGTAGGATATGTTTTCAGGTTTGAAATGAAGGACTTAGGTCGTAGCCAAGTCGGTGTGTATGTGCCTGAGAACTGGATGAAGGGCGGCGGCATCCAGCCTTGGTCGAGGATGTGGTCCCTCCTCATTGATGCTGCTGCCTCTTGGATAGGAACCTACACACACACACAGAAACAAACACAAAAAGGTTACTGTATGTTGGCACGTGTTCTTTAATTAGAATTTGATGTTTTTACTATTATTATATGGCAATTCTGCTAGAAAAATGTGTTATGTCACTACTACTATACAAGAGCCCTTATCACTGTTTAGCCAGTATTCCCACCTCTCCCAGTGTTTGTGGTTGAGTCCAGCGAAGTCGTCAAGCTTGGCAATTTCTTTGAGGTATTGAGCGAGTTTATATAGCTCCTTGTCTTTCTCCCTGTTGAGGTGAGCCTTCATGAAGGGTCGAATCTAATAAACAAACACACAAAAGATATTTCAGAATGACATGCATATAAACACTGGCAAGGATGAAGAGGAAGAGGAAGAGGAGAGGGTCAAACTGGTAATGATGATGTCCGCCACCCACCTTCAGTCCGTTCTGTGGGTTCATGAGGAAGTTTCGTCCGATGTCGTCAAACATTATAGTGTTCTTCCTGTTGTAAATGTCTCCATACTTCCCCCATACCACTCCCAAGGGCTTCACCTATAGACACGCAGGGCATCAAACACACTAAATAAGTACAAACCGTCTCAAAAAGTGTACCTGTCTTTCTCACACTGTTGTGTCACCACTTGCACTTTAATCCAGAGATAAACAAAATACCACAAGGGTGTGTGATGGGATGTAGTGCTGTACAAATACAATTTTAACATTAATGTGTGAAACGGGCCAATGTTTTAATTTGTGGTTAGCAGTGTGTACCTACCTCTACAAGCCCTCTCTTAGGGGTGTGTACTGTGATCATGGCAGCACTGTCCAACATGAACGTAATCTTGTAGTTGGGGTTGTCTGTCACTCCCAGTTCCTACAAACACAAACACACACACTTATCTTTGGTTCCCCTATAAATCCAAATACTACAGGTTACATGGATTAACACTGCCACCTTTTGACGAAAAAATGGTACGAGTACCTTTTTGAGAACAAGCAAACAAAGAACAAAAAGTGGAATACTTACTTTCATTTTGGCATCAATCCACTTCATACTTGTTGCGGCTGAAGAGAGAAAACACAAGATGTTCATTGCAAAAGCAGAAACTGTGAGGTGTCAGGGCAAGAACAACGGATACCCAGTGATACAATGTCTACTCAGCAGTTAGTTCTGACACAGTACATGGTTCCTAAGAAAGATATTAGAAGTTAGAAGAGAAGAGCAGAGACATACACCAAATGACAATATCATAGTCCTCGTAGGCTGACGTCAGGAACTCGTGAAGGTATGGCCTCATCAGCTCATGGCCCGTCTCTGCACATGACTTGTGATCTAAAACCCACATAGAACACAGACATAAATGCACAGAGTTCAAGTTTAAAGTAGCAAATCAATGAAATGAAGAGAGAAAGCACTGGAGACACAGTATTAAAGTAAAATGAAATACTGTTTACTCTTTAAGTAAAACTATAGTGCTGCTTAGTATTTGATTTCACTTCTATAGTGAGCCATACAGTCAGTGATCCCAGTCAGATTCTTGAAGAGACAAATGTTAGTTACTCACCAAACAGCGTGTAATCCACATCCAGTACCAGAAGCCTCTTCCCTTCTCTGGGAGGGTTCATCTCCTCCACCTTGTAGTCTTTCACTCTGCGGGCAATCTTAGCCAAGTTCTCCTCTCTAAAGACAAAGATCGACATTTTCTCTAATGGGCACACAGATGTATTACTAGACAAACCCTCTTTATCTAGCCTCTATATAGCCACACACATACAAAAAAAACATCAAACCTGTTCTCCACTTCAATGACCTCCTCCTCGATGTCAAAATCATTGACCACATCATCGTTCTCTGGGGGAGGGGCTAAAACGTCTTCCTTAACAAAAGAAAACACATACACGTAGAAGGGTTAGCGTTTAGCTAAGAATCCCATTAGGCTAACGTGGGCATTGTAATCAACAGCTAGCAGGATCGACAATACAACTACTTGAAAATGCATCTAATAATTCAACAAAACTCTGTCTGTCTGTCTGTCTGTGTGTGTCTGTGTGTGCATGTGGCTTGCATGTCAAAAATCACTAATCTTATCAGCTTCACACTTGGCATGTGTCTTTTCAAGAGCTGAATGAAGATGTACGTTAAATTTGGTACGTTTTTTCCACTGACCCACACCTTTAAATACTCATGTGTCTTTGCTCACTATAACCATCATTGGTAAAACTACAAATAAGTCAGTGACACAGGTATATGACCAGTCAATAGAACACCTAGTTCATCAGTCCCAACCAGGAGACTTTGGAGTCGGTTAATTTCTCTGTCAACCTTCCACCTACCAGACTCTCCTCTCTGGTACCCATCATCATGATCTTGGTGTTGGGCTTCAACTTCAGAGTGCCAAGCTTCATCTCATCCTCTGCAGGTTTACCTACGAGCAAAAAAGAGAGAGAAACAGTTGAAGGAGAAGACCGAGATTCAGAATGTGTATTCTTACATAGGGAAATATTGTTCACATTTAATAAATATAGTATAATGCAATGTAACAAAGGGAATCAGAGTTTTTGTCCATGTGGTTTGAATACTATCGGGCATTTACACTGGCTCCCCCACATGTTCAGGTCTTGGGACCGTCTCACCTTTGACCTTGAGTCCCAGTAGTTTCTGTCTCTCAGGCAGCACCCCCGTCAGGCTCTTGATGGACTGTTTCAGATCCATCACCGTGTCCTCCTCAGACAGAGAGCTGATGGAGTACTCCTGACCTCCCCACTTTATGATCACTGACACTGACATGGCTCGCACGTGCTCTTCACACACATAAACACACGCCCTCGCACACACACACAGCTGGAGTTGGTTATGCACACGCAGTTGTTCCAGCTACTGTGACAGACCCGCACACATACACCTGGCACAGAGAGGGGAACAGGCAGAGGAACACAGGGGCTGTCAGGGAAACACGCAAAAAGGAGCTGATAGTGAAACACAGAGAACAAACGGTGACATCTGCGTGGTCACACGTGTGTGGTTCTTACTGCGTGTTTCCACACACAGCGGCTAAATGTCACGGAATCAGTGCACACACTCAGTCCCTGGTGTTGATATTTTTAGCACGGGATGGCTAACTATGACTAGCAACAATGCACGAGAGGCAACCGTTCCAGCCGGCTAGCATTAGCTCACTTAGCTAAATGGCTCGGGTTAGCTTACCTGTGTGAGCGTTCTAACATGTAGCGGTGGGTAAACGCTGTAGTTTCGTCCGACAGTTGAATGAATGAATGAAGTTGGTCGTTTCCTTTATCGCGAGGCGCACACTCTGTTTCTTCTTCCTGGCGTCCCGAATCCTACCGGTAGTGACGTAGAACAAAAGCGTTGTTACCATAGCAACACGACCCCATTTTTAAAGTTTAAAATAATATCGGTCAGCGAAAACTTTACAAAGTAATGTAATTTAGAAAATTAACAGGGAGAAAAAAAGAAAAACAAAACGGAAGCTTTTACAACACTTAACTAAATAACTGATAGTGCGACCCTAGTGACAAAGTTTATGGGTTTCCACTTTCCAACTTATTTATCCTGCAGCATCCTACGTTTCAAACACTTAATAGGATAGTTCACCCAAAAATGTATATGCATAATCTACTCAGCACTATGCCGGTGGAGGGGTGGGTGAAGTGTTTGAGTCGACAGAATACATTTGGAGTTTCAGGGGTAGACAGTGTTGCAGCCAAATCCAAGACAATTGAAGTAAATGGCGATCACCTCTTCAAACGTAAAAAGAACGACATTCAAACTCGACTGGAAACAGCTTCATTTACACCGTGTTTTATCCTAAATGTCCTCTGTGATCCACCCATGAATGCGGCTCCGGGCAGCAGGATATCAGAGGACATCGAGACTGAACACATGGTGTAAATGACTCCATTTCGATTCTAGTTTGAAAGTCGGCACTTGGATGACACCACAGAAGCAGAAGGGAGTCAAGTAGTTTTTTTACATCTGAATAAGTGGTCATCAGTTACTGATAAGTTATCGGCATAGTAATAATAATGATAATGAGAGAATTTAAATTTTGGGGTGAACTTTCCCTTTAAAGGAGGACATTAACAAGAAATGCATGTTTATAACCAAAACAACTTTCATTAGGACAAATGAAAAGGCGATTGAATTACGAATGAAAAGTCTTGTACACCTCACTAACTGTGTAGAGGGTTGCAAACATCTAGTGCATGTTTAAGGGCTTCAACAAACAACTGTTTTCATTATTATTTGATGTACTAAATATATGTTATTTTGTAGTATAGTTTATAAATCATAATCTAAATTGTGGAACTTTTCCCACAGTCCAAACTGGCGTTTGGACGGTCAACTAAAAAAAAACTGATATATATATATATATATATATATATATATATAAGGTTTACGTTCATTTACAAAACAGCATCAAACACTCATATTTGAGGAGTTGAACTGGCAAGTGTAAAAAATTACTTATACAGATAAATTATATTATCTTATATGTTGGTGATAATTGTATTAGCATAGCTACTGATTAATTTCGAATAATCGATGAGTGGGGTGATCGTCGGAGCTTTAGTATGTTGTAATTGCTTGGTTATATATGTATTATCCCATTGAAACAAAAACTGTGCGTTGGTTAACATAAAATAGATAAAGTGTATGATACAGCTCAACATAAACTATGGTGCACCTACTGTCTAGCATGTGAGCCATTGTCTATTCATGTGTTGCGGAAGTTAATCCTGAGGTCACTTGGATTCTATAGTGACCTTTGCTGTACTCTGTGGTTGGACTGTGTTTGTCCTTTGTTCGAAGAACTCAGCTGACTGAGACTCCGCCCTGACCACACACGAAAAAGTGCATGGCCGATGGATAACAAAATAAATAGATAAATAGAAAAATAGATAAAAAGACAAATAGAAAAATAGATGAATAGATGAATAGATGAATAGATGAATAGATAAAAAGATAAATAGAAAAATGAATAAATAGGTAAATAGGTAAATAGATGAATTAAAAAATGAATAAATAGATAAATACTTAAATAGACAAAGAGACAAATAGACAAATAGACAATTAGATGATTAGATGAATAGTGGGCCGTCTGTAGTGCGCATGCTCAGTCCATCCTTCTTGGTACTCTGGATAATGGCTGCTAGGTGAGAGGAGCGGATGGGCCGCATCCTTCGAGTGTGAGACGCTTCCACCGGCAGGACCGTTAACTCGGGCGGTGCCGAGTTAAAATGGTCGATATCCGACCCGAAAAGCATCCCGAGACATACGCGAACTCACCGAACATCGTCCCGCCGATGTAAGTTCCCCTGTCTTTCACTTGTTGGCCTTGGCCGGCCGCTTGTTAGCCCGGCTACAGTTGGACTTAGTGGCTGGGATAGGAGGGGGGGGTTGTGTTAATCTTCCCTAGCTGTTTAGACACTAGCTGCTTTTAGCCTCATGCTAGTGTCATGTGCGTGGAACCGGAGAGTCACGGCCTCATAATAACCCGAGCGCACACCCCAGGTACGTGCATGTTTCCCGGTGTGTTGAAGTGTTGCTCGGTTGTTGACAACAGCTAACTAATGCTAGCTACGTTAGCTTTGAGATTGACGGCTGCTGTCCGCTAGCTCGCCATCTCTACACCACAGGTTTGCCTTTACAGCTGCATCCCATTCTCAAGACAGGTATTTATATTAGCGGTATTATTATTATTATTATTATACTGCTGCGTTCACACCAGCCCGGTTAGCTAAGTGCTGCGGTGTTTATGCGACGAAGCTAAGCTAGCGTCGAGACGAAGGGGTTACTAGAGTTCATGGCGAACCACGATCGATGCCGCACTCGCTCATCCGCGGTCGCTGGTGGTGCCCGTGTCTCAGTGGAGCGAGTCATGGTATAAATAAACCCATTCAGACTTAGTGCTACTACACAGCACCCGGTAGCCGGTAACGGATTAAGATACTTAGACAACACTGTGGGAGACTGCTGCGTTATATAAGGTCGGGATTCTGCGAGGAGATCGCACTGTGATGGTCGTGGTGAGTTCAGTTATGTAAGTTGTCAGGATCCTGTCCCAGGCCGCAGGTAAATAACATTCATATTCATAATACTGCATGTACAGTACCTTTCATAAACAGTCGTTGCAAAGAGGATAATTTAAAAACAAAAATATGACATGTCAAAGGCAAAAAGCAAAATACTACAATAGCATTTAAAGAAAGCAAATTGTGTTCTACCAAATCTAAAATCAGGGACAACAAATGAAATGATGCAACTTCATTTTAACTCAACGACAAAGGACATGGAAACCCAAGGTATTGCTTATAACAATAATCAAGTATAAGTACGATTTGACAGATGATTTGTAAACAGACAGTGAAGTTTCTGGTTGGAGTTCCTCAGGTAAACTCTTCCAGGTTGTTGTGGTGACGACAAAGGCCCGGTCATCTTTGGTTTTTCAGTCTTGAACGAGGAATATCTAACGGGTTCTTATCAGGAGATCTGAGTAGTTTGTCAGTGTCATCACCGTTTGCCTTGAGGGGAAAAAGGCAGCATGTTGCTTCCTGCAATTTCAGTTTGTGCTACTGTGAATTTACTCAAGCTCCAATACCGCTGCAGGACAGTGATTATTAGTAATTGGTTTGTTTGAGGTCCTTCAGTCTTAAAACAAGAAGAGCGGGTTTAATATCTAGATTTTTTGCATCAATTTGGTGAAATGCCTCGGTAAAGACTGAACGATATTTGATTAATGGATATTCTCATCTGGTTGCTTTCATAAATACAGGGTTTCTCAATTTAAGTACATTGAGTTGTATCATGATACTGTGATATTCAATTTCCAATATTGTGATTCTGTTATGCTCCTACTAATAGAAAGTTTTGTTAAATTTCGAACTGCATTTGCAACGAAGAAGTATAATTTACATGTTTATAGAACA
Source organism: Pseudopleuronectes americanus (assembly GCA_038501795.1). NCBI lineage: Eukaryota > Metazoa > Chordata > Actinopteri > Pleuronectiformes > Pleuronectidae > Pseudopleuronectes > Pseudopleuronectes americanus. Next base: position 14,214,191 of record CM076728.1, on the reverse strand, counting down.
GTCTGTTAGAAAACTGATGAGGTGTGTAGGTGAATAAGCAGATTTGGCCGGTATGCCTCATTCATCAAGCCTGGTGTTGAGTCACACCTGCATGAAAACATCTGAGAGTGTTGCACAGTTTCCTTGTTATCATTTTGTTCTGTGCAGCTGATAGGCAAACAAACTCGCCCAGAGTCCCCTGTAAATCTAAATTGATTATTGACTGATGGATTTGACTATGCAAATTCTACTGAGGTGAAGCAGTTCATCATGAAGCCAATCCTCATCCAAACTAGCTAATGTATAAGGAACTATATACCATGTAATAACACTTTGGGAAGTGGAAAAACCTGGCGGTATCCCTGTGGAGTTATATCCTTTTGCAGACTAGCTGGTTTCCCTCAGGATCCTGTTTCCTGCATTCCTGTCTAAGCAGCAGAGACATACGTTAACACACACGTGAGGGAGGACAGCAAACAACAACAGTTGTATCTGACAGTAGTTTTTAGTTCTGTCAACTCAACCACCTGACTGCTCCTCCTTGCACAAACACATAAAACCACTGGGGAAGCAGCTTTGAAGCGACACTGTAGGAATTTGTTTTGCAGGTAGTCATTTCAGCAACATGCTCTAAACAAGGCAAGAAAAACACCCACGTTTTCCCCAGTAGTGTGTAGCTTAGTACAAGTGTCCCCTCAGGTCCTAACTGACACCACTCAAATCTAGTACTTTTCACTGCACGTAAAAGCACATTTTGATTGTAATCTTGCAGCATTATCTCGCCTGCTTCTTTCTACACTTCCTCTTTGCGAGTCTATATCCTCTTTGCATCATGTTCAATCTAGTTTTCTGTGTGTATCTCTACAGTGCACGGCGCATCCACCCTTAACATCCTGTCTTCGTGGCCACTTCTGCCTGCCGATCAGAGGGTAAACTGAGGTCATGGCAGTCAAGGACCGCGTCGAGGCGGTGCTCAATGTGGGCCTGCGTGTTCCCAGCATCATGCTGCTGGACGTCCTCTACCGCTGGGATGTCAGCTCCTTTTTCCAGAAGATCCAGCGATCCAGCCTCTCCAACAACCCCCTGTTCCAGTACAAATACCTAGCACTCTACCTGCACTACTTAGGTCAGTGGTACTGTCACACACACGCATACACAAGCACACACACACACACACACACACACACACACACACACACACACACACACACACACACACACACACACACACACACACACACACACACACACACACACACACACACACACACACACTATACAAATGCTCGCCACAGTCTGCAGCTCATTGCATTTTAGACATTGTATAACAAAGCACGTGCTGAAAGAGCTGTGGCCAGTATGTCAGAGTTATCGCGACCTGCTGTAGGTGTTTGGTTTGGCATGGGTTATCAGCTGAAGTGGTTCCTGCTGTGCTGGCTTTATCGGCAGGTCGAGGGCCAACAGAGTCAAAGTTTTTATCCCTCTTGATTAGATTTGCATGATTTCTTTTTTTCCCCCTTTCAGCATCATAAGCCCCTGTGTAGCTGACTGGTTCAGTTTCAAAATGTTCACACATGGTGGTCTGCTGTAAGCCACCAGACTATGCATAGTTGTGAGCGTGGAATGAGAATAGGTGGAGTGTGACAACTGATCTGTTGATTTATCCACTGATAAAATAATATTTAAATAAATGGAGGCAGCATTCTCCTCCAGCTGGGTGGCCCATGCCCCAGCTCCCTAAATAATTCTCAAATTTTGGAGTCGTTCAGTTTCTTTTGCACTTCCGATAATTTTCCTTTGTCTGTTTAATAAAACTTAACAAGGAGAAAACTATGTGAGTGGGTGTTTCATGCTGTTCCCCTGGATACCTAGTAGTGAGAATTGCTAGTGCAGGGACAAGGAATTGATACCTCACTGCCTTCCCACATACTGATATTAGCCAGAGCAATTGTCCGAATCATGGGAACGGCTGTCAAGAACCCACCTCAGTGAACTTTAAGAGTGTCTGTGTTCGTGGAGGATTGTGTACTTGGATTTTAAGTAACATTAATTTAAGTCTAATAGCTACAGTTAGGCTAAATGCTGGAAATCCCATTTTTTGACCGCTGCTATAAGTTTGCCTTTTGCCAAAACTCAAATCATCCACTAACGCTAGAGAAATCCATTGACATATCCAACTGAAAGTTGATGGTGGAGACCTTAGTTTTGAAGGTAGCGACGGTTGAAGTAATGAACTGTACCACATATCCCAAGTATGAGGAAATGTGGATTAAACACTCTTAAATCATTTCCACTTAAATGTTAACATAAAAGGTTTAGAAGTGTATTTGTAGTCTCCCTCAGCTGTTGTAAACCTTGTGATTCAAGGGATGACAAACCATTTTAAGGCTGTTACTCATCAACCAAAAGACAGAACTATCGTTTTAGGACAGACCATCAATCTGATTCCCGTAGCCAATAATGGAAACTTGATGTTTTAAAGTCTGTGCAGCTCAGTGATCCAGTCAGATACATTTCCATTGACACAGAAGCAGTACAAGGCAGAAACAAAAGTCGCATTGAAGTTGAAATGAAGTCTGCTGTTAGGGCTGTGGTTTCGGCTGCAGCTACAAGAAAACCCACAGCATACTGTTGAGTTCAGTGTTTGTTTCTATGCCTTTGTGTTTGTGTCTGTGTGCTGTCAGACTGGGCTGCAGTTGGTTTATGAGCCAATAGGCTTGGTATGTGCTGATCTGTGCTGTGTGTGGACAGAGAGAGAGAAGGGGGAGAGAGGCAGTCAAACCAATGTGACTGTTGCTATGGAAAAATATAAAAAAATTTTTTTGGACATGGTTTTATTTTACTTTTTTACGATAAGCCTTTTGGCAGCTGTGACTTATTGACCGTCAAAAACAGCTCCCTGCACTTACATAAGAAACATATGTCTCACGTACACAAACCGGAACCATTTGAAATGCTTTACTATTTATATATATATATATATATATATATATCTGTTGAATGTGACAATGTGTGCTTGTGTGATGCCTTGCAGGTTACATCCTGAGCTTGGTGCTCCTCACTCTGCCTCGTCAGCACCTGGTGAAACTCTACCTGTACGTCCTTACGGCCATGCTGATGTTTGCCGGTCACCAAGTTTCAAGGTATATACACAAACACTGAGGATGCATGATGGGCCAATATCTTTATTGTAAATATCGATTATTGTATTTCAGATGATAATTGTGTCTGATAATACAGACCAAAATGCATTTATGTATTACTATCAACTATAATGGTTTATCCTACTTTAGATTCGCAGGGGCTCCATAGCCTTGAGTCAGGATTCACTGTAGTATACGAGCTGACCCACAACGTGTACGGTCCCATCCCAAAATGAGACAAACATGCAATATTTGAGCTTTTATTTCGCGGTATTTACAATCTACAACCCTCAGTCATGAACTTACACCTTTTTCATGCAAGCAGATGTGACTGACTGCATTTCTTGTTGCTCAACTGGCCTTTAAGATGGTTTGTTTGGACATTTGATAGCTCTGAATGTATAAGGATAAGTCCTCGCTGTTGGAGTAAAGCAAACCATTTTGAAAAGATAACCTAGCCAGCCCCTGACCCAACCTTAGGGCAGGGGTCGGACGAGGGCATCACAATTCACAGAAGAAGTTTTAAAGAGAAGAAGTAGATAGAGTATAGCACAAGATGCAGAGCCCTCAGCAGCAAGAAACTGAATAACAGAATAGAAAAGCAAAGAAAATGTTTGGAGAAAGAAATGATCCAAAACTAAGAAGCTCATCTGCAACATGGAGAAAGTCGGTGTTGTGCCTGCTTCTTTAATGGGACAACTAAACTTTATTGAATATGTAACGCATGATGATAGCAGCTAAATTCATTCAGAAGTCTACAGAAGAAATTGTCTTTAGTTTAGACAGAAATTATCCAAACTAATCAGGAAGAACTTCATCACGCAGCCACACAATGCCCAAAGTGCACTACCACAACAAAGGATTTCATTATCATGGATGAAGAAATGGAGGGTTTAAGACTGTCCATGACCTTAAACCTAGAAGAGGCTGTGGTAAAATGCTGGAAAGCATCCCAAATGCAGAATGCAACAGTCTGGTGATGTCGGTGGGTTGCGTACTTAAGTAATAGAACTAAATATTTCTTGTCATTTTCCTCTCCAACTTCTGCTCCTAAAAAAAAGGCCTGGTCATTTGTTGTTTTAAACATCTAAATGTAAACACCAGGTATTAAAAGCTGAAACTCTGAACCCTCATCTCATTCGTCTTTATTGCAACAAAAACAAAGGAAATAACTTTGCTATTCCAATGGTTTTGAAGGAGGCTGTAGCTCTTACATGTGTTTTCCTTTTGTAGGTCAGTTTATCACAGTCACTAAAGATCTTTGCTGTTAATTGAACATATTTTGCCTTCTCTGTTTCAGGGATTATGTCCGCAGTGAATTAGAGTCCGGCTTCGAAGGACCGGTCTACCTGGAACCTCTCTCAATGAACAGATTCACCACTGCACTCATAGGTAAATCATTTTGCATGCATGCATGTACACTAAGCACACGTGTGCATTAAAATGTACATGACGAGGAATGAACGCATTGTGCACAAGCCTAGTAAGGAAAATGCACTTCAGTAGTTTCTTCCTAGTTCCTTCCGGGTTACGCTGTAGTCTGTTTAGCACTTCCCCAGATGTTAATACCTGTCTCAGTGACATTCAACAGTTGGAATTTCAGTCGTTGTTGTTTGAAGTACAAACAAACCAACACACAAGGATAAATAGTCACAAAGCCACTTGTGTAGGCTGCGACCTAAGCTCCGCAACGATCAGGCACCAATTTATAAACCAGGCTTTACTCCTCTTCCGTTTCAGTTGCAATTTGATCTTTCTCTATAGTTCATTTTTTCCGCATGCATTTGGAAAATCTAGAAAAGTACGGAAACTTAATTTGATAGATCTTCCTTCCCCTGCAGTACTGTGGGAGGACTAAATGTCAACTCTATTTTCTGTGACAGCGAGAATCCCTAAGGAAATTAATAAACTCTCTTCTTGCAGCTGCAGTGTCTTTCTGGTGACGTGGTTGTGGAAACATTTAAGCTTCCGTAGAGATTCAATCAAGTGTTATTCAAAATGTCTTGGCTTTATCTAAAATGTCCCTAAAAGGTCACATCCCTCGCCACTTTCAGGACTACATTCCCACTACTACAGGACTAGGAGTACGTTGAAAACTGGCTCATTTTAAAATGGAAAATATTTGTATGTGTCTGTAGGACCTGCTTTCATTTTGCTAGGGTGTAGTAGCAGAGTCTCCTGTGCTATATATAGACCGTGCTGAGTGCTGGTTTCACTGCTCGGTGAAAGCCAGAGAAAGTGAGAACATCCAGTGATACAGATATACTGCTGTAGAGAGAGGAGGTAGATTAAATCTGCTAAATACTAAAGTGGCCTCATATTGTCCCCACTCTGGGATCCCTATGAATTTTATAACGCAAAGTAATTTTATGTGGGCTCTTTATTGCACAGGATTTAAAACAATACATCCTCTAAAGCAGCTCCAAAAGCATGTCTCTAAATTAGTTTTTGTCCATTTGTCTGCATTTCTACAGGGTCTTAAAAAGTCTCAGGTTGTATTAATGTTTTTAAGTCTTGAAAGGTTTAGATACGTCATAACTATGTAAACATTCATTTAACGGTACTTCGTTCAAGGGTTATATTTTGTCAGCATGTACAGCTCAGTCAGTGTGTTGCAGCTCTTTCTCAACTATACCAACATAAGCACACTAATAAAACTACAAGCAAGACCAATGAGGAACTGATGACTGATACAATCACCCTGATCAGTTCCTTTTCTTCGATTATGTGGAAGTATAAGTACTTCTGGGACTCCGATAATCCTACATATCAGTTCTCAGGTCTCAAATTGAATTGTGCATCTTCTTTCAGGTCAGCTGGTGGTGTGTACGCTGTGTTCCGGTGTGATGCAGACCAAGAGGATTTGGCTTTTCTCTGCTCACCTTCTTCCTTTGGTGGCCAGACTGTGTCTGGTCCCACTGGAGACCATTGACTTCATCAATAAGTTCTCCATGATATTCACTGGCCTGGAGGTCTTTTACTTCCTTGCGTCTAACTTACTGGTACCATACAACCTGGCTAAGACGGCCTACAGGGAGCTGGCTCAGGTAATAATCTATTAATGTGGTCACATGTTGCTAGCTCTTTCAGTTTTTATTAAGGATTTCAGCTATAGTAGTCCTGAGAGACCTCCATATGCAATATTCATGGTTTTCTGTCTTTGTCCCAATTACCTCCGTCTCTTCTCTATCTCTGTTGCTCGCTCTGTCCCCCAGGTGGTGGAGGTGTATGGGCTGCTAGCATTAGGTATGTCTCTATGGAACCAGCTGGTCCTTCCTGTTCTCTTCATGTGTTTCTGGCTGCTGCTCTTCGCGCTGCAGATCTACTCCTACTTTAGCACCAGAGACCAGCCTACCTCAAGGGAGAGGCTCCTTTTCCTCTTTCTTACCAGGTAAAACCAGAGCTTACACTGTCACTGATTATACATCACTGACTCTTTGATTGTGAGCCCACGGCTTGAGTCACTGTATTCCTACAGATGTAGTGATGGTGTGGCAATGTTTAACAAATAATGTTGGCTTATGCATTTAACCTTTCTTAGCCTATAGGAGCTGAACAAGATTATCCTAGAAGTACTATTTTTCTGAATTTACATTGAACAAATTATTGTGTATCCCCCTGCTAATTACATTTTGCATTCTGGTAAACACCCTGTCTGCCCAACATAATAATCTAAACAACCAATGAAAATCCCAGAGAAAACGATTCCTCCATTGTCGGCTCAACAAAGTTTCCTACACACTTCAGCTCCTCCCGTCTCCTCCTCTTACATGCTCTCTCCTCTGTCCTCAGTATTGCAGAGTGTTGTAGTACACCATACTCCCTGCTGGGTCTCGTTTTCACTGTCTCCTTCATCGCTCTGGGGGTTCTTACACTCTGCAAGTTCTACCTGCAAGGCTACAGAGCCTTTATGAATGACAACACCATGCACAGGTCAGTCCCTACATATTTCTGTACCTGCAATTGTCCCTGTTAATTTGTTTTTCCTAATTATATTAATTTACAAGGTCATGTTTTTTTGTCTGTCCGTGCAGAGGAATGACAGAAGGCATCACCCTGCTGATCCTCGCTGTGCAGACCGGCCTCATCGAGCTACAGGTCATCCACCGAGCCTTCCTCCTCTCCATCATCCTCTTCATCGTTGTTGCTTCAATCTTGCAGTCCATGCTGGAGATAGCAGACCCCATAGTCCTGGCTCTGGGAGCATCCAGAGACAAGTGAGATGCATTCAATGATTTGTAAATAACTGGTATTTTGACTGAATTTGTGAGTAAGAGAAAGATGTTGAGATAGAGCTGATCATCCTCTCCTTTGCTCTTTCCCCCCATCCGTTCTTTTAGGAGTTTATGGAAGCACTTCCGAGCTGTGTCTCTGTGTCTGTTCCTGCTGATCTTTCCAGCCTATATGGCCTACATGATCTGTCAGTTCTTCCACATGGACTTCTGGCTCCTCATCATCATCTCTTCATCCATCCTCACCTCCCTGCAGGTAACATACAAGCACATACCGATAATTATATACATTAAATCACTATGAATGGAATCCTCATTCTATAAACCATTTTGTACCTGCCGTCACCCCCAGGTTCTTGGCACTCTGCTGATCTACATTCTCTTCATGGTGGAGGAGTTTCGTAAGGCTCCTGTCGAGAACATGGATGAAGTTATTTACATTGTCAATGGGACCTATCGATTGCTGGAATTCCTAGTAAGTGTTCCACACACACACATAAACACAGGATACATTATCTCAAGCGAGAAGGCAGCATGTGCCCAAGGCAGTGACATACAGTATGACAGCGGTATTTCATCCTCAATGACGCGTATCTCTTCCTCTGCCAGGTTGCGGTGTGTGTGGTGTGCTACGGAGTGTCAGAGACAGTGTTTGGGGAGTGGAGTGTGATGGGAAGCACCATCATCCTGGTCCACTCGTACTATAACGTCTGGCTCCGAGCCCAGCTGGGCTGGCAGAGCTTCCTTCTCAGGAGAGATGCTGTAAACAAGATCAAAAGCCTCCCCACAGCAAGCAACACACAGCTGGAGCAGTACAACGACATCTGTGCCATCTGCTACCAGGTATGAGTTGAGGAATGACAAATCATTAATTCTAAAGCTAGGCTAAAGTAAAGTTTTCTATAATACCTGTTCTCATTGGCTAAAATTAGTTTGAAATGTTGAATTGAACTGCAACTGCTTTTGTTTTGAATACTTCCAGGACATGAACACAGCTGTGATCACTCCGTGCAGTCATTTCTTCCACGCTGGCTGTTTGAAGAAATGGCTCTACGTACAGGAGACGTGTCCTCTTTGCCACTCGCAGCTCAAAAGCCAATCTCCTGCCACCACTGTCCCCAACCAAGAAAACCCTGCAGCCAATCAGATACCTGCAGGGCAGGACGACGCCACAGCCAAGAATGAGCAGAAACCTGGGGCTCCTCCAGATGATGGGAAGCGGGAGGAGGGAGCAGGAGATCAGGAGGGAGAGAAAGGACCTGGCACGTCAGGTGGAGAAACTTCTTCCACTTCCTCTAGTAAAGCCTCTGCTCCCCAGAACCTTGTCAAGACTCTGACATCCTCCTCCTCGTCTTCCTCGTCTTCTTCTTCTTCATCCCCACATACAACTGATTGTCTGCAGAATCAGTTGCCCACAGATCCTCCCTCTTGCTCTTCTTCCTCTGACACTTCGGACATAGCCCCCTCTTCTCCATCGCCCTCCGTCCCTTGTACGTCTCACCACTCGTCTTCACAATTACAGGCCCAGGCAGAGATGCCCCCTGCTGAACCCGGGCCCGCCCCAGCCTCCCCACTGGACAGTTCATCGTCACAGCCCGACCGGCCCACCTCCCCATCTGAGGAACAGTCTCCCCCTCCGACCAGCCTCTGAAACCCCATTGTAACACATACAACATGCATGCACATGAGCAGCCGTCAGTCTGCCTTTATTCCACTTGTTGAGCATTTGGGTCTTTAATCAGGCCAGAAATTCAGCTCCAAATCCTTCATATCAATGGGAGTAATTCAAACTCAATTCAGAAAAATGTTAATTCATCTCAAAATCCAATGGGAGTTCTCCCATCATGTCCACAAAATGTGAAAAACCTGATTGAAACCGAAGTATCATGTCTTACACCCATTAGAGACACACATCGACATCGCTTTTGTTTTTCTCATTCCAATCCCAGACATTTCATGTGATGGTTGCTCCCATCCTGCCTTTGTTCGTGCAGCTTCTCTCATCGCTGTGCATCTCATTATGTTTCGCTGTCGCCCTGTATGTGCCATGATCTCATTCGGAAATGGGTCAGAAGTTGGGAGAACCTTGATGGACGATTGATAAATTACGGTTAAATTCAAACGGTGGAAGAAGTCTTAACATTTCATAAAGTCTAAAGATTTCCGATTTTTCCCTGGCAGCAGCTGTGTGTTTGAATATGATGTGTTAACAGACTGAATGTCACTTCCTGAGGCCATCACATGACCTGAAGCCTGGTGCTAAGCAGAGGATACATGGGGTGGTCTAGTCGAGGGTTGCAGTCTGAGCAAATCCACGTAGAGTAACTCATTTCATGCGTCAGGCTTTCTCTATCATCATACTGCTTCAATATTCGATTCAAACTTGTTTGGCTGGTCCCAACAAAAACATTTCCTTCTCATCGCCAAACTCTTGTATTGTTGTCAAAGAGATATTTTTATGGTAACTTTTATTTCACTGCTCAATATCGACAACATACTGTGCAGATGGACTGAAAACAAGGGAGGGAGAGATGAGAGGAGGTGGAAAAAAAAAGTAGCCGAGGCCAGAGTTTGGATTTGAAGCGTCAGCATTGTCCCGCAGATCCGGCAAGGAGCCCAAACTTTGTTGTTATTGGCTTTACTTCACTATGGTACCCATCCCCGCTCGTCCCCCCCATTTGTACCAGTCCATCCCAAGTTTATCAGTGCGGCGATTGTTGAAACTCTTTATGTCAGAACCCAATCGCATCCAAACACCCCGTGTTTTCTAAGACCATCATTATTATCCTCTTGCTGCTCGGTCACTTCACCCCATGAAACATTACTACCAGCAAATTTAGCTATGAAACATAGCTTCTCTTTTTTGTATTATTATTTCACACGTTGTTATGCACACACATACTTACCTTAGCAAAGCAGGCAGGATGCAGAGAAGTGTGTGTATTGAAAAGTCAAGAGTATTTAAATGGGAGACATTAACTTGAGAATGCAGAGTCCTAATGCACGCTTGTTTGTAGAGCTTGCACGCTACCACGGTTACCATAGCATTTATTTGTTTGTCCTCCGTGTGCTCTAACCTTGCTACCAATGTTTCTCTGCCATTTCACTCTCTCTTTTTGTTGTGTCTTTTTTGAGTCTCTTTTGCACTAATGTCATTTATACTAGCAATGCTCCAAAGCTGTTCTGTCGTCAGCAACCAAATACCCTCTGACATGTTCCTTGTGTCCAAGGAAGCAGCCCAACCTGTTTGTGTCTAATGTATATAAATGTTGCTCTGTATGGCATCGATATTAAACCAGAGGAGTGTTGACATGGCAACTAGGTAGGGCTTGAGTTCTCAGAAGCTTCACAGCGGCTCAGGGTTTCTTTGTTTCTGTACTTAACCTGTGAACAAGGAACAAACTTGTGGCCGAGAAGCATTTTGGGGAAACCAAGGGTTTCTGATCTGAGACCAGCCAGTGTTGCTGCTTCTCCTGCCTATATGACGCGTCCTCAAGCTGGTGTGATCACTCTGGTGCCCTCTAATGTTAGGAGTGGGATCAGCATGGTGCAGATGGTCAGGAGAGGCAGTAGTTAACAACCCTCAACAGTATTACCTTACTACCACTAGTACTAAAGGTCTTATTATTATGAATGACTTTATTATTGACATTAAGCGAAGCATTGGCTCCAGGGCTGAGAATGAATACATGATCAATGTAGGATCAAACCTGGCCAACGCTGTTTAACTGTTTGTGTTTATTTCTTTTCTTCTTTTTTTCTAAAGAAACGAAATGTAGAGTTTGATGTATTTTGCACATGTTCAAATGAAATGCAAACATAAGGACTCTTTGTTTTTTTGAACTTCTCATTTTATTATTAGATCCATTCCTCAGGCTTTGATTCAAACTTAGCCCTTGACATGATTACACATTTCATTTTCATTGTGGAGCATTTTTGAATCGTGCCATTCAGACACATCACAAGAAAGATTAATAATAAAATGATCCAAGGTTAAAACTGTCATTGGCAACTGTATGGGAATTTGCATCGCAGCGGAAGGTAATAAACAGCTCTCGATTCCTGACGCATTTGAGGCCATGTTTTAGAAATCTCAGGCTCTGAGCTGTGACATACTCTTTTAATTACTGTCAAGGACAATTCCATAAGTGTTGGAAGGTAAATGTAAACTAAAGTATTTAAAATTTGATCGTGCCACCCAAAGAGAAAGCTCAGGTGCGTCTTTAAATACATTAATTACATTCCGGTGCATCTCTTGATATACTTTAGTTGTGGGATTGGCTTCATTTAAAATGTATTGGCAACAGTTTAGCCTATTTGCCCGCGAGCTAAAGTGCCAAACAAATAAGTCAAGCCTTCGCTGCTGCCCTGCACATGAACGACATCATCTACACGTTCCTCCATCTCCACCCTGTGCCTGAGTGGAGTGTTAAAGATTGTAAAACGTTACATTTCCCGTCAGTCCAAAAGTGCAAAATTCATTCCTCCATTATGTTGAACATGTAATCGAATATGTTAAAGGAATGGAGAGCTGCCATCTGCACTCTGACCACATTTATTTTGTGAGAAATAGGAGTAAGCACTGCTGTCCAGTATCGTTGCCTCTGACGGGTGTGTGGAGATATACGTCAAAATAAGCCGGATCACGTTCTGGGCCGCTCAGACTGAAACTTCTTTTCACCTCCACTTATTTTTTTCCATGATTCGTTTTTTTTTCTCCACACACATTCAGGACCTGCTCTGTAAAACCTGACTCTGAATGCCAGTCTTATTCTGTCAAACTGCTCCATGGTTGTTTTTTTTGGATTTTATGCCTGGCATTGCCTTGGTTATTTTTACAGAAACTGAATGTCAGAAATAAAATGAACCATCCACTCTGGACCCTGCTTTTATTTTGTTGAGATGCCCTAACTCTCGGTCTGCTGAACATTTACAATTTTTAAGGTGCAGTTGTTGTGTATGAAGTGGTTATCTGTTATTAGATAGATTGGTAGATAATCTTTTACTGATATAGAGTAGAATAAAATAAGCGTGTTTATACCAACAATTCGACACAGAACACAACTAGGATGAAACTCAGTAGAGCACATACTTCCTCCAAGACCCAACAGTCTCCATAATTCATTCAAGTGTTATAGTTAAGGCCATATTGTGTTTGTCAGCTGCTCATTGATTATATTTTCACAGATTTCCTATTTGTTTCCACAAAGCAGCTGAAAACAACCTACATCCTTATGAACCATATTTAAATCATCTGGACACAGATTCGTATGGAATTGCACAAACGTTTCATCAAGGTTCATTTGTTTGATTATCGGCAGGATTATGCAAAAACCTCCTAACTGAACACCATGCCATTTTGTGGAGAGGTTGAGCATGACCCAAAGAAGAACCCATTCAGTTTTGGCGTGGATCAATAGACGGAGGCAGGTATCGTTCTTCACTTTCTCTAACATTGTGAGATATTATTAAAGGGTTTTTGTTTGACCCTTTTGTTGATTTCTCAGAAAATGATTAATGGAAATTGATAAAAACAAATCAGTTGTGTTAAGGGGACTGATATTTATGCGTAAATTGGTGCAGATCCCCCACAAATCTGGATCTAGTGAGTTTAGATGTCGATTCATAAGGGGCAATGTTGAAGCTTGGTGGAGGAACACACTCGAGTGCCATTATGAGCCGTGTCATTGCGCAGCTTAGACACACGGTGGCGCCGTTGTATAGTTATTTTTACACAGCACCGCTGGAGCGAGAAGCCCCGTTGTGTCACAGCTGTGTTGACTCATTGCGCACGATCCCGTGGAATTAACACGAACATGATCTTGTGTTTATGTTGCTCCTCGTCTTCAAATGGCTCCTGTAGGCTTGTTACTACATCATCAGGTTTCTAATTATGCTTCTTCATATTTAGGATTTTTCAAATTTCCAATATAACACTTAAATACCCCTTTACTTTAAATTGCGCACATGTGATGCTGATTTCAAATTAAAAGTGGCCCCTTTTTAGTCTTTGTATTAAATCACCTCTCATAATTCTATCGGAACTGTAAATCCCCTCTTATCGCTATATGTTGTATAAATATATTTTGACGTTATAAGACTTAAATTAAAACACTCTCATAATCATATTTTCCATCTGTCGATAATATCCCATCCTTATAGTTTTGGTGCATATTTTGACCTTTTATTTTGGCATTAGAATGAAAAGAAACTACGGATTTTAATTCCCTTGAATACAATTAGAAGGTTGAATTCTTAGTGGCGGAGTGACACGCACAGATTCATCCTTATTTCTTGAATTGAATAAACTGGGCTCACGCTCTGACTGGGATCGATCCACACAGCAGGAGCCTGTCCACACTCCTCCATTCACATATTTCCTCCCTCAGCTGGGAGCGCGCTTAAATCGCACATACACCGTCTCTCCCTGCACATATAAGCAGGAAACTGCCGCATAAAAGACTTTTATTCTATAGTATAATCAAGGTCAAGAGCGTTTTTCAATAACCCCAGGGAATTAAAGCCTGGAGCGGCGCCAGTTTGGCCCTGCCAATCATTCTCTCTCACTGAATAATACAGAAGTTGTTGACCTTTTGCACTTCGACAGATCAATACCATGTCGCTTTATTTTTATTTCATTTTTATTTGTTTATTTATTAAAATGGCTCATGGAATTATCCAGGCTATTAATATTTGTGTTTTTGTTTGGATCCCTTTGCTCTCGGCGCCTCGATGAATTGTTTGAAATAACAGATGGCGCTGGAGGCAGAGACAAAGCGGGGAAATCTGGTAGCAATTATCCTCAATTATGTTCATTGTTATTTTGAGCTAATTATTGTTATTGTCACTTTAGTTTGTGCGTCTTGCGGCGCGGCAGCCTGCAACCAGGGAGGATATAGGAGACAATGCGTTGGGACGGTGAGATGTGGCTTTTTGGGATTGAACCTAAAACCAGTTCTAAATAAAAATATAAATGGTCAGGCTGAGGGTTCATATCAGATCCTGCATATGTCTAAGGATGGAACAGTCTAATAATGGGCCTTTTTAATTACTGCGTATTTTCACTTCTTTAAATTCACAGTTATTGAGGCAGATAACCCCCAAAATTAAAATCAAATTATCTTCTTAATATGATACAAAAATTTGCTGGGACATTTCTTGGAAATATTAATAAATAAGAAAATAATATCTAATATCTTATCTTAACGGTCCGATAAAATAATGTTTTCTCTTATTTGCCATGATACATCATTAAGTCAACCTATAGAGTTTTTACGCACAAACTTTCCGAGTGGATTTTCTTCCGTTTAGCGCGCACTCGAATTATTCTCCACTTCTACAGAGAAGCGTTTTTCCTTTAAACATTATTGTGTAAAAAAATAAATGAAAGAATCCCTTGAATAAAGATGGGTCGGGTCCCGGGACACGCGGAGAAGCGGAGGACAGCGGGACGCATGAGGAGGAGATGCGGCTCCGCGGACCTGACTCTCCGCTCTCGTCTTTGTTTGGGGGCGTCTCCTCTCCTCCTCTCTCCTCTCCTCCCGTCCTATCTGTCCCCTCCCCTCCTCTCCTCCGATCCCCTCCCTCCCCTCCCCTCCCCTCCCCATCCGAGCCTCCCTCTCTCTCCCCCCCTCGGGCGGGAGAAGCCCGTGTTTGGTTCTCAGAGTCAGTCCTTTGGGAAGAGTCACAGAGCGTATTCCTCCAGAGAGAGAGAAGGAGCGCAGAGTCGGGAGTCAGCCGCAGGAAGCAGCGCTGCACGGGACCTCCGCTAAAGTCCCGCACCATTGGGCCGAGAGACGCGAAGAGAAAGCAAAGAGCGAAAAGGGGAAGAAAGACGCGTCAGATGATGATGACATGTGATCAAGGTGCGAGGTGATCTCTCTTTTTCTCCGTGACAGCTCCAACTGTGGATCTCCGAGCGCACCAGGAGTGACTTTTACGCACCTTCCCACAGTGGCTCAGTCTGGCGTCCTGGCGTCCGTGGCGATTTGAATTCGTGGTTCAAGTCATTGACACTCTGGATCCTACTCTTCTGATGTGATTTCCCTATCAGAGTTAGCGCCCACTTCCACCTCAGGACTAGAATTAAAGGAATACAGAGTTTATTGCCTGATTTCCAGCGAAGCGCACGCAGCAGCAGCAGCAGAGGCGAAGAGCGCACCCACGTTTCTCCACTTGAGTCAGGGTGAGAGATCAGGAGTGCACGGTGACGCGAGGAGAGACCGTGAGAACAGAGGTTTAGAGGCACCAGATCTTCCGAGGTTTGTTAATGTTCGGGATCCAGGAGAGCATCCAGAGAAGCGGCAGCAGCCTGAAGGAGGAGCCGCTGGGAGGCATGAACGCGGTCCGGGGCTGGATGCAGGGGGGCGGCGTGCTGGACGCCAACACGGCCGCCCAAAGGTGAGCTTGCCCTCCTGGAGGAGAGACCAGCAGCCTCCTGTTACCTACCGATGGATTTTTTTACATTTCTGTCAGGACGCACCGCTGCCTGTACAGGACACAAGGCTGCGATGATGGGGAGCCTGGAGGATTTAACTGCTGCTAATTTGAGAAATTAAGATTTTCATGCATGCAGATTAATTCCACAACACTCCGATCTCACATTTGTATATACTAAACAGTTCAGGGAAACGTGTGTGTGTGTGATTTTTATTTTTATTTTACATGCAACATGCGCCTTCAATCCAGTTGGCTGAGTTTAAAGTGCATGAAACCAAAAAACATATAAATAAATCTGGGCCCTTGCTTTGGGTTCGAATAAGAAAAATAAATAAGTCCGTTCTCCAACTTTTCTAAACAAACACACAGTTTTATTTGAGAGGAATAAAATGATGACAGAGATGTTGAGGTGATAAATCCTGATCTCCTGTCACAGATTATCATCAGGATTGACCTCCAATATTAACACATTTGCAAGTAATTGAAAACAAATTGAATTAGATTTTTGGGAGGATTTCATTAAATTGTGCACATGTCAGCTAGATCAAGAAAATTATAAAAAAAATCCTCTGAATTAAGTCAAACTTGTAGCCTGTCCACTGTTCCATCACCGACTCTGTTCGCGCCTGTGTGTCCGCAGTGGAGTGGGTCTGGCCCGGGCTCACTTCGAGAAGCAGCCGCCCTCCAACCTGCGGAAGTCCAACTTCTTCCACTTCGTCCTGGCTCTGTACGACCGCCAGGGTCAGCCGGTGGAGATCGAGAGGACCAACTTCGTGGACTTCATCGAGAAGGAGAAGGTCGGTGCAGAAACTCACTTTGATCATTAACAGATTTAATATCCTGAAAGATCCTTTATACCATTTATACCATCTGGGAAGGCCTGAGTATTCCCCCTGTGGTTTGAAATGCTACTGATGTCAATGTTTAATGTCACATATAAAATCAAATAATGGAACATAACTTATCCATAAAATGTATGATTATTTTTATTATTATCATCATTGCTGTTATTATTATTAAACCGAATTTGTAAGTGTAAGGGATACAAGATCAAATATAATATAAATCATTCTGTAACTCAAAGACCTTCGATTAATTTTTAATTTGAACATTTGCCATAATAATACAATACAAATTACCTCTGTGGGCTTTTAAAAAAAAATGTTTGAATTTCTGCTTCATCCAACACAAACCACTTGTTCGTGCTCACACAGCCGCGTGTCGACCGCGCTCCTCATCAATTATGGCCCCGTTTAAATGAGATGAAATGCGGCGCACGGGACAATTTGGTGTTGGATTTGTTTGCCCCTGCGAACAGAGCCGGTAATTACAAGGGGAATTAAAGAAGAGCCACAGTAACACCGTGATTACGCACGGAGAAACAACAGGGCTGCTTTAATACATCCGCTGCTGTGCACATGAATTACATGTTTATTTAATGCATGACCGCTGTGGAGAGTTCAATCCCCTCCTGGATATATACACACACACACATATATATATATATATATACTTCATGTACACGCCTGCAGAAAGGGGCTTCAAATAGATAAAATATTAATTTCCCAATATTTCAATAAGCAGCTCATGGTTTGTTGTGTGTGTGTTTAGGAGACCACCGGAGAGAAGACCAATAACGGGATTCACTACCGGCTGCAGCTTCTTTACAGTAACGGTGAGTGAGGTCACACAAACACACTCTCCTGCAGCCTTTGTAACAGATTTCCTGTCTGGTGACACAGGAAGCAGCTGATGCATCTTTTATTTTTTAGATTTAAATGTGGGAAAGCAAGTGCAGCAGAGGGCCAAAGACCCAGAGGTGGCCCTTTAATGCTTCACCCATGTTTAATTTGACTGATTTATGGGTAGATGTCAGTGTTACAGAGCAGCTGCACCAGTGGCTCACTGTCCCAAAGTTTGTCTAGTGTGTGTGTCTCTCTCTGTGTGTGTGTGTGGGAGCTGCTGTTGTGGGGAGCTGTGGGTTGTGGTGTTTCAGGCCCATCAGCTCAGCCTGCAGCTCAGAGGGAAACAGCATCAGCAGCCTCCTCTGGGATTTAGATGATGGCTTGAAAAAATCGTACTCTACAATGTGACAACGGAGATTATTGATCTCAGGATCTTTTTTGCATGTGGAGACGGAGCATTTACAAGTGATATTGACTGTGAGACGTTTTGAGACAAAAGCCGACAACATTTAACGTCATTACGAGCCATCACCAGGAGTCTTTAATGGTTTCTGGGTGTTGGAATCCGTTTTTTCATTGCATCATGACTGGAAACGGAGACTCTGGGATCTAATGATCTGCAAAGTCCTCTGTGGCAAATGTGCGATTTTGTGGTAAAACAGAGGCACAGAAGTTGAGTCACATTTATTTTAAGCTGGCAGGATGTCTGGTTGCATGTGTGAACAATTCCACCAACGATTGTTTTGCATATCCCTGTTGTGACTTATTTTTTTCAGCCATAAAGAAGTAATTTTCTTACCAGAATTGCACAAGAAAAAAAGAAAAGATTAGATCACAAAGAAACTGCTAAATACTTCTCCAAAATAGGTTTTTTTCTGCATCTTTACCCTCCTCATCAACTTAAAATGTGTTGAACTTTCCTGTTGTGTTATGCAGGAAGAATTAAACTCTTTTACTCTTATCAATTTTGTATATTGTACCTAATTTGACATTCTGAATGCACTTCTGTAGACGTTGTTGTGCTTGTTAAAATCGACTTAAAGTTTAAGTTGTTTTCTCTTCTTCTGCATCTCAACAGGCATCAGAACGGAACAGGACTTTTATGTTCGACTCATTGACTCCATGACTAAACAGGTAAACACATGTTCTCACACACACACACACACACACACACACACACACACACACACACACACACACACACACACACATACACACACACACACCCACACCCTCTCTCTCTGTCACCTCTCCTGTTACCGCTCTGACAATGAGCCGCTCCACTGATCTGCCTGTACTCCGCCGCCCTCCTGTACTCGCACACACACACACACAAAAACGAGTGTCTATGTGTGTGTGCAATTCAGCGGGTGGGTGTTTCCACAGTGTGTTAGTGTAAGTGTGAGTGGGTGGGGGCTCACACACACACACACACACACACTCAGCCACACATACACTCTTACTCACACACACAGCATGGCTCCAGGCACTTTTGCCTGTGCTCCTCTCGCTGTGATTAGAGTGAGGAGGCAGCGAGAGGGTGTTGAGGAACAGGAGCGTGATTCTCGCTGCTCACAGTGGGAAGTGGAAAGATGTAACGGCACCTCTGGGATTTGGTCTGCTGCGCGGAGAGCCGTTTCTGATCAGATCCAATTTATTGCTAATGCTTGCGTTTTTTGTTTGTGTGTATTTTTAAAAGAGGGCGATAGAGTAGCAGGAGGAGTTGGGAGAAGAAGAGAGAACAACAGTGAGGAGACAGTGTTTCTTTTGTGCCTCCGGTAAACAGTCAGCACAGAAACCCCATTTTCTGTTTTTTTGCACTAGAAATTGAGTGAGGATTTTCTCTCTGCTGTGATGCACCATGTGTGTGTGTGTGTGTGTGTGTGTGTGGCAAGGTGTGTGGCAAGGTGTGAGGAGCCAAGGAGCCATGCCATGCGCTGAATACTCGCTAATGTGTCTCCCTGCTCTGGTGGAGTCTCACATTGCTGCTGCCACGCCGCACCACACACTGTGTGTTGTGTGTGTGTGTCTGTGTGCGTGTGTTTGTGTCTGGCAGGCTTAAGGGGCCACACTGTTCCCAAATAACACTGTTTAGCTTGATCTTGGTCCGGTGACAGCCAGTTAAATGCACACGCAACACAGAGACACACACACACACACACAACACACACACACACACACACACACACACACACACTTTGCTTCCTGTCTTTCTGACGATACTCATTGATATAATGCACTTACCCTAACCCTATCCATGACAACTAAAAGCGTCATTGGCCCTAACCTGAACCTAATTCTTCACCCTCACACAGACTTTAACATTTGTGAGGACTCACAACAATAGAAGAACACACAGTCGACACACACTCACTTAAAGCATGGTTTATTGCTCCATGTGCCTTTGCACATATATTTACATGCTCCCCCTCTCACTCACACATAAAACTACCACACACACACTTCCACACACAGTCAGATACAGACCCATGCTCAGAGGAACCACAGGTGCAGCACACACACCTGCCTGCACCAGCGTCTTTGTGGGGAACCAGGTCTTTGCCTTTTAGAATAATTAAGATAATAAATCACTTTAAGGAGATGAAAACAATTTGTTACACAGCAGTGAACATGGACATGTATTTGTGTGCATTTGTTCTTCTTGTCCGGGGCCTTCCACAAGGCCCAAGTATAAATGTGTGGGTGTTTATGTGTAAAGGGATAGAACACTAACAGGTGGTGGGACCAAAACAGCCGTGTAGTTCTCACACAAAGACACACACACACAAGCACACACACTTTTGCTACATCACCATTTAGGAGACGCTTTAATCCAAAACAAACACAATTGCATCTCCATTTAATAAAATGGAAAATGCTAAGAGAGATCAAGTTCTGTTTGAGAATCAGGACAATCTCATTTAGAATTTCACTGCTTTAATCAAAAATGCGAAGAAAAGAGAAACAGCGAAAAGGCCAAATGACAACGATATATAATTTATTACATTAAATATAATTTTTTCCCCCGCTGCTTTTAATGAATACAGTTTCCCCAAGACCGTCACAGGACAAATGTCTCCAGTTTCACACATTAAAGGTTGTTGGGTGATTGTAGTTATGACTGTGAACATAATACTATCACAGCTTTTGAACGCAATAAAATGAATTGGTCACGATGGGTCCAGGTGCTAATATCAAGAGCTGAAGATACTTAATTATCTGAGAAAATGGAGATTTAAACAGTTTTCTGGTAAAGACCAATCAAACTAGCTCTCAGTGAGAAATCCCATAGAAGTGAATGGAACAGCAGTTTGACAGGAAGTGGATTTCATTTTCAAAATATGATCAATTAATTTCTGCTCCATTCTTTTCATTTCAGTGTATACACATGGGTGTGTTGTATATTGAAATAACGGATTGGCTTTTTGGTTGTTGGTCTCTCTGTTCAAGTTTTAAAACCAGTGAGAGTCAGGTGTGTTTAGCTGTAGTGGAGCTGCATGTTGTTATTTGGCTCGAATCGTGGATTCTGTTTATTTCACACCTCTGATAGTAATTCTTCTGCCAGGAAAGTGAAGCCGACTCCAGTGTTTGGCACCTAACGCTGGCACCTACTTCTGTTATTCTGCTATTTCAGTCTGTCTTCCTCTTTGTGTGTGTGTGTGTCTATCTGTGTGTGTGTGTGTGTGTGTGCACTGGGTGGGCCAGCACTGATTGTGTTGAGTGGAGGAGCAGAGCACCTCCACTTTTCAGAAGCCGAGCACGGTGCCGCTTGATCACGACTCTGTTCCAGAGAATAAAGCGCCTGTCACTGCGGCCCTGTCGGATCACTAGCTCGCTGCTCGACCTGACACTAACGCGGGGGGAAGTGTGTTAACGGCTCCTTGTTTACACGCCGCGCATGTCATGCTACTTCAAAGTAGGAGGAGAGCGCGGCGGAGATGCCGTATGAAAGGCATGGTGAGGCGGAGAGAGGGAGGAGACGGAGGAGGAAAAGGCAGATGACAGGAGAGGAGCAGAGCAGACGAGGTGACAGTGGGAAGAGGCTCACAGCTCCACATGGCTCAGGTTGCCAGGCTGGAGAGACATTAGAGACTTTAGACCTCAGTGAAGCACACGGCTTCTCTCTGAGTGGCATCTTTTAATGATCCGCAGAATCTGAGGGAGCAGGATGCAGTAAAAAGCTGTGCTCTTGAAGTCTGGACAAGGTCAAAACAGAACAAGGGTGGTTGGATATTGACCCAGATATGGCACAGACGGAGATCAGCTGAGAAAGGACTGGATTTTATCTGCTGTATATCTGCAAAGGGAAAAAAATGAGTTAGTTCTTCACTTATCTTTATATAGCACAAAGTGCAGCAAACCAAATACCCTTCCTCACAGGAGGAAGGGTTTTGGTTTGGTGCTGAGGCCTCTCTTTGTGGAGTTTGCTTGTTCTCTACTCATCTGGGTGGGTTTTCTCTGGTAACTCAGGCCGCCTCCCAAAGACATGCACAATGAAGTAAGGTTAATTGGACTCTAAATAGTCTGTAGGTTATTTGTCTCTTTACAACAGTTTTTCAGACATGAACTCTGGAAAATGCCTGGAAAGTTGCGTCTGGACATTGTCAGGAGTTTGCCTTTCACATATGAGGGAACGCAGCAGGGGATTGTTTGGGTCAGACATGTTTAAAAGAGAAGGAAAATAACCAGAACGTTCAGGGGAGGCATGGCGCCTGGTGGAGGAGGCGGGACATGCAGGGAAAATTCTGCTGCGGAAATCACATGTTTTTAGCACATCATCACCGGCCTTCATCTCCAAAAGCTTGAATCGAATCACATCGTCCTTTTAATTTGAAATCTTCGCCAGCATCTTGTAAATATATCACGTATTACCTCCTAGAAACGAGCCCATTCATTTCCCAGACTTTCTATTTGGGGGTTGGCATGAAAAGTACTGCCTCGGACATTTGTGTTCTCACACTCAGCCCCTCTGGAAGATTTCAGGTAAATGTCCGGTCTTCAATGCAATTGTACCTCTGATTGGATAACGACATGACCAGGGTTGGTTCTCCCGCCTCTCGGCCATTGTCTCCATCCCATTTCCCTGTGATCCCTAAAGCACGAGTTGTATAATGGATTTTCCTACCTTAGCCCTTAGAACCAGTTTGTATCTGATCGGATTCACATTTCCAGCTCTTTTAAGAAAGTTTCTGCTGCACTCATTCAAAACTAATCTGTGGCTTTAGACAAAATGTCACTTTCCACTCTTCTGATCGAGCAACTCTCGCTGCTCACAGACGTCTCTCCTCTTAATCCTACTCAAGATTTCACTCTGTATCTGTTCCAGAGTTAATAGCAGAGGTGATGGATTTAGAAAAACTTAAGAAAACAAGTAATATAAAGATCTATTTACCTTTTCTGTGATTTTGGAAGCGAGCCCAGTTGCGTCAGGTCTATTTTTGCTCTTAAAGATAAATGCATTTTCCTGTTTCAAGGTGTGAACGTGTGTGTGTGTGTGTGTGTGTGTGTGTCAGAGAGAGAGAGAGAAAGAAACACATTTTTAAAAACAAGTGAAGAAAAGAGAGGTGGATATGACATTG
The DNA here is from genome assembly GCA_038501795.1 of Pseudopleuronectes americanus. Classification (NCBI taxonomy): domain Eukaryota; kingdom Metazoa; phylum Chordata; class Actinopteri; order Pleuronectiformes; family Pleuronectidae; genus Pseudopleuronectes; species Pseudopleuronectes americanus. Next base: position 14,191,134 of record CM076728.1, on the reverse strand, counting down.
ATACATGCGTGTTCAGGGTAGGAAGCCAGTTCAGAGGAAGTTGCCTGGCCCACTCTTTTCCCATGGCACAATGAGCAGGTCTAATCATAGACAGAAGTGTGGCTCATAAAGTACATTTCCTCTTCAAATTCTCTCTGTTCGATCTCTTCCTACTGTTCCCACACTCACATTTGCTTTCACTGAACCACGAGCGAGGGGGAAACCTTTTCTCAGGAGACGAGGGAAAGGGACGAGGGAAACGGTTTCAGATGTGAGGCCGTTGGATCACACTCAGCCGAGCTCTGCCGTGGCCGAGGTCATTCTTGTGTTTTCAGCGCGGATACCTGTTTGTTTTGATTTCTCAATACATGAAATCGCTTCACACTGGGCTCGACTTGAAATCCAGCCTCCGTTGTGTCGTCTCCATGAGGGGAGTTTGTGGTAAAAGTGGTCTCTGCTGGAAATGATCTTTATCTTTGTAGACATACCTCAAATTAATTTTGTTTCATATTACAAACACTTGTGTCTACATGGTCCTGCATGGACTCTATCCGCTCCCTCGGGCACAAGGTTCACGTATCGATACATTTTCAGCAGATGGTTTTCAACCGGAATTTATTCACATTCACGGAAAACTATAACTGACAAGGGCCCCGGGTGCTTGGAGCTGGTTGGTCCAGGGTTGTGATTGGCCAATTCGCCCATTTCCTGTACACGCATGTACTAACACATTCAGCAACACTCCCTGAATGAGGGGGTCACAGAGAGGGGACGTTAAAGAGAATGACACAACCAGTTAAAACCTGATGGATTTTTTGCTGCGGCCTATCAGAATCGGTCCTGAGACATCACATGACCAGTCCTACATCACAACTAGCTATCAGTGGGAGATGCTTTAGGCTACAACAATATTCTAATGGGCCGTTCAGGCTGTACACGCACTGTTGCTGTTTTCCATTAATGCCACAGAGCTCCAAGCTAGTTTATGTGGGACTATAGCTTCTACAATGTTGAGGTAAAGGCTGATGTGGGGGCCCCCGTGTGGGACATGCTCCCCCTGCCAAGGAGGGAGGTTAAGTTTTCATCTAGTTTTTTTGTTTGTTTGTAAGTTAGTTTGCAGGATTAAGCAAAACTACCAAACAGATTACAACAAGACTTGTTGGAAGGATGTGTTATGGGTCAGAGATGAAACCATTACATTGTGGTGTGGATCCTGATCTGGAGGAAGATGTAGGATTTTATTTTCACTTTCTTTAACCTTGTGAGATAAGTAATTTTTCTATATTTGTATTGAATGTGTGAGTATATATACATTTTTCCCTCCAATTTGATTCCAAAGAGAATAATTAATGGTTATTGATTAAAATAAAACTATATCGATATCTATGAATTTAACTGTGGTTTCATAATGGGACTGTTGGGCCTTGATGGACGTGTGCGCTCCACTGTGACTCGTTTTAGTTTAAAGGACTCTCATTCTCTCTCGATTCTTGGAACACAGTTTTTCCAAGTGGCAGAATTACCCTTTACCTTTTTGCACATAACAGCACAAGGCAAAGCTACGTTCTGATTGTCTCAGACTTTCATCATCGAATGAATGGCAGCAGAAAAATATGACACCTTCAACTTGACATTCAGCAAATGTAGAAAAAGAAGAAATCACCAGGGAAATTAAATCATCATTCCCAAAGTTTGGAGTTGAGTTTGAAACCGGCAAAGTTTGTGAGACTCTTCGCGACCTTTACCGGTCAGTGAGACTGTGCCTCTATATGATGTGTGACTTTGCATTAATGTTACATTTGAATATTGCGTGTGTGTGTTGTCAGTTTTCAAGCGTTGGCGTGTGTTTCGGTGACAGACAGTGAAACTTCCTCACCGCTCAGTGAGGAAAGTGAATCTGTCACTCAGTTCAAACACAGAAGAATTCACCAAAGACTGACAGTGTGTGTGGATTGATTGACTGATGGCTCAGTGACGCGTGATCTCTGCTCTCGCTTTGTTCTGAGCTTCCTTTCCTCGAATCCAGAAATATGGCATAAGGTCGAGCCTCAGCTGAAGCTGTGACCACGGCTCCGTGGTTACACAACTTTATTCTTTGGAGCATTTCACTTCAGACACTCAGCCTGTGAGCGGATGACACACAGTTGTTATTTTGTGTATTTTTATAAATGTTGGTGAGCATGAGTGACGTGTGTGTGCGTGTATGTGTGTGTGTGCGTGGGTGGATGGGTGACAGACAGCCCATGCAGAGACAATGGGTGCGAGTATATGTAAGTGAAGTGTGAGTGCGAGCGTGTGTAAGTGCAGTAGAGGTGTTACCCCAACAACACAACCAGTGTTGCTGCTATAACCTGCTGGAGTTAAATAAAGCCACATAGTGTAAAACAGACTTGGTCACATCCTCATTGTGATTTCCTCTTAGTGCTGAATAGTATCACGTCCTCTGACCAGTTTGAGAGACAGTGAAGACAAGTGTGTGTGCAGCCGTGCACTGATGCATTGCAGTAGCACGCCAGGGGCCCCTCTGTGTGGAGTGTGCATGTTCTCCTCCTCCTCATGTCTGTGTGGGTTTTTTCATGGACTTCATCCCACAGTCCAAAGACATGCAGATTGTAAATAGGTAGGAGGTTCTAAACTGACTCCAGCTCCAACACGACCCTTAAAGGAGAAGCAGGATATGATGGATGGATGGATTTCAATGAGCGTGTGTCTTACTGGGAATCTTGCTCTGTCTTCTTTTGTGGAAATATGATGAATATCATATTGAGTTGGGCTAGAGGGGCACTCAGAGATCACATACCGTCCTTTCTCGCCCAAAGATTCCTGGGTTAGGGATCCGCCCATTTATCTGGATCCTCTCCAGAATTCAGTGGGTTCTTGCTTGGGTCATATCCCAATTAATTAATTACAATTAACTTCTGGATGTTTTGCTGTTGTATTCTGATATTCTTTGTTTTATGCATGGTGAACACCTTCTATGAAAAGGCCCACACCAACAATACCTTGATGCTATGAAAACAGGTGTTTGTAAGCACTGGATTCGTCTCATTCCCATGTGTCACAGACTTTACAAACACATCACTGGTGCACACGGCTCCATGTTCCTTCATGACCAGGAAAATGTCTGACCACTGAATGAGCATTAATCAAAAGTTTGAAAAAGTTCTGAATTATTTACTGTTTTCGTCATGTTTGCAGAAAACTACCATGCCCAACTGTTACACTGATTAGTATTCGTTATTTTTTAACAGAGATGAATTTCAACATACTCCAATTATCAAACATTTACGTCACATATGCGATTTAAGGTTATACAATTGTTTTTATAATGCTCTCCAGGGAGTTTGAAAGTCACATGTGAAGATTGACTGTTAAATAATTCTGTATTTTCTTTTTCTTCTCTGTGTCTCCCTCTTTTCAGGCGATCATTTATGAAGGACAAGACAAAAACCCAGAGATGTGCAGAGTGCTGCTGACACATGAGATCATGTGCAGGTGAGGATGACTGCATCGCATCCTTCATCACTGATCCTCCTCTTCCTCTTCCTCTTCCTCTTCCTCTTCCTCTTCCTCTTCCTCTTCCTCTTCCTCTTCTCTTCCTCTTCCTCTTCTTCTCCTCTTCTCTTCTCTTCTCTTCTCTTCCCTTCTCTCCTCTTCTGCAACATACTTTGTTAATCTTGCAGAAAGTTCTCACCAGTCACCTCTCTGTACTCATTCCATTTTTTATTCTGTCACCCTCATTAACCCCCCCCTCCCCACACACACACAGACACACACACACACACCCAGATGCATACATGCGCATACACATGACACCAGATCTGGTGAGGAAGATCAGTTTTAGCTATCAGAGCCGTTGCTTTAATTATAATCTAAAGATGAATTTCTTCAGAAGTAGGTTGGGAGGAAAAGGCTCTATTTATAGAGGCGTTTTACCAACCTATCCTATACAATGGAAGATGGGTGTGTGTGTGTTTCGCCTGGTTGTGTGTGTGTGTATGTGTGTGTGTGAGACGCCTGGTTAATTAGGACACAGAGAAACTCATTAGTCAATCTGAACCCTCCTGTTGTTTCATGGCTAACAAATGGGCCTTCCTCCACGGTCCGACTATAAAATATAGGCAAGGACTCGCACACATGTCCGCGCACACACACACACACTCACTGTATACTCACAAAGAAGTATGCATATGCACACTCGCTCGTGCACACCGGTTATAAAAATTCAAATTTAGCACATGAATTAAGTTGTTCTTATTCCCTGACCTTGTCACTGAACAACTTTAAGTGTAACAATATAAATTGGGGCTCATCTGTATGCACAAGCAGGGAATTTAACCATGAAATCAGGGGCACTAATATTTTATTCTATAGCTCGCTGCTGGCTCCTCAGGCGGTTCAGCTGCAAAGGTTTATGGAAAACGTATTGAATGAGATTCTGATGTGATTTGCTCGGAATTCATACATAAATTGTGTTTGGCAACAGATTTTAACTGTAAATCATTGTTGTTCATCATGTGGGGAACGAGTTTCAGAGATGCATTAATCGTTCTGTACAGGACACATGAACCGGTGAGGCCTCCGCCCGGCTCCTGTCCGGCAGGATTATTCAAAGAGTAACTTCTGCTTGTCTGCAGCAGCCGCTAAGGTCAAAGTTACGGCTGTTGCCTCGTGTTCTCACATGCTGATTGTGCAGCGGGGGCCCTCACCGCAACACACAACGCAGCGCGCACACACAATGAGCTCAGGGCGTCCATTAATCAGTGTGGTTCATTGTCATGGTGGGACTATTAGCCATATGCTCCCAGCCAATCTGCCACCACACAGACCTGCGACGAAAACCTGGCTGGAGCCCTGGCACCAGATACTGACACGTTTTCCTCTAGAGCCGTTGACAGCCTCTGTCTGGACTGCACCAAGTCATGGATGTTATAGAAATGTTATTTGCACAACAAATGCTGACATCTTTAGTTTCTCAAAGGGAATTATACTCAAAGAAAAAAATAAAGAAAAAAGAATAAGAACAAAAAGAAAAAAAAAGATAAAGAGAAAAAAGAAAAAAAAAAAGAGAAAAAAAATAAAGAGAAAAAAAAAGATAGAAAAGAGAAAAAAGAAAAGAAGAAGAAAAAAATAAGAAAAAAAGAAAAAAAAAAAAAAAAGAGAAAAAAGGATAGAAACAAAAAAGAAAAGAAGAAAAAAAAGAAAAAAAAGAAAAAAAAAAAAGAAAAAAAAAGAAGAAAAGAAAGAAACAAGAAAGAATAAAAAAAAAAAAAGAAAAAAAAAAAAAAAAGATAAAGAAGAGAAAGGAAAGAGAGAAAAGAGAAAGAAAAAAGGAAAAAAAAAAAAAAAGAAAAAAAATAAAAGAAAAAAAAGAAAAGAAAAAGAAAAAGAAGAAAAAAGAAAAGAAGAAAGAAAAAAAAAAAAAGAAAAAAGAACGAGAAAAAAAATAAAAAAGAAGAGATAGAAAAATAGAAAAAACAGAAAAAGAAAAAGTAAAGAAAAAAGAAAAGAAAAAAAAGAAAAAAAGAGAAAAAAAAAGAAGAAAAGAAAAAAAAAGAGAAAAAAAGAAAAAAAAAGAAAAAGAAAAAAAAAGAAAAAAAAAGAAAAGAAAAAAGAAAAAGAAAAAAAAAGAAAAAAAGAAAAAAAAAGAAAAAGAAAAGAAAAAAAAGAAGAGAGAGAGAAAAAAAAGAAAAAAGAAGAAAAAAGAGAGAGAAAGAAAAAAAAAGAAAAAAGAAAAAAAAGAGAAAAAAAGAGAAAAAAAAAGAAAAAGAAAAAAAAAAAAGAAAAGAAAAAAAAAGAAAAGAAAAAAAGAAAAAAAAGAAAAAAAAAGAAAAAAAAGAGAAGAAAAGAGAAAAAAAAAGAAAAGAAAAAAAAGAAGAAAAAAAAGAAAAAAAAAGAAAAAGAAGAGAAAAGAAAAAAAGAAAAAAAGAAAAAAAAGAGAGAGAGAAAGAGAAAAAAAAGAAGAAAAAAAAAGAAAAAAAAAGAAAAGAAAAGAAAAGAAAGAAAAGAAAAAAGAAAAAGAGAAAGAAAAAAAAAGAAAAAAGAGAAAAGAGAAAAGAAAAAAAAGAGAAAAAAGAAAAGAAGAAAAAAAAAGAAGAAAAAAAGAAAAAAAGAAAGAAAAGAAAAAAAAGAAAAGAAAAAAAAGAAGAAAAAAGAAAAAAGAAAGAAGAAAGAAAAAAAAGAAAGAAAAAGAGAAAAGAAAAGAAGAAAAAGAGAAAAAAGAAAAAGAAAAAAAAAGAAAAAAAGAAAAAAGACACAAATACAGCCAGCCCACCCACTCCCCCCTCCCACCCTCACCCCTCACCCTCTCCCCCCCTCCCCCCCCCCTCCCCCCCACTCCCCCTCCCCTCCCCCCCTCCCTCCCCCCCTCCCCCCTCCCCCCCCTCCCCTCCCCTCTCCCCCTCTCCCCCCCCTCTCCTCCCCCTCCCCCCCTCCCCCCCCTCCCCCCCTCTCCCCCCTCTCTCTCCCCCCCCCTCCCCCCTCCTCCCCCCCCTCCCCTCCCCTCACCCCCTCCTCCCCTCCCCCCTCCCCCCTCACTCCCCCCCTCCCCCCCCTCCCCTCCCCCCCCTCCCTCCCCCCCTCCCCCCCTCCCCTCTCCCCTCCCCCCCCCTCCCCCCTCCCCCCTCCCCCTCTCTCTCCCTCCCCCCCTCCCCCCCCCTCCCCCTCCCCCCCCCCTCCCCCCTCCCCCCCCCACCCCCCCCTCCCCCCCCCCTCCCCCCTCTCCCCCCCTCCCCCCCCCCACCCCCTCCCCCCCCTCCCCCTCTCCCTCTCCCCCCCCCTCCCCCCCCCTCCCCCCTCCCCCCCCTCCCTCCCCCCCTCTCCCCCCCTCCCCCCCCTCCCCCCCTCCCCCCCCCCTCCCCCCCCTCCCTCCTCCCCCCCCCTCCTCCCCCTCTCCCCCCCTCCCCTCCCCCCCCCTCCTCCCCCCCCTCTCCCCCCCTCCTCCCCCCCCTCCCCTCCCCCCCCTCCCCTCCCCCCCCTCCCCCTCCCCCCTCCCCCCTCCCCCCCTCCCTCCCCTCCCCCTCCCCCCTCCCCCTCCCCCCCCCTCCCCCTCTCCCCCTCCCCCCCCTCCCTCCCCCCCTCCCCCCCCCTCCCCCCCTCCCCCCCCCTCCCCCCCCTCCCCCCCTCTCCCTCCCCCCCCCCTCCCCCCCTCCCCCTCCCCCCCTCCCCCCCCCCTCCCCCCCCCTCCCCCCCTCTCCCCCCCTCTCCCTCTCCCCCCCCTCCCTCCCCCCCTCCCCCCCCCTCCCCCCCTCTCCCCCTCCCCCTCCCCTCCCCCCTCTCCCTCCCCACTCCCCTCTCCCCTCCCCCCCTCCCCCCCTCCCCCCACCCCCCTCCCCCCTCCCCCCCCTCCCCCCTCCCCCCCCCCTCCCCCCCTCCCCCCCCCACCCCCCCTCCCCCTCCCCCCCCTCTCCCCCCTCCCCCCCTCCCCTCCCCCCCCTCCCCCCTCCCCCCCCCTCCCCCTCTCCCCTCCCCCCCCCCTCTCCCCCCCCCCTCTCCCCTCCCCCCCCCTCCCCCCCCTCCCCCCCCACCCCCCCCTCCCCCTCCTCTCCCCCCTCCCCCCCCCCTCCCCCCCCCTCCCCCCCTCCCCCTCCCCCCCTCCCCCCCTCCCCCCCCCTCCTCCCCCCCTCCCCCCCCCCTCCCCCTCCCCCTCCCCCTCCCCCCCCCCTCCCTCTCTCTCCCCTCCCCCCCTCCCCCCCCTCCCCCCCTCCCCCCCTCCCCTCCCCCCCTCCCCCCCCCTCCCCCTCTCCCCTCCCCCCCCTCCCCCCCCTCCCCCCCCCTCCCTCCCCCTCCCCCCCCCCCTCTCCCCCTCCCTCCCCCCCCCCTCCCTCTCCCCCTCCCCCCCCTCCCCCCTCTCCTCTCCCCCTCCCCCCCCCCTCCCCCCCCCTCCCCCCCCACCTCCCCCTCTCCCTCCTCCCCCCCTCTCCCCCCCCTCCCCCCCCCCTCCCCCCCCTCCCCCCTCCCCCCTCTCCCCCCCCCCTCCCCCCCCTCCCCCCCCCCACCTCCCCCCTCCCCCTCCCCCCCCCCACTCTCTCTCCCCCTCCCCCCCCCTCCCCCCCTCCCTCTCCCCCCTCCCCCTCTCCCTCCCCCCCCCCACCTCCCCCACCCCTCCCCCCCTCCCCCCCCCCTCCCCTCCCCCCCCTCCCCCTCTCCTCCCCCTCCCCCACCCCTCCCCCCCCTCCCCCCCCTCCCCCCTCCTCTCCCCCCTCCCCCCCCTCCCCCCCCCCTCCCCCCCCCCTCCCCCCCCTCCCCTCCCCCCACCCCCCCTCTCCCTCCCCTCCCCCCCCCTCCCCCCCCTCCCCTCCTCTCCCTCCCCCCCTCCCCCCCTCCCCCCTCCCCCCCTCCCCCCTCCCCCCTCCCCCCCCCCTCCCCCTCCCCCTCCCTCTCCCCCCCCACCCCCCTCCTCCCCCCTCCCCCCTCCCCCCTCCCTCTCCCCCCTCCCCCTCCCCCTCCCCCCCCTCCCCCCCCTCTCCCCCCTCCCCCCTCCCCCCCCTCCCCCCCTCCCCCCCCTCCCCCTCCCCCCCCCCTCCCCCCTCCCCCCCCCTCTCCCCCCACCCCCCCTCCCCCCCCACCCCCCCCCCCTCCCCCCCCCTCCCCCCTCCCCTCTCCCCCCTCTCCCCCCCTCTCCCCCCCCTCCCCCCCCCCTCCCCCCCCCTCCCCCTCCCCCCCCCCTCTCCCCCCCCCCTCACCTCCCCCCCCTCTCACCCCTCCCCTCTCCCCCCCCCCTCCCCCCCCCTCCCCCCCCTCCCTCCCCCCCCTCCCCCCCTCCCCCCCTCCCCCCCCCTCCCCCTCCCCCCCCTCCCCCCCCTCCCCCCTCCCCCCCCTCCCCCCCACCCCCTCCCCCCCCCCTCCCCCCCTCCCCCCCCTCTCTCTCCCCCCCCTCCCCCCCTCCCCCCCCTCCCCCCCTCCCCCCCCCTCCCCTCCCCCCCCCCACCCCCCTCTCCCCCCTCCCCCTCCCCCCCCCTCCCCCCCCCTCCCCTCACCCTCCCCCCCCCTCCCCCTCCCCCCCTCCCCCCCTCCCCCCCCCCTCCCCCCCCTCCCCCCCCCCTCCCCCCTCCCCTCCCCCCCTCCCCCCCACCCCCCACCCCCCTCCCCCCCTCTCCTCCCACTCCCTCTCTCTCCCCCCCCCCTCTCCCCCCTCCCCCCCCCCTCCCCCCCCCCTCTCCCCCCTCCCCCCCCCCTCCCCTCTCTCCCCCCCCCCTCCCCCTCTCCCCCTCCCCCCCTCCCCCCCCTCCCCCTCCCCCCCCTCCCCTCCCCCTCCCCCCCTCCCCCTCCCCCCCTCTCCCCCTCCCCCCCCTCCCCTCCCCCCCCCTCCCCCCTCCCCCCCCCTCCCCCCCCCCTCCCCCCCCCTCACCTCCCCCCACCCCTCCCCCCCTCCCCCCCCTCCCCCTCTCCCCCTCTCCCCCCCCCCTCCCCCCCCCCTCCCCCCCCTCCCCCCACTCCCCCCTCCCCCCCTCCCCCCTCCCTCTCCCCCCCCACCCCTCCCCCCCCCTCCCCCACCCCCCCCTCTCTCTCCCCCTCCCTCCCCCCCCTCTCCCCCCCCTCCCCCCCCTCTCCCCCCCTCTCATCTCCTCCCCCTCTCCCCCCCTCCCCCCCCACCCCCCCCTCCCCCCCTCCCCCCCCCTCCCCCCCTCCCACCCCCCCCTCTCCCCCCCCCCTCCCCTCTCCCCCCCCTCCCTCTCTCTCCCCCCTCCCCCTCCCCCCCCCCACTCCACCCCCCCCCTCCCCCCCCCTCTCCCCCCCTCTCCCCTCCCCCCTCCCCCCCCCTCCCCCACCCCCCCTCCCTCCCCCCTCCCCCCCTCCCCCCCCCTCCCCCCCCACTCCCCCACCCCCCCTCCCCTCCCACCCCCCCCTCCCCCCCTCCCCCCCCCCTCCCCACTCCCCCTCCCCCCCCCCTCCCCCCTCCCCCCCTCCCTCCCCCCCCCTCCCCCCTCCCCCCTCCCCCTCTCCCCCCCCACCCCCCCCCTCCCCCCCCCCTCCCCTCCCCCCCCCCACCCCCCCCCTCCCCCCCTCCTCTCCCCCCCTCTCCCCCACTCCCCCTCTCCCCCCCCCTCCTCCCCCCCTCCCCCCCCTCCCCCCTCTCCCCTCCCCCCCTCCTCCCCCCTCCCCCCCCTCCCCCCCTCCCCCCCCTCTCCCCCTCCCCCCCTCCCCCCCCCACCTCCCCTCCCCCCCTCCCCCCCCCCTCCCCCCCTCCCCCCCCCCTCTCCCCTCCCCCCTCCCCTCCCCCCCTCCCCCCCCCCTCCCCCCCCCTCCCCCCTCTCCCCACCCCCCCACCCCCCTCCCCCCCCTCCCCTCCCCCCCCTCCCCCCTCCCCCCCCTCTCTCTCCCCCCCCCCTCCCCCTCCCCCCCCCTCCCCACCCCTCTCCCCCCTCCCCCCCCTCCCCCCCTCCCCCCCCCCACCCTCCCCCCCCCCTCCCCCTCCCCCCCTCTCCCCCACCCCCTCCCCCCCCCCTCACCCCCCCCTCCCCCCCCCTCCCCCCCTCTCCCCCCACCCCCCCCCCTCTCTCCCCCCTCCCCCCCCCTCTCCCCCCCTCCCCCCACCCCCTCTCCCCCTCTCCCTCCCCCTCTCCCCCTCCCCCCCCTCCCCTCCCCCCCCTCCCCCTCCCCCCTCCCCCCCCTCTCTCTCTCCCCCTCACTCCCCCCCTCCCCCCCCTCCCCCCCCCTCCCCCCCTCCCCTCTCCCCACCCCCCCCTCCCCCCTCCCCCCTCCCCCCCCTCACCCCCCCACCCCCTCTCCCCCCCCTCACTCCCCCTCCCCTCCCCCCCTCTCCCCCCCCTCCCCACCTCCCCCCTCCCTCCCCCCCCTCCCCCCTCCCCCCCCTCACCCTCTCCCCCCCTCTCTCTCCCCCCCCCTCCCCTCCCCCCCCCTCTCTCCCCTCCCCTCCCCTCCCCCCCCCCTCCCCTCTCCTCTCTCCCCCCCCCCTCCCCTCCCCTCCCCTCTCCTCCTCTCTCTCTCCCCCCCCCTCCCTCCCCTCCCCTCTCCCCTCTCTCCCCTCCTCCCCTCTCCCCTCCCCTCTCTCCCCCCCCTCCCTCCCCCCTCTCTCTCTCCCCTCCCCTCCCCTCCCCTCCCCTCCCCTCCCCCCCCCCTCTCTCTCCCCTCCCCCCCCCTCCTCTCTCTCTCTCCCCTCCCCCCCCCTCTCTCTCTCCCCTCCCCCCCCCCTCCCCCCCCCCCCTCCCCTCTCTCTCCCCTCCCCCCCCCTCTCCCCTCCCTCCCTCCTCTCCCCTCCCCTCCCCTCTCCTCTCCCCTCTCTCTCCCCTCTCCCTCCCCTCTCCCCTCCCTCTCCCCCCCCCCCCTCCCCCTCCCCCCCCCTCCCCTCCCCTCTCCCCTCCTCTCCCCTCCCCTCCCCTCCCCTCCCCTCCCCTCCCCTCCCCTCCCCCCCCCCTCTCCCCCCCCCCTCCCCCTCTCCCCTCCCCCCCCTCTCCCCTCCCCCCCCCCTCCCCTCCCCCCCCCTCCCCTCTCCCCCCCCCCTCCTCCCCCCCCCCTCCTCCCCTCCCCTCCCCTCCCCTCCCCCCCCTCTCCCCTCTCCCCTCCCCCCTCTCCCCTCCCCTCCCCTCCCCTCTCCCTCTCTCTCTCCCCCTCTCCCCTCCCCTCCCCTCCTCCCCTCTCCCCTCTCCCCTCCCCTCCCCTCCCCTCCCCTCCCCTCCTCCCCTCCCCTCCCCCCCCTCTCTCCCCTCTCTCTCTCCCCTCCCCTCCCCTCCCCTCCCCCCTCCCCTCCCCCCCCCCTCCCCTCTCCCCTCCCCTCCTCCCCCCCCCTCTCCCCTCCTCTCCCCTCCCCTCTCTCTCTCTCTCCCCTCCCCTCCCCTCTCTCCCCCCCCCCCCCCTCTCTCTCTCTCTCCCCTCCCCCCCCTCTCTCCCCTCTCCCCTCCCTCCCCCCCCCCTCCCCTCCCCTCCCCCCTCCCCTCCCCTCCCCTCTCTCTCTCTCCTCCCTCCCCTCTCTCTCTCCCCCCCCCCCTCCCCTCCCCCCCCCTCTCCCCTCCCCTCCCCCCCCCCTCCCCTCTCCCCTCCCCCCCCCTCCCCTCCCCTCCCCTCTCCCCTCCCCTCCCCCCCCCCCCTCCTCTCCCCTCCCCCCCCTCCCCTCCCCTCCCCTCCCCTCCCCCCCCCCTCCCTCTCCCCTCTCTCTCCCCTCTCTCCCCCCCTCTCTCTCCTCCCCTCCTCCCCTCCTCCCCTCCCCCCCCCTCCCCTCTCCCCTCTCTCTCTCTCCCCCCCCCTCCTCCCCCCCCCCTCCCCCCCCCCCCCTCCCCTCCCTCCCCTCCCCTCCCCTCCCCTCCCCTCTCCCCCCCCCTCTCCCCTCTCCCCTCTCTCTCCTCCCCCCCCTCCCCTCCCCTCCCCCCCCCCACCCCTCCCCCCCTCCCCCCCCCTCTCCCCTCCCCTCCCCTCCCCTCCCCTCCCCTCCCCTCCCCCCCCCCTCCCCTCCCCTCCCTCCCCCCCCCCCCCCCCCTCCCCCTCCCCCCCCTCTCTCTCCCCCCTCCCCCCCTCTCCCCCCCCTCCCCCCCCCTCCCCCCCCCCTCCCTCTCCCCCCCCTCCCCTCCCCCTCCCCCTCCCCCCCTCCCCTCCCCCCTCCCCCCCCCTCCCTCCCCCCCTCCCCTCCCCCCCTCCTCCTCCCTCTCCTCCCCCCCCCTCCCCCCTCCTCCCCCCCCTCTCCTCCCCCCCCCTCCCCCCTCCCTCCCCCCTCTCCCCCCCCTCTCCCCCCTCCCCCTCCCCCCCCTCCCCCCTCCCCCCCTCTCCCCTCCCCCCCCCTCCCCCCCCTCCCCTCCCCCCTCCCCTCCCCCTCCCCCCTCCCCCCCCTCCCCCTCCCCCCCCCCTCCCTCCCCCCCCCCTCCCCCCCCTCCCCCTCCTCCCCCCCTCCCCCCCCTCTCCCCCCCTCCCCCCCCTCCCCCTCTCCCCCCCTCTCTCTCCCCCCCCTCCCCCTCCCCCCCTCCCCCCTCTCCTCTCCCCCCTCCCCCCTCCCCCCCTCCCCCTCCCCCCCCTCCCCCTCCCCCCCTCCCTCCCCCTCCCCCCCCCCTCCCCCTCCTCCCCCCCCCCTCCCCCCTCTCCCCTCCTCCCCCCCTCCCCCCCCTCCCCTCCCCCCCTCTCCCCCCCCTCCCCCCCCCCTCTCCCTCCCCCCCCTCTCCCCCTCCCCCCCCTCTCCCCCCCCCCTCCCCCCCCTCTCCCTCCCCCCCCTCCCCTCCTCCCCTCCCCCCCCTCCCCCTCCCCTCCCCCCCCTCTCTCTCTCTCCCCCCCCCCTCCCCCCCCCCTCCCCCCCACCCTCCCTCTCCTCCCCCCCCCCTCCCCCCCCCCTCCCCCCCTCCCCTCCCCCTCTCTCCCCCCCCTCTCCTCCCCCCCTCCCCCTCTCCCCCCCCCCTCTCCCCCCCTCCCCCTCCCCCCCCCCTCCCCCCTCTCCTCCCCCCCCCTCCCCCCCCTCCCCCCCCCTCCCCCCCCCCTCCCCCCCCCTCTCCCCCCTCCCCCTCCCCCCCCTCCCCTCTCCCCCCCCCCTCTCTCCCCCTCCCCCCCCTCCCCCCCTCCCCCCTCTCTCCCCCCCCCCTCTCCCCCCCCTCCCCCCCCTCTCTCTCTCCCCCCCTCCCCCCCCCCTCCCCCTCTCCCCCCCCCCCCTCCCCTCCCCTCTCTCTCCCCCCTCTCCCCCCCTCCCCCCCCCTCTCCCCTCTCCCTCCCCCCCTCCCCCCCCCCTCCCCCCCTCCCCCCCCCTCTCCCCCTCTCCCCCCCTCTCCCCTCTCCCCCCCCCCTCCCTCCCCCCCTCTCCCCCTCCCCCCTCTCCCCCCCCCTCTCCCCTCCCCCCCCTCCTCCCTCTCCCCCCCCCCTCCCCCCCCCCTCTCTCCCCCCCCCCTCCCCCCTCCCCCCCCCTCCCCCCCTCCCACCCCCCCCCTCCCTCCCCCCCTCCCCCCCTCCCCCCCTCCCCCCCCTCCCCCCCCCTCCCCCCCCCCTCCCCCCCCCCTCCCCCCCTCTCCCCCCTCTCCCCCCTCCCCCCCTCCCCCCCCCTCCCCCCCCCCTCTCCCCCCCCTCCCCCCTCCCCCCCCCCTCCCCCCCTCCCCCCCTCTCCCCCCCTCCCCCTCTCCCTCTCCCCCCCTCTCCCCTCCCCCCCCCCTCTCTCTCCCCCCCCCTCCCTCCCCCCCCCCTCCCCCCTCCCCCCCCCTCCCCCCTCCCCCCCCCTCCCCCCCCTCCCCCCCCCTCCCCCTCCCCTCTCCCCCCCTCCCCCCCCCTCTCCCCCCCCTCCCCCCCCTCCCCCCCCTCTCTCTCTCCCCTCTCCCCCCCTCTCCCTCCCCCCCCTCCCCCCCTCCCCCCTCCCCCCCTCCCCCCCCCCTCCCCCCTCCTCCCCCCACCCCCCCCTCCCCCTCCCCCCCCTCCCCTCCCCCCTCCCCCCCCCCTCTCTCCCCCCCCTCCCCCTCCCCCCCCCTCCCCCCCCCCTCCCCCCCTCCTCCCCCCCCCCTCCCCCCCCCTCCCCCCTCCCCTCCCTCCCCCCCTCCCCTCTCCCCCCCCCCTCTCCCCCCCCCCTCCCCCCCCCCTCCCCCCTCCCCTCCCCCCCCCCTCCTCTCCCCCCCCTCCCCCCCCCCTCCCCCCCCCCTCCCCCACCCCCTCCCCCCCCCCTCTCCCCCCCCTCCCCCCTCTCCCCCTCCCCTCCCCCCTCTCTCTCCCCCCTCCCTCCCCCCCCCTCCCCCCCCCCACTCCCTCCCCCTCTCTCCCCCCCTCCCCCCCCCTCCCCCCCTCCCCCCCCCCTCCCCCCCCCTCCCCCCCTCCTCCCCCCCCCTCTCCCCCCCTCCCCCCCCCTCCCCTCCCCCCTCTCTCTCCCCCCCTCCCCCCCCCTCCCCCTCCCCCCCCCCTCCCCCCCTCACCCCTCCCCCTCTCCCCCCCCTCCCCCTCCCCCCCCCCTCCCCCCCTCCCCCCCCTCTCCCCCCCCCCTCCTCCCCTCTCCCTCCCCCCTCCTCCCCTCCCCCTCCCCCCCCCTCTCCCCTCCCCCCCTCCCCCCCCCCTCTCCCTCTCCCCCCTCCCCCCCCTCCCCCCCTCCCCTCCCCCCCTCCCCCCCCCCTCTCCCTCCCCCCCCCCCCCTCCCCCCTCTCTCTCCCCCCCCTCTCTCCCCCCCCTCCCCCCCCCTCTCCCCCCCCCCTCCCCCCCCCCTCCCCCCCTCTCCCTCTCCCCCCCCCTCCCCCCCTCCCTCCCCCCCCTCTCCCCCCCTCTCCCCCCCTCCCTCTCCCCTCTCCCCCCCCTCTCTCCCCCCCTCCCCCCTCCCCCCCTCCCTCTCTCCCCCCCCTCTCCCCCCCCCCTCCCCCCCCCCTCCCCCCCCCTCCCTCCCCCCCCCCCTCCCCTCCCCCCCCTCCCCTCCCCCCTCTCCTCCCCCCCCTCCCCTCCCCCCCCTCTCTCTCCCCCCCCCCTCCCCCCTCCCCCCCCTCCCCCCCCCCTCCCCCCCCCTCCTCCCCCCCCTCTCCCCCTCCCCCCCCCCTCTCCCTCTCCCCCCCCTCCCCCCCCCCTCTCTCCCTCTCCCCCTCTCCCCCCCCCTCCCCCCCCCCTCCCCCCCCTCCCCCCCCCCTCCCCCCCCCCTCCCCCCCCCCACCCCCCCCCCTCCCCTCCCCCCCTCCCC